>AP025067.1:32462145-32544645 GCA_036186865.1 Eustoma russellianum | reverse complement strand
GCTCCTGTTAGCGGACCGTTAGATACCTGATTTACATCTCTACCCTATTTTTGGGACTGGATGTGGCAAAGACCCTTACTGTTTGGGTTCAACCTTTTTTGTATTGAGCGTATGACTCGTATATTAGCTGTCACAACGCTTTTACCCTCTTTCGTACTCTGCGTCTTTCGATAAGCTCCCCCCCCCCCCCCCCCTCCATCACACATCAGCCACCACCCACGCCGGCACGCAATCCGGAAAGGAACTTTCCTTTTTAACTCTATTCCAGTGATCCAATCCTGTATCAAATGCTTCTTGTTTCTGCATGGTGCCACAAGTCCATGATCATCGGTATACAAGGACTCCGATGGTCAAACCACCGACCCCTGTGTTCACTTCTTTTTCTCACTTTGAATGACAAGCAGGCTCCTAGGCCTCACCAAATTCGACCATTTTCACAATTATGTTCAACCCGAACCCAAAAAACTCGAACATGCCCAACTTATAAACATATTTCCTTATGTTTGCCATGAAAATATATCTTTCATAGCTTCCTCCTTGTTTTCCTTTTTCCTTTTTATTATTTAAGTTTTCTGTCTACCATTTGCCCCCTAGCTCTTTTAGGCATTTTCCCCAAAAAGCTCAGTTTACCTTCCTCAAATCTGCAGTATGTGGCCGGGCAAAACATGGTAATACCTTTTCTCTGGTGAATGCCAAATGACATAATACACAAGGCATCTTCCTACCTAAGAGAACGGCAGGAGAATGTGAGTTTTTTTTTTTTTGGGGGGGGGGAGAGGGAGGGGGGTGGTTCCCATATCTGAGTAGAGACTGCTAACATGTTCTTTCTGTAAGAGGAAGGAAATGCCATCAGATTGGTTAAAGGAATAAAAAGACAGATATTACACCGAAATTTTGAACGAGATTACACTCATTCTAACGTTTTGAGCAGCCTAAATAAACCAGCTGCCTCCCTGATCCGTGAGAACTCTATGCAGAATGCTTGAACCTCAATAAAAAGATCCTGAACTGCAACACAGAAACAAAGGGATCATTTAATACTTAGACTTGCAGCAAAACAAGATAATGCGGACCAAGACAGGAGAGAAAAGGTAGACATGAAGAGAGAGAGAGAGAGAGAGAGAGAGAGAGAGAGAGACCCTGGGTGGTGGCGGGAGGGGGTTGGTGTGGAAGAGGCGGCCGTAATTTTATGGTGTCTATATATAAATGTCTAGATATATGTGTGTGTAATAATTACATATACATTACATATATACACATATACACATATACACATACACACAGACATACACATACATATATACATACAAATGTATACACATGTACGCATACATACACCACACATGTATACACATGCATGTACACATATATATACACATACATATGCGTGTACGTGTCCGTGTATTCGCACGCACGCATATATTATTGCCTGTTTGGTATCGTCAATACGTGACTAGACGTGTTAAGTGCTATAAATGCAACTGCTCATCTTTAAACCATTTAAGCTTCTTGATGAGATAGTAATTCATCAATGCCTTTGTCCATTTGCAATATTGATCTTATATACATGCAGTATAGCACTCTAATGTACCCTGATAACATTCAAATTAAGCACTGGATCCATCTATTGTTTTCTACACCAGCACTTCATTGTCTGCAAACGACATACATTATGGACTCCCTATGTGTCTGATAAGTTCATCTAAGATCAATGCAAGAAGGTAAAGCCAAAAGCCAATCCATAGGGTAAACGTACCCTGAAGAATAATTCTGGAGTTAATTCTCTTACTAACCTTATACTTGTCATGATAATTCTTATAAATATCCTTGACAGTTCGGGCAAATGCCACTAGGTTTTTCCTCTTCCCTCATAAACCATGACATGATTTCTCTAGAGAACCTGTTACATGCCTTTACAAGAGCAACCGACACCATATTCAAAGATTGCTTCTTAACATGATATTTTCTCTGAGTATGACTTTCTAGCCGAGTTTCTTAATAACATGCTTTACCAACACCTTCATAATTCAAACAATTTAGTATATCTCTTTTTTTCTTTTTCGTAATTTGAGTGTGCTTGCGAGCATAGAGGTACTAAAACCACTTTTTTCTCCACTCGCCCAGTATCTGTGTTTCTCTTCTTTTCTTTTCCTTTCTCTTAACATTTCCAAAATTCAATAGAAATGCCATCATGACCAACCACCCTTCTATATCCATTTCTTCAGAAAATGTCACTTCGATAGGTCAAATTATAAGCTAACAGAAGACTTATTTTAGCTTCATTATTCAGTTGTCTGCAAGAAAGGCCATCGCCTGTTATTTTATAATAGGTCAAACAGCATACTCACCATTGATTATTTTATTCCTGATCAAGCTCTGGAGGAACACACATACAAGTCTGACAAGTCTATTCTGCATATACCTATCCTGAAAGATAATCAGATGAAGCGTTAGAGAATCTATCGTCATGTTAAATAAGTGAGTATGGTAAGATACGAAAAGGACCACTATTTTTCAGTCAAACACAATCTGATACCTGTAAGCATTACTAGGTACCAAATAAAATATGTGAATCCTAAGTGGTCATTAAGAGAGTAAAATCTGATACACAAACTCATTGACACACAATTCTCCCATGTCAAGAGAACTACTCCACCATTTTTTCAACTATAGTCCTCCTTCAGCGGAAGCAATGATGTTCAACATATCCAACTGACAACAAACAGTTTTCATCATAGACATTCGTTCTCTAGGCCTAACTTAAGCAAGTGAAATGATTCCTTTCCCAGAATATTTTTCACAAAGCAAAACTAAGAATTTTGAACCTCTTAGGTCAAATGGTGCCCCCTGTTCAATAAAAAATGTAAATCATGATTCAGGTCAAATTTCACTTCAAGCTCATCTTTTCTTCTATTGCCATTATTCAGTTTGCCCACCTAGACTTATTATGAAAGAACTACGAAAGAAGCTTGTTTTTTCTGCAATTCGAATTTCATAAATATCAAAATGTACAAAATAGATAGGCATTATAATAGACAATACCATAATCAGTTGCTCAATTTACATTCAGCTAATCATTCGGCAGGCCTAATACTAAGAACCAACTCAGACAGGCCAGGATTCAACTAAAATGAATAACAGGATCAAAAGCTACAAAGACTAGCCAGCCGAGTTACCAAAACAAAATAGAAGATGGCAATTCTCACAAGACCAAAACAGATTCCACAGGATCACGAGAAGACCATTGTAATTACAAGGTTAAAAAGAGAGTTTGCAGTTGAATTTAGTATTCATGTGACCCTCCAAGAGACATCAGAGAAACAAATATTTTTCAAAATTTCCTTCATTATAGAGTATGAATCTTTGCCAATTTGCTGGTAAAAATGCCTATTCTCTCTCCAAATATTGTAGACAGTTGTGGAATAGTCAATGCAAAATGTCCTCATGAGAAACTTGAGCTCCATGTAGTACTGCCTATTCTTCTCTCCAAATAGTGTAGACAGTTGTGGAAAAATCAATGCAACATGTCCCATGAGAAACTTAGAGCTCCATGTAGTACTATTAATCAGCCAATTGATTATAGATTGTCAGTTGAATATGGGGGATAGGGAAATTCCCGCTACACGAAAAGTTTTTTAGTGAAGGGAATTGACACCACATATGCATGTAATTTTTCTGGTTATTTAGATTTCAGAATAGTAGTGAATTGATTTTTAGTAAGCAAGGTTATTGTTAGCTTAGTTGATGCGGCACGACTAAGGAAACTTCTTTTGTATTTTTTATTTATTTAATTATTTTAGGTATTTAATTAAATATAATATTTATAAGGAAACTTAAGTAAGATATCTATAAGAAAAATTAGATAGATATTCATTTTTCGTGTTAGCTAAGTTTCATAAGTTTTAAAGTCCATAAATAGGCCCATTGTACACTACTTTTATTAACTTTGTGGGAAGCCAATGTCAAGTTCTGTAAAATAGATTATTCTCTTTTCTTCTCCAATTTATCTGACGTCTAGTCTTGATAATCTAGGTACAATGTTTGAAGACACAAGGCTATTTTATGGCGGTATAAAGTTTGGTGTCTGTTGAAAAGAATAGATAAAACAATTGTGTTTCTCTTGTTACTGTTTGTAGCCGTTATTAGTGGCTGTTTTGTTACCGTTAGAATTCTGGTGTATGTCCTATATATAAAGGACAGTATGTTTTGTCTAAAAGGTGATGAAAAACCTATAAGGTTATTTTGGAGTACATCTTGATTATAAGTTTATGAACTGATGAATATTGTTTTACATACTCAATATTGTTTATATGGTATCAGAGCTTGAAAGCTCAAAATCTGAGAACTGAATCAGTGCAAATCTGATTTCACACACTGTTACTGAGCCCAGCGAAATCTAAGTTCGGTTCCCAGAATCTTTTGAATGTTTTCTGATCTTGCTTTCGAACGATCTTCTGTTAAAGAGAAGAATTGCAATTGTTTGTATAGTAGAGCAAGTATAATATCAAGGACTGCAGAGCGAAGGTTGCAGAGAAACAAAGAATTACAGAGGAAGAGAAAGGGAAGAAGATAAAGTGAAAAAGAGGAAGCACGTACGGGACAAACGCACGTGTGAAATCACACGTGAAAATTTTTTTCCGGGTAAATTTTCTACACGAAATTTTATTGTCAAGTTGTTTGAAAGTTTTTCAATTTTTTGAAAACAACATTACTCAAAAAAGGGTACAGATTACGTGGTATCATCCCATCAAAAGGTGGTGAGTGCGTGTCAAAAATCTAAGGAAATAGATCCTGCATGTGTTCCCGGTTGTGACACGTGTATTCCACTACATGTGAAACTGTAAAGCTTCTACGAGAAGCTTCTGTCTCTGCTGGGCTATTTCCTCAAGTACATTTTTTTCCTCTCTCTCTCTCTTCTTCGTCTTCTACCTACCTCTATCATTCTCCGTTTTCTCTGGGTTCAACAAACTCAGTTTCTACAACTCCTTTTGCCAGTTAAACAATATGTCCTCAATTTCAACTCCATCTTCTGCTACACGAAGGACTGGAGAATCCTCCGGAGCATCTGCTGGAGCTTCTGCTGTGCCTCCTTCCATTACTCCGATGATAGATAGTAATTCAATAATGGTGACTAATCATAAATTAAATAGTCACAACTATCTATCTTGGAGTAAGGCTGTGGAATTATGTGTAATGGGACGAGGTAAGGATGACTATCTTTATGGTCACATGCGAGCTCCTGCTGTTACTGACCCGCTGTACAGGCAGTGGAAGACTGAGAATGCCATGATCATGTCATGGCTGCTCAGTTCCATGACCCCAGAGATTGGGGATAACTTTATTCTCTATCAAACAGCTAGTGATATTTGGAAAGCTGCTAGGGAGTTATTCTCTCAAAAGGATTATGTTGCTGAGATTTATGAACTAGAGACTCAACTATCTGAACTGAAGCAAGGGGATCAACTTGTGAGTGCATATTACTCTCAACTCACACGTTTATGGCAACAGATCGATATTTATGAAACTCACGACTGGTCTTCATCAGCTGATGATCTTGCATTTAAAAAATTCATAGAAAAAAAGAGGGTCTTTAGATTTCTACAAGGTCTACAAAAGGAGTTTGATGCAGTAAGAAGTAGGTTGTTAGCAACGAAACTCTTTCCTACCCTGAATACCGCATTCTCAGAAGTACGAATGGAAGAGTCCCGAATCAAAGTTATGATGGGATCCTCATCCTCCTCTCTGTCTGAGGGCTCTGTTTTAAATACAACAACCAACTCTGAAACTATTACACCTACTACTGCTGTTACTTCATATAAGGGTTCAAATAAAAAACCTTACTGCAAGTTCTGCAACCGTCTAGGACATACCTATGATAATTGCTATAGTAGACCTGACTCTAAGGTTCAGAGACCTCCTAGATCTTTTGGTAATAATTGGAAAGGTAATTCCTCAAACTGGAAAGGTCCGGGCAATGATTCTTGGAAAGGAGGTAAAGGTCAGGGAAAACCTCAGAGTTCAATGGCTCATTTAGTGAGTCAATTGGATACTGAGTCAGTCTCTCAATCAAGTTCTCAGTCTGATTCTCAGTCAAATAACTCAATACAGCAACAACTTGATACAATCTTCAAGATTCTTGGTCAGCAAAACCTAGATAAACCTTCATCTGAGATGACGACTGTTTCTACTGCTACAATGGCTCAACAAACAGGTACATCTAGTAGTTTATCTGATAGTACTAGACACACAGTCTGGATTATAGACTCAGGGGCATCTGATCACATGACTAATAAGAAACACCTTCTAATGGATTTTGAATGTTTCCTTTCTCCTAGATATGTTCAGGTTGCAACTGGGTTTAGAGTAAATGTACTTGGAAAGGGAACAGTTACACTTAGTAATCATTTGAAATTAAATGATGTATTGTACATTCCTAATCTAAGCTTCAGTCTGATTTCAGTCAGAAGGCTAACTTTAGATAATCACTGCCTTGCTTCTTTCTCATCCTCTGAAGTGATATTTCAGGGGATTTCTACGGGGAAGAGGATTGGCAATGCTAAGACTCTCAATGGGCTCTACGTTTTTGGAACTTCGGGGTCTAATAGTGGTCTGTGCTGTGCTGCTGAAATTAAAGAAGATCCCAGACAATCTAACAAAGATTGTATTTTGCTTTGGCATAAACGTTTAGGTCATCCCAACTTTGTATATCTCAAGAAGATTATGCCTAAATTGTTTTTGAATATTGATCCAGCTTGTATTATGTGTGAAATCTGTGAGTTTGCTAAGCAAACTAAGTCAATGTATCCAGCAAAAACTTATGCTCCCACTCAGGTTTTTAATCTAATCCATTCGGATATTTGGGGTCCCTCACGAGTGAGTAATATCAATGGTGCTAGATGGTTCATTTCCTTTATTGATGATCATACTAGAATTTCTTGGGTTTTTCTTATGAAGCATAAACATGAAGCTAGTAAGATTATACAAAATTTTGTTATCTTTGTCAAAAATCAATTCAATACTAGTATAAAAACTATACGGACAGATAACGGTTTGGAATACTTGGACAAGACTGTACAGATCTTTCTTGCAGGACATGGAATACATCATCAGACGACATGTACATACACACCCCAACAAAATGGGGTGGCAGAAAGGAAGAACCGGCATCTACTTGAGGTAACAAGAGCTATCATGTTTACAAACAATGTGCCAAAATTTTATTGGGGTGAAGCAGTTTTAACTGCTACATACTTAATTAATCGAATGCCATCTAGAATCATATCTTTTAGATCTCCTATTGATATCCTTCAAGAGTCATATCCCTTTACTAATGTTATATCTGTGTTGCCTGTGAAGGTTTTCGGCAGTGTTGCTTATGTTTACCGTGCACCTCATATGTGCAGTAAATTAGAAAGTAGAGCTATAAAGTGTATTTTCATAGGATATTCTAATACTCAAAAAGGCTACAAATTTTATGACCCTCATTCTAGAAAGATATATGTTACTTTAGATGTTAAGATTGATGAACACAGTAGTTTTTACTCTCAGTCTAATGATTCTTTAAAATTGAATGACTCTGAGTTCTGGAATGTTATTGATATCTCATCCAATACTAATGGTTTACTCGAGTATCCCACAGGACATATTCCTGCTTCTTCTGACTCTAATACAGGTGTTGACAAAGCTATAATCAAACATCATGATCAAAATCAGCAGAGATCTATCACTCAGGTGTATCACAGAAGAAACCGTTCCCAGACTGCACGACAAGAGATGCACACTGACCAATCCACTTCAGATAACCAGGTTATAGCTGAGAATTCACAGGATAAGTCCAACCCTTCTGAATCAATGGATCCAGGTTTGCAAACTCTTACTTCAGAAGCAGAAACAGAACCACATCATATGGATGCTGTTCTGGATAGTATGCCTATTGCTCTTCGAAGAGGTATACGAACTTGTACCAAATATCCATTAAGTAAGTATATATCTTATGCCTCTCTGACTCCCATATTCAGTGCTTTTACTACAGCTTTAGATTCAACTAAAATACCTGGGTCTATTATCGATGCTTTAGCTCATCCTAAGTGGAATGCTGCAGTTCAGGAAGAAATGACCGCATTAGTTAATAATCAGACATGGGAACTGATAGATAAACAGGACGGAATGAAAATAATTGGCTGTAAATGGGTCTTCTCCATTAAATATAATATTGATGGCTCAATTAGTAAATATAAAGCTAGGCTAGTGGCAAAAGGATTTACACAAACACATGGTATAGATTATTTAGAAACATTTGCACCAGTTGCAAAACTCAACACCATTAGAATACTGTTTACATTAGCAGTAAATTTAGACTGGACTTTAATGCAGCTTGATGTTAAAAATGCATTCTTGAATGGCAATCTTGATGAAGTTGTATTTATGGACATTCCTCCTGGTTTTGTTAACACTAAGAATCAGGGTAAAGTATGTAAATTAAAAAAGGCACTTTATGGATTGAAACAATCTCCTAGGGAATGGTTTAGGAAGTTTACTAATGTTGTTACCGCATATGGTTTTACACAAACACATAGTGATCATACTTTATTTATTAAGGGGTTGGGGTCTGGCAGGATAACTATTTTAATTGTTTACGTTGATGATATAATCCTCACTGGGAATGACAATCAAGGCATTGAGCATATAAAAAATTACTTAGCTACTGTTTTTGATCTTAAAGATTTGGGTTATCTTCGGTATTTTTTAGGCATGGAAATTGGCAGAACTAAGGATAGTATTAGTGTTTCCCAGAGAAAATATGTTCTAGATTTATTATCTGAGACAGGTATGCTTGGATGCAAGCCATCCGCTACTCCTGTCAATGCTGATACCAGATCTAAATCTGGGAACATGGAGCTTACTGATAAGTTAAGTTATCAGCGCTTAGTTGGTAAACTAATATATCTTTCGCATACTAGACCAGATATTTGCTATGCTGTGAGCTATGTAAGTCAATTTATGCATAATCCTACTTCACATCATCTTACTGCTGCTATGAGAATCCTCAGGTACCTAAAGAATGCTCCTGGCCAAGGTCTTCTCTTTAAGAAAACAGAAGACAGGGGGTTGACTGTGTTTACTGATGCTGACTGGGGTGGGTCACGCACTGATATGAGATACACCACTGGATATGGGACTTTTCTTTGGGGAAATCTTATTACTTGGCGAAGTAAAAAACAACATGTTGTGTCACGAAGTAGTGCTGAAGCAGAGTTACGGGCATTAGCTTTGGGATTATGTGAAGGACTCTGGGTTAGAAGGGTTCTAAATGATCTGGGTGTTCATATCACTTTACCTATCCAGTTGTATTGTGACAATATTTCTGCCATTCATATGATTGAAAACCCAATACAACATGATAAGTCCAAGCACATTGAAATCGATCGCCATTTTATTCGAGAGAAGATTGAAGCTAAAGTTATTCAGATTTTGCATGTGTCTTCTCAACAGCAAGTTGCAGATATTTTTACCAAGGCTGTGTCCATAAAGATCTTTTATAACTTACTTAGCAAGCTTGGTTGTATCAACCTCTACACCAAGCTTGAGAGGGCGTGTTGAAAAGAATAGATAAAACAATTGTGTTTCTCTTGTTACTGTTTGTAGCCGTTATTAGTGGTTGTTTTGTTACCGTTAGAATTCTGGTGTATGTCCTATATATAAAGGACAGTATGTTTTGTCTAAAAGGTGATGAAAAACCTATAAGGTTATTTTGGAGTACATCTTGATTATAAGTTTATGAACTGATGAATATTGTTTTACATACTCAATATTGTTTATAGTGTCAAGATTCACAAAATATTGAAGAGTAATATCATGAGTTTAGTCAGAGCTCAAGTATGGTTGAAAAAGAATGTAACAATGAACCGTTTTATGTATGGTCTCCATCCAAAGATCCATGAGTGTTTGAAAGATATTTCATTCTTTTGTCTTGAGGATATGGTCTATTGGGCAAGGAAAGTTGAAACAAGAAAAAATCAAGCAATATCAATTCCACAACCTCTTCTCGGTGAAGTTAGTTCTCCACATGAGGAAGCCCAGATTCCAACTAAAACTCTTGTTGATAAAGAAATTGTAATTGAAAACTTAAAAGAAACAGAATCTGAACTTGAAAGTGATGGAGAAATGGTTAAAGAAGTTGAAATTGAAGAAGACACAAGTGTTGAAATTGTGATCTAACTACGCAGTAACAACGAAGATAATTATGCTGGAATGGAAATGGATGAAAAATATTTTTTGAATTATGTTGATCTACTCCCTTTTTGTCTCTCTTTGTGGTACTTGAAGTAAAGGTATCCTTGCATCCTAAGCATGTTAGATGGAGGATCCATGTGCTTCAAACAAATGTGAAGCGAAAAGAAAGTTTGTGTTGCTCATCTCTTTTTTGTGTTCTATTTATACAACATTCCCTATTTTCGACTTTCTTTGTCCTGGAGGTTGTGATTCTAGGACGAATCCTTTTGAAGAGGGGGAATAATGTGGCACGCTAAGGAAACTGATTTTATATTTTTTTTACTTATTTAATTATTTTTGGTTATTTAATTAGATAGGATGTTTATAAGAAAATTTAAATAGGATATCTATACGGAAAATCAGATATTCATTTTTCTTGTTAGCTAAGTTTTAGGAGTTTTTTAAGCCAATAAATAGGCCTCCTTGTCCACTATTTTATCAACCCCTTTTATCAATAAAAATTTGAGAATTCTGAACGTTTGCTCTTGTGAGTTTTTTTGAAGTTTGTCTTGCTCAAGCTTCGTAACTTGAATTCAATCAATCCTTTGAGCAACAGTTATGATATGGATTCATCCCCCAGGTTGTTCAAGAAGCATCCTAAGGTTCTACCAAGATTCTTGGCAAGAAGGTTATTGATCAGCAAGGGTTGCTTAGCGTGGATAAACAACAGATCTAATAAGGTTCGTTGCGAAGCTGCGTTCATACGAGGGTCAAGGTTCTTCATTACTATTTTTTGTTCTTCATATTTTTCGTCGTGTTCTTCATATTATTCGTGTCTTTTGATGAGTCATTAAATTTATTGTTATCAAGAAATATTGGAAGCGTGTGATTCCGCTAAACACACATCATTAGTTGATGAAGGAAATCTAGTGGCTTCTTTATTTTTTCCCTCAAAACGAAAAAAAAAAGTCATAGACAAGATGGAAAGGATGACAAAATAAACTACATAAGATGGTCAAACAGTAGTCAATCAAACTAATTCCTTGTCAGTAAGGATGAGAACTGAGGGTGGAAAAGAAGACAATATAAATGTTACAAACCTTGATGTTCTCACAGGAAGATATACAGTTTGTAATGTACATGTGTATGAATTCAGTTGGTAGTTCAACGGCTGTGGTAAGCCTGTTAACCACTTCCATTGAATGGAGGCTCATGTCCATGGTAACAAGAACGGTAAAATACCTGCATTCACAAATTAAAATGTAAATGAAAACTAAACATAATTGTAGTTAAATGATGAAGCCAAGCTAGATTTCTACACACTATCAGAAAGGGGGAGGGGAGGGGGGAATCAGCATGAACGCACTCTTGAATTTCTGGTGAATTGGCTAATTTTATGAGGACTTCGACAGCAATGACAGGATTATTTTCCACCAGCTCCTGATGATAACACCAAAAAGATATATTGAATATTCAAGTATACAACACAGAAAGCTTACACGAAAAAGCAAACTATATGACGTACCGGCAGCTTTCTAGGCGTCAACCCACAGTGATACACGAGTTTGGAGTCTCTCGCCAATTCCACCAAAACTTGCTGCCAAACATGCCCCCAAAAAGTGAATTCAGTAGAAAATGGAAAAATAAAAGGAAGAAGGGGTGAAACTTTCACAAGGTCATAGTTCAAAATAAATCTAGGAAGGTACTCCAGCCACCTCTTGTTGAGAAGGTGCAAGTGGCCCTTTCAAAGCTTTTGCAATTAGATCCCTGACAGCAGCTCCTCTGCCAGTGTCGGCACACATTCCATGATCCCATAGGAGATCGTGATTGCAATCCGGGTTTAGCCACACCAGCTGTACACAACCAGAGAAATTTAGCGATACAAAGTCATAAATACTCATAACTGCTACATCATCTGCAAGGCTTATGCCTCTTACTTCTCCTTCCATCGCAGGCAATCGTGGGGGTGATGGTCTGATCCATTTAGGGACTACTCCTTCCAGAGACAAATTTTTCAACAAACCGAAAACTATTTCATCTTTATCCCCAGATCCAATCTTAGGTGTGACCCCAGGTTGGTGGTCAAACCTGAAATTCAGATGTAATGCTTGCAGATTAATCCAACACTTAAACAAAGAAAGGTTATATTAATCCATGACCCTAGCTTAATGGGCAGCATGATGACTCCACGTTTTTGTTATATATTCTATAAGAAAAAGGAAAAAACAATGTAGTTGGACCAATAAAAAACATACTCCTGAGAATTTAAGTCACAGCCACGAGGCACATCAGGATCTGGAAAACTATTTGTCACAGGGTTGTCCCTGACTGGCCATGTCCGTGAATCTGAACGAAATTTACCACCATATTGTTGTTGCAACTGCTCACGTTGAGGTAAATTCTAACAGTTGCACAAAAGATTATGTTATTAAAGAATATATTCTTTTTGTCTTCTCTTCTTTCCTTTTTTTTTTTTTTTTGCAACAAATTCTAATTGACAACAAATAATACATGACTCACAACTGATGAAGGATCAAAGTTTTTTATGTAGTCGGCAGCAGACTGTTTTAGGACCTGCACTCAACAAGCATAAGTTAAACAACAATACTCAACAAGAGAAGATCAATGGAATCCATTGAGGGTCACATAAGTCACCACAACAAGAGTAACTATCAATACAGTGTCTAATGTATCAACAGCAAAGACATGCATTACTATTTTCTGTCATACGATACTATGAGAGCTGTAGCTTACTAAACCCAGAAGCACACTACATCTGCCAATAAATTAAGCATAAGAAGCTCAAAATAATATTGGTTCAGTATTCATCCCTAGGGGTGACATAAGGCTATTTGAGAAACTGATGGAGGATTTCATCTGGTTGGCCAAAGTAACATGGAAGCAAGTCTGTAGTCAAAACAAAGAGAAGCGCTGGGCCTCTCAGGACTGACAGAGCAGAATAATGATGTTCTTCTGCAGCGCTTGTGTTTGAAAAGGGTTACTCCGGGTCAAATGAGTACATACTATCACTGCGGCACAAATTTATACGGAAAGATAAGCCCAATATTACTGATTCCTGGATGTGGAGGACGCTTCTACAGACTCAACAATTTGTGGAAGGCAATATCAGAAAGGTAAGCGGGAATGACCCCCAGTAGTGCAGAAATTCAACGCCATTATGAGACGGAGGATGACAATCAGTGATGAGCCTACTGTAGCTTCTGTAATAAGAATGGAACATGGCCCTCTGCTAGAGGATATGAGACGGAAACTAGTGCTGTGCTGAATAGTTGCATGCACATCTCACTTGGTAAACTCCACACAGAGGATAAGCAGGTCCAGAAGGCAGGTAAGTGGTTTTTCAGCAGCAATTCCATGCAGTTTAATCCGTTGTAAGTTTTAGAGGATATCATCAACAAAGTCCAGCAAAGTATCAACATTCTTTATTACCATGACCATTCTACATCACTTTTAGTATGAGGAATGAGACTTCAAGGTTCATAAAAAAAATCCAAAACATAGCCAAAGAAAATAAACAAAAGAAAGGAAAACAAGCGTAAGGAGATACATCTCCATAACAAGTAGAACTAGATGAACCCAGCAACTGAAGAATGAATGCCCTCTCATATATTTCAGCTCCTTCATCACATGCCACCTGCAATGGTGTCGAAATAAAAAGCAAAGAAAAATGAACAGTGGATTAAAAAAATTACAGATTCCAGACCAAGGGTCAATAATTTTGGTGTATGAAAACACCTCTATGTGGAAAATGAAGGATAATGTGGCATAAGATGGTTAAACAAGAAACAGTCTAGCCAATGAACAACTAGTGCTCACGTATCTTCTCCACATCTGCTGAAAGAAAAGGATGCAATGTCCCACAATCAGCAGGCACCGAGCACATTGATATAACAACTATAAAATGATTGTACATGAGAAACTAAAAAAGCATTTGATTGTGTTTAGTCCCTTTTTTTTAACTCTTTTTTGTAAGTTAAAATTTCATTGATGTAAATGAATTTACAAGGTAGACCAAGCAAGTTATACTTGATTTAAAACAAAAGGCCATCTGGCACATAGCAGCAAGCTTAATAACTCGCATCAAATTCCAAAATCCCAAAAGAAAACTAGGACTTCCTAGCTTTATAGAAACTAAAATCTATACAATCATTTCTGGCCTTCCTTCTACTCCTTGTCCTAGTGTATACTCTTACCCCCTCTTTCTCCAACATTCCTTTTGCTACTTTAACTACATCCTTTTCAAAGTCAGGACCTGGATCCTCCCCCTTATTTCTGACATTGGTGATCTCAACTGGATTTCTAGCCCCTTTCCTCCCTGTTCTTGTTCACGATGTTCTCCTCCCTCATCCAGCATCCCTGGGTATGCATTTATATCTTTCTTTTATAACTTAAATTGTATAGACGTTAAAATATGCATACAAGGTAGCCATCATTAATAGACAATACTACAACAATTGCTCAATGTACATTCAGTCCAACAGTAGACAGGGCCTATTTCTAGTGAGCAATTCAAATTCCTATTAGGGAAAGTCAATTGGCCATTACTTTGGCCACCTTCAACCTCTACTATATTGTTTAACTGACTTTGGCACCAGTGCCCTTAGTCAAGTCAACCACTGATTCAGGTTGCTGGATAAAGGTAAAGAAGAGGCAATCTTAATATTGATTGACTTAAGAAAAACAGTGTACAAAGTAAGATACATAGCCATACTATTTATAGACAGAAAAGAGATCAACAGCATTTAAAAAGCCTATATTCATCCTTTATGACTATTACTCCTCTGACCAAATATGGTAACGCATATATTCTTTCTTTATCATCTGTATATATCCGTATATTTTCTACACCCCCTCAAGCTTAGTTGTAGATACTAATACAACTAAACTTGGACAATAAATACTAAAACGTCTTGATTGAGACTGGTCTGGTTAGAATATCAGCTATCTGTTCCGTTGTGGGACATGTTCCAGGCTGATAAGTTTTTCTTCGATCTTTGCACTAACAAAATGTCTATCAATGTCCACGTGTTTAGATTTGTTATGTTAAACTGGATTCTCTGTCATATTGATTACTGACACATTATCATAGAATACTTGAATAGGATTAATAAACTTTTGTCCAATGTCTGTTAGAATTGTCTTGAGCCACATTCATTCACATTGGAACCTCTTTCTCACTCTTTCTTCACCAGATAACTCCTTTTCCTAAATCTTTTTCTTTCCGAACAAAATCCAGTTGAGCTTCAAGCCTCGTTACTTGGCCAGTCTTCTATGGCCGCTTCACAAGCGGTTGAAGTAAATTTCGTAAGACCAGTTTGCCTCAAAATGGCTGAAGTCTAATTATACAACTAAGATCTTGAATTTCAGTCAAGATCCCATACAATCCTTGACATGCAAGCCCCTGTAAAGGCCAAATCATCTTGAGCTTCCTTGCTCAAGCCAAATTTCACTCCAGAAACTACATCAACAATCTCCTTGGAGCTTGAAGATGTCAATGGAAGCGTCTCTTTCGCTAACGACCCGCAAAAAGGTTGTTGAAGATAAAAGAAAATGGACCTTCTCAATTGCGGGTCAGGTAACGAGAAACGTCTCATTCTTCACCATAAAGAAATTTGTTGAACAACGATGGAGCTCAAAAAGTCTTCTTGAAGTCCAACGGGTTGATGAAAAGCTTTTCATTTTCAGATTCCAGTCCGAGGATTCTAAGCAAAGCATCCTCGAACTATCTCCTATGTCATTCGACAATAGAGCTCTTTTCATGTGGCCATGGACCCCGAATAAAACCATTCAAACACCAAAACTAGATACGGTTCCAGTTTGGGTTAGGCTCCCAAGTCTGCAACTCATTACTTTAATGCTTACGTGCTCAGCGGGCTTGGTAAACTAATTGGTAAATCTCTATTCATGGACAAGCTCACCACTATGCAAGCAAGAGTGGCTATTGCTAGGATATGTGTGAAAATCCAAGCTCGGAAAGCCCCTCCAAGCACCATTAACTGTATTCATGAATATGGCCAGGAGTGTACATAAGAAATAACATACGAATGGATGCCAACAATGTGTCAAGTGTAGGGCCTTTGCTCACTCATGCGACAACAAGCTACAACTGGAATCTAAGACAGCAATTAGAAACTCTACTAGACTCCAGAACTATACACGCCATCCCATACACAAAGGTTTCTCGATAAGGATATGGCAATGGAGACAAAAGAGTAAGGTGCTCCCTCGCATGTCAGTTGGGGAGAGAATACTTACCAAAGGTAAAAGTCAGGTAGACAGAACAGACAATAAAATAGAGGAAGGGAATCCTAAAGAAATAAGCAATAGAGATGAGGATGATTCCACTGAGGAGGATTCCAGGAACTCCACAGACAATACTAAGGAAGGAGCAGGTAAATATACTGGGGTCCATGTCCCTGCATAGAGAAGTCAGGTACAACATAAGGAAGGTAGCCAGGAGAAGCTACAAGCTAGCCAGGTGGTATCTCTTCCCTCTCCTAGTCCCAATACTATCAAAACTGCACCTTCTGTAGGAAAAAAGGAGGATAAAAATATTGGAACTATCAACCAGATAGTTAGGAGGTTGAGCCTGGGGAAGCTAAGGAAAAAGAAAAAAAACAAGAGGATGAAGAACAGGGTCATTTCTTTACTTCATCTTCCTCTGACTCTATAGAGAATAGCCAACAGACTACTGACAAGGAGTATATGGATAGCCACATCCTAATAGACCAGGTTTTAGCTAGAACCCCGATAAACATGAGGACATAGATAAGTTTATCAAACTAAGAACATGGAGTACATCATGTAGAGTAAGAAATTCAGAAAGTCTTATGGTTCCTGTCCCAGCAACAACTAAGTTTACAGCTATAGAGAAAATAACCCTCATTCTATTTAATTTTGCTACTAGTGCAAAAGTTTATAAACAAAGGATAGGAATGATGCGCCGTTAAGGCAACTGCAATAGCCGAATTCTTTCAAGTTGTTTTTATTATTTAGATTATTTAATTAGATAGGAAATTAGGTTATTTGATTAAATAGGAAATTCATTTTATTGTTCACTAAGCTTTAGGAGTTTTTAGAGCCTACAAATAGGCCCCTTGTACACTATTTTGATCATTCCTTCCATTAATAAAATTTGAGAAATTTGAGCTTTTGTTCTTGTAAGATTTTGAAGTTTGTCAACTCAAGCTTCATCTTTTGAATTCAATCAATTCTTTGAGCATGAATTGTGGTCTGCATTCATTCCACAAGTTGTTCAAGAAGCTTTCCAATGGTCTACCAAGGTTGCAAGAAAGTTATTAATCAAATGTGGGTTGCTCAGTGTGGATAACAGCATGTCTAACAAGGCTTGTTGCAAAGCTGCGTTCATATAAATAATCTAACAAGGTTCCTAGTCTTTTTTTAATTTTCTTCGTGTTTTTCGTGTATTCTTCATGCTCTTCACGTGTTCTTCGTACCTTTTCATAAGTCTTCATATTTTTTGTTATCAATAGGTCTTTTGGAAGCGTGTGATTCCGCTAAGTACGTATCATTATCACATGTGTATTAGAAAATGTGTATCATAAAAGGAAAATATATAAAACCATATGAGAGTATCAGAACATACTTACATCTACCAGAAAAGAAATAAACGGATTGGAACTAGGTGGCTGGGAAGAATACATCTGCTGCAGAATTGCAAACGCTACCAGTCGTTGTGAAGGTCTAAGCATTTTCTTCTGCATAAATTGAAAGGTTAATCCAACAAGCTATAAATGTTTCGCAATATCCCAAAACTATATGCGAATAGTGTCATAGAGAGATTCATACATCTACTTGTCTATTTTTATTTCTTTATTCCCGTGTACAGTGACCAATTAGCGAAATTTAGATGTTATAAGCACCCCAAATGGAGTAAGACTTCCTTTGCTTTTTCTTTTATTTTTTCTTTTTTCTCGTAAATTAAATTTTATATATGTGTCTCCCTTTACCACCAACGAAAAATACCAGTTCCCAGTCCCAAGCCCCTGTAGAAACACATTAGGCTCAAACCCTTGACAGTAACATTCCTATTTTGTTCTGTTTCTCCTTAACTCCTCTCTAGCTACTAACAAAAAGTTTCATATTGTCCAAGATTTTCTGCGGTTTGGATAGCTGGTTCTTCCTCACACCTTGAAAGTGCAACATCAGCCAGAACAAGCAACCAGAGAAGAACAATTACTTCACGTTTTAAAAAAAAACTCATGTTTCTCAAATTCTCACTAAATTCAAAATATCAGATAGCAACAAACATAATTTAAACCTATCTCTTAAACATGTAAGCAAAAAAAAAACAGAAATGCTACGTACATTTTGTAATATGTCCCCATTTCAAGCATGTTCACACTCTTAGGCAGACAATGAACTACCGAAGATACAATTTATGTTCTTAACAATTCAATAAAAAATAGCGACTTCATTGCTAGTATATCAATCAAACAGGAGGGTCAAAACCATGATGTCGCTAAGATTTGGACTTTCTTACACCTCAGTCAATAGAGGTTCAGCAATCACGGTTCAGCTTGTTAACTAATGACGAAACCGTTTAACTCGATAGAGTTATCAGTTATCAGCAAAATGGCAATTCACGGACAGGGGGTGTATGGTTACAAAGGCGCAAAAGGAAAAGAACTGCTCAAAATAATAAAAACAATAAACTACAAATGAAAAGCCCAGTAACTGGTGACAGATCCGACAAACGTGCCTGAGAGAGTAACATGGCCAGGGAGGAGCAAGCCGCAAATAGACTAGAACGGGATAATTTGGAGGTTGATTCAGCAATTACGTCATATAACGGCTGATGATCACCGGTGACGAGTAGCGCCAGCAAAGCACGAATGTCCTCATTTCCCAACATATCGTTTTGTGACCTTTCTCTTCTCCCTTTCGGGGGGTTTAGGCTTCCGGTTGATTGAATTTTGTCTGCAGAGTTGATGTGAGGAATTTTGTCCGCAAAGGTAATGATTTTCAATATTTTTTGTTAGTATTACTCATATTGTTTTACTAGCACTTATTTTAGTTGTTATATTCTCTAAATATATTGAAATACTCAAGAATACTCACTATTAATCCAAAATGGTCGAAAAGAATATTCTAAATTCATTTTCTAAAACATTACTTTCTTCTGTTGGTATTTTTCTTTTGGTCAGATAAATTCTTCGAACACAAATGATCTATTACTTCATGCGTCCTAAAATATTATTCTAAATTAACTTGAAATTAATTTATGGAATCAAACTTTTTTATTAATGGTTCATATTTTAACATTAGTTGGTTAATTATTATAAATTACATAAGTCATGTAAGTTTTAATTATAATAGTTATATGAAAATCTTGACTGATAACTTATTTTCTATTTTTTGAATGTACATAATATTTTTAAAGATTATAAAATAAAAATTATAACATGAAGTAGATGATATTAAAAAAACAAAAGAAAGATATATGACAAATGATTTATACTATAACAAACATCAAACTATAATTCAAGCATTTACATGACTAAAAATTTCAACGTTGGGATAATTATCTTTAACATCCCTTGTGTTTAGCATAATCCCCCATTGCCCCTCTAATGTTTTTAAATATACCCTTAGGTACCTTAATGTTTGGTTTAAAATGGAAAAACCCATTAAACCGTGATGTGTGGCATTCATCAACCATACAACGGTCATATTTTCACTCCCTACGTAATTTTAGCTAAAATTGACTAATATACCCCTCCCCTACAATGATAAAAATGCTACAGCAAACCAATAATTCACCTCCTTCTCTCATACTCTTATTCTCTCATTCACTGTAGCTCTTCTTCTCTCATTCTTTGTAACTGTGAGTTCTTTCGAAGCAAACAACATGCATCATCTCCTTCTCTTCTACGTCCTTCTCTTCTACAAGGAGCAACTGCCAGCTTCAAGACACCAACATAGTGCACTTAGCTTGCAAAACATTCAAGTCAGCCATGTACATATTTCATCAAACAGACACTGAGCATACCTGGAAGGGGGATCTCACGACCTCAGATTTGAGTACATAATATGCAAATGCGGTAAGGACGCTGACTTGAAGATTGTGAAGCATGCAAAACCTTCCAAAGGCATGATCTATTTCATTTGTGATAGTAGCAAGTGTGATTTCTGGGCTTGGTGTAATCCAATTAGCAGGGAAGACATTGTAAAGGATCCAAATTTAATCTGCAAAAGCAAAAGCATCAGAGAGAAGACAAAGTCATATGGATGCAATGGCAACATAAGAATGATGCGGCAAAACATGATGTATATGTAGATAATGTTGTGTGTACATAGGTGTAACTTTGTTTTATGTGTTTGTGGCAATGTGACATAATTGTAGCTGTTAGGAAACAGACGAGATCACTGCAAAAACGCACAACGAAAAAACAAAATTGATCTCCCATTTCCTACCAATGATCTACATTATTCGTTTAATTCGATGAAAGAAATTCAAAAAACGTACCTCTGTAGATACAAAATATGCAGACCAACGAGGTGCAAAAACACGAACACCATATATCGGTATCCGCATGAATGCTTCCATCCAGAGTGATAGCTCTTGAAACGGCAAGGTTGAGAAATTTGTTTTTCTCCAAAAACGATTTCGGTTTTTTTCTCTCTTGTGTCTAACAGAGCTCTCTATAGATACGTATATGTAGAGTTAAAGCTGATTCAAAGTCGGATTGGACGCGGCAAATCAAAATCCACATTAGATATGAATTTTGTTAATATTATCGAATAACATATACATATAAATATATTTAAAAACAGTAATAATGATTAATATCCAATATTAATATTATTAATCTCAGCCATACGCATTCTTGTGTGTGACCCGATAGGCCCATATTAATTGGCAGTAGATTAAATATGTATTGAACCAACAAGTCGTAATTAGTCTCTAACAAGACGTTACAACTATCCACTTAATACGAGTACGGTCCAACTAGCCTAACACTAGCACATGCATTAATCCATTTGTTACACGATATTTAGTTTGAACATAAGTCATGGTTAGCGTCATACTTATATTGTTCAAATATATGATTACTCGATCTCTAAGTAGACTGATAAAACAAATGATATTGATCACACTAACAATTCATTTGAGCACGGCCATACATTTCACAGTCTCACTAATCGATGGGCCCAAAGATATCTCTCTCCAAAGAGATGGACAAGTTTTATCTTGATCGTTCAATATCTTCTACATAATTTCTACCATATTCAATCATGACCTTTATTATTATCCAGTTACGGATAACATCTGATCATGTCAAAATATAATAGTCTTTATGTTGGAAATTATGACAATCTCAAGTCTAAGGATTAAAACATGACTATCATGAGATTTACTTATGACGCTAATTCATGTAGTAATCGCATGGTCTATCCAATACATTGTTCTCTAACAAGTATCCATAAGATTGATTTGTATCACCATACACATAATCATCTCATGATTATCAAATCAATACTCATACTAGTTATAAATTATTTTATCTCTATAACAATAATGAACCAGGGACATATATCATAATTGTGTAACATACTAACCAACAACAATGGTAATAAAACCTCTTTATTAATAATAAATGTATAAGATAAACATCTAAATCATGGCCTAGGTCACATACACTAATAGTAGCAGTGGTACATTGTAGTGTTGTTAGGCACACCAGATGTAATAGCGTGACTTTTAATGATGAAATGAAATGTTTGACATGTTCAGTGTGTTTGTGACTGTGTTGATGTGTGAAACTATACTGCCCAAATGCGTAATTAATGGCAAGATGCAACGATACGTGCAATGCCAATGTGTAGTTTGATGATGCAATGACACTTTGCCCATTGTGCAATGCAACATGCAACGACAATGTCAATGTTAACTGTGCAATGCCAATGACAATGTCAACGTGCAATGACAATGTCCAATGCCAATGCCAAAGTGCAAAGCCAATGCCAATGTGAATGTGCATTGCACATTGACATTGCCAGTGTCAACTGTGTAGTGACAATGTCATTGGCAATGCCAGTGCCAATGTCAACCGTGTAGTGACAATGTCATTGGCCTTGCCAATGCCACTATCAACGTATAATGACAATGTCCAATGCTCAATGCCAATATGAATAATAATGCCAATGTGCAATGCAAATGCCAACGTTAATGTCATTGGCAAGGCCAATGTCAATGTCAATTGAGCAAGGACAATGTCATTGGCAATGCCAATGTCAATGCTAATGCCAAAGTGTACGGCTAATGCCAATGTGAATGTGCATTGCATATTAACATTGCCAATGTCAAATGTGCAGTGACAATGTCATTGGCCTTGCCTATGCCACTGTCAACATGCAATAATGACAATGTGCAGTGCCCAATGCCAATGTCAATGCTAATGCCAATGTCAATGCTAATGCCAATGTGCAATGTCAATGTCATTGCCAATGCCGGTGCCAATGTCAACTGTGCAATGACAATGTCATTGCACATGCCAATGCCACTGTCAACGTGCAATGATCCCTTGTCAAGAAGCATGTGAAATATGTGCCTATAATACAATATAACACCAAGCTTCCAAAATATTACGTAATTATCTATGATGCCAAAATATTACATAATCATTTATGCTTCCCAAAAAATACATAGTCAATCTTGCTTGCAAAGTATTACATATTCAGTCTTCCTTCCAAAATATTACACATCAAGTCTTAACATAAGGGCTAACACCTAACACTAGATAACTACGGCCACTCATACACTACATGATTTATGGCTGGGATGAAGGTGGAGTTGATCCTTGTTGTGACAGTTGTGATGAAGTAGGCCTTGATGTTGTAGCAGACTGGTTTGCTCTATGTCTCTACATTACAAACAATTAGAATACTCGATAACAATGCAAAGGGAAAAAGATATGGTTCCAATAAACAACTGGTTACCTTTTTTGACTTGGATGATGGATGGACATGAGTTTTACATGACCTGACATTGTGGCCTTTCTGCGTACATCCAATGCAATGGTTGTCCATTCCCTTCTTTGTAGTCCTTTCATGACTCTTAAGCTCCTCATGAGTCCTCTTCCTTTGTTTCTTTGGTTTGCCACTTTGTTTCTCAACTTTATGTGGTTAAATTGGAGCTATGTGAATTTGATTCCAGTAATTGCTTGATGGTATTGGGTACAACACTGGTGCATATGTATTGACTTATATTGTTATGGAATAAAAACTCATGCAAATAATCATATATACATCCCCTTTAAACATGTATTGCAGCAATGACGTGTCTACATGGGTAATCAACCATCTGAGATATCTTGTAGGTGCACTCTTTAGTACCCAGATTAACTACATAACTACCATACTCAGTGTCAACTTCAAATAGTTTCCAATCTGGCATTAAGGTAATACATATTCTACTGATTACCTTTACCTTCTCCAACTTTGCAACTAGATTTGGACAACGTGGTCCATCATATTATGTGATTCCTATCCTCTTGCATTGTATTCTAGCCATTGTTTGCTTTCTAATGTACTACAGCATGCTAATGATTGGCATATCTCTTGATGGTAAAATACTGGTATTGAAAGACTCCAATAAACTGCTCGCCAACACATCATGCTTACTGGTGAAAGAAAAAAAGGCTTGTGACCGGAGATTTAATGGGATGTTCTTCAACTAGTTGGCAACTTATTCATTAAGCCTTGTAAGATGTTCTATGTGCCTATTGAAATCAGCCGGATGTGAGGCAGTTGCACAAGCCCATAGTGCATCACCCAAATCCTTACCATTATACTTACTCTTGAAATTTCGGAACATGTGTCTCACACAAAACCTTTGCTCACACGTGGGAAAAACAGTGTTAACAGCATGTACTAATCTCTTTGCCTGTGTGAAATCATGATGTATTACAGTCCACCAGGCCTCTAACATATGCATTCACTAAGGTGTTCCAATAACCACTTCCAGCTACTAAAGTTCTTAGCCTCTGCCACACATAGCAACGGGAAAAATATTATCATTACCATCTCTTACAACAACACTCAACAGTTGTCCTTTCAGGGTGCCTTTCAAGAAACATCCATCCAGCCCAATAATGGGCATGCATCCTCTAATAAAACCACGTATACAGGCATTGAAACACACAATCACATTTTCAAACTTTGGTGGTGAGGTCTCATAAAGCACTGTGTTTTTAATCCTTATCTCACTCCCAGGGTTTGTCTTCTTAATCATGTCAGCATAATCTAATAGATGTGAGTACTGCACCCCTGACACACTTTTAGTGTCCTCCTTTGCCTTCTTTTTTGTTTTATACAACTGTGTCTTACTCACATCCACCATTGACTATCTCCTAACTTGATGTGTAAGACCCTTGATGTTGAATTCTGGATTGTCCATGAACTGATCTTTGTATCTTTTGCTAATATACCTAGAAGCACAATACTTGTTTATGTAATTCCTACACAATTGTGTTTCCCTTTCAAGATCTTTATTATGAACGTAGGGTCATGTCCCATAACAGAAGCATGGATCCTCCAATTACAGGCCCTATTACATGAGGCAGTGACCATTGTGGCCTCATTATTATGATACCTTACTTTATATCCTCTTATAACATTCCACAAAACCAAAGCCTCTCTAAATTTTGCAGCAGATGCAAAGTGTTGACCTACTCTCAAATCAAATTCAGGTTTACTAAACTCATTTTCGAAATCAAATACACATTATCCATTTACCTTTTTCCGGATCACTGTGGAAAAATACAAGCTCATCATCCACTGCTTCATTCCAATTACCTACATGTACACCTTCAATCTCAAATTGACCAATCTCTTCACGCCTTTCTACTACAGATGCAAGTACATGTTATTGCCTTTCTAATTCAGTTTCAATTGTATATGGTTTCCTGTCCCTGATACCAAGTACTGCACATGCTTCCATGTCTTCATATTGGGTGTCTCCGTAGAAAATCACCGAAAATATCATCATCAAGTATCCATTATAGTCCCTCATATGCACCATCAGGCTGTGCATTCTGAGATGGACCAACATGAGATAGATTACGAGAACCAACAGCTTCAAAAGGTGAAACTTGTGTTGCTTGACCTTGGATCGTCTCAACTTTATCAGATTGGACATCTGATGGCCTTTGAGTTGAATGGGACACATTTGTAGAGGTTTGATACTTATTATGTTTACTTGGGTGCAAATTTACTAATTTATCCTTAGTCAGAATGGTCTTTTTCTTTGACGGGGTTCTCTGCCAACTCTTCTTTTTATTGGGAATTAACTTACTTGCATCCGCTTCTTCCCCACTAACAGAACCATCTTCATTTGCTGGTAACATGCCCACTACACTCAATTATTCACGTATGTCCGTATTTAATGTGCAAATACATAACAATTGCCAATCCTTTTGCTGAAACAGTTGACCATCGTCATCACATTAATGGTTAAACATCACCGTACATACCAGCTGTAAATTACATTGTGCATAAGATCTTGCATATATTAACTAACAATTTTGCATGATGAAGTCAAACAATTTCACACCCAACCACACATGCAAACAAACAGAATATCATCACATTAATGATTAAACATCACCGTACACACCAGCTGTAACTTACAATGTGCAGAAGCTCTTGCACCTATTAACTAACAATTTTGCAGCTCAAGTCAAACAATTTCACACCCGACCACACATGCAAACAAACAGAACATCATCAACTACATATTCACAATATTTTTACACACAACCACACATGCAACATACATATACAATACAATCACCACAAAATAAAGTATCAATACATCTGAAAAAACATAAATCAAGTTTCTTTCTAACCTGTCTAATTCTTACGCTATCAGTCGATAGATTTCGGACTGAATTCACCTTAGCTTGTAAAACAAAATTGTCTTCCTTGTGGTTAATGCTGAACTGCTTCGTGTATTGCTTCATCATCATCAACCAACAACTTCAATGGAAGAAAAGCCAACGTAGTGATAGAGGTGCATTTGTTTGAGGTTAATCAAAAAAAAATACGCGTGGTTGTTGCTGTTTACACACTTTTAGGCGTGTTAATGGTAGCCAAGGCATTAATAAGGCTTTGATGCCGTTAATTTAACTAACTGCAGCAGGGGCATTTTTGCATTTCAGCGTAATGTCAATCTCAATGCCACGTGTTACGTTTTAATGGTTTTTTCCGCTTTAACACAAACATTAAGAGACCTAATGTGTATTTTAAAACATCAGGGGTTAATGAGAGATTATGCTAAACACGAGGGATGTTAAATGTAATTAACCCTTCTAACGTGAACATATGAACCTCTTTAGTTAGCAACCTCTTACTCATAGCATAAAAGCAAGACATAATTACATAGAAATATTTTCCTCGATAACCATGACTTAGAGTTTTTGAGAATTTTTCCCCTAAAAGATTGAACGGAAAAACATGGAGAGGAACATGTAATTTTTGTAAGAACGTTTTTCTTTTTTTGTTGTTATGTAATTTTTGTAAGAACTTAGGAACTACATTTTCACTATTTTCTTTGGGGAAAAACATTACGACTGTTTTATTTTTGGATAGGTTTCTCTGTAATATTATGAGTGCGATCTTTGAAATCGGCCCTTCTACTCCCCTTCGGACGTCCTTGCCCGCCTTCGTTCTGTTTTTCTTTAACCTATCAAGTTCTCAGTCATTCTTCACTCGCGTTCCGGCCACAGGTCACAAAGTTTAACATTGCTACTTGCATTTAGACCATATATGTATGTCTATACAACAAATCTAGTTCATTATTGACTTGAGATGGGATGAGATGAACCTTTTGAAGGAGAGGGACAGCTGAAAATGATGGATTTGGTGCTTTTGTTCACCTGTGATACTCTAGAGCTTTTTAGAGCCAAAGACTCGTTGGGGACAATCTTACTATATACTACAACTCTTCATATGATTATCTCTTATCAGCAGTTGCTGTTTGCTGTGATTGTTACCTAAAATACTCATCAAATTGGAGCAGAAAGCGAGGAATCTAGATCCAGTTTGTAAATGTGGAAGCGACATTGAGCTTCTCCTTACCGGCTTAGAGATCTGCGTATTCAATAGTGTCATTGACAGCAAGGTTTTTTTGGTTTCTACACAGCTGTTGCTACTTCTCCGTGGTGCTTCGTATTCCTTCTGACATTGGCAGCTCCGCTCATCCTTGCTCAATGACAACGACGAAACGTGCTTACAAGCTACGTATCCTTTTATCTCTTCCAGGAAACAAAAAACAAGTCGGTCCTTCTCTCTCCATTTTTTTAGAGAGCAGTATAGTTCTCAAATCAGTTGGAGACTTTTTTGATTTGGTGTTGTCACTTTCTTTAGATCTCTGATTGTTGCTTTTAGGCCCTTGACAAAATTTGTGTTAGAGGAATTCGTAGCGCATTCTCAGACTGTTAACTGTCTGAAGATAGGAAGGAAGTCATCGAGGATTCTTGTAACTGGAGGCGAAGATCATAAGGTCAATCTTTGGGCCATTGGCAAGCCCAACGCCATATTGGTCGGTGTGATTCACTTTCGCATTCCATTTACCATTAAAATTTCCATTTCAGTATTTCTTATTTTCTCGCTGATTTTGGGATCACGCCTCCGCTCTTAAAACCACCTGGTTGTGTATATAAATTTAGGCATGCTTTTATTTTAGACGGCCTAATACTCCTTGATGTGTAAAAGGGAAAGCTGATGACTGAAGCGTATATATGTCCTGAATATTTAACTACTCCAACTTTTGGAGATCTTTTTCAGTCAGTGTGCTATTGCTTTGCGTGTATTTCAAAAGCTATTCTTTTGTCTTCATTTCTCGTTCTTGTCTAGAGTTTGTCTGGTCATTCAAGTGGAATTGATTCAGTCAGCTTTGATTCGTCTGAAGTGCTGGTAGCTGCAGGAGCAGCAAGTGGTACTATCAAGCTTTGGGACTTGGAGGAGGCTAAGAGTAAGTCTGCTTGCAAGTCTAGAATTGAAAATAGTTTTGGCTGTAGCGTTTGCTATAACTGAAGGATTCTTTGTATCTTAGTCGTTCGTACCCTCACTGGTCATCGGTCAAATTGCATCTCTCTGGACTTCCATCCCTTCGGAGAGTTCTTTGCATCCGGATCACTGGACACAAATTTGAAAATATGGGATATTAGACGGAAAGGTTGCATTCACACTTACAAGGGTCATACTCGTGGTGTTAATGCTATAAGATTTACTCCAGATGGCAGGTGGGTCGTGTCTGGTGGCGAGGACAACTCTGTGAAGGTTCTTTCTCTTCCATTCTTTGTCCCAAGCTTGTTTCAAATGATTCATGGCTAAATAGGGATAGCTTAAAGTTGACCACAATATGGTCCTTGTGAATCTGAAAGACGATTTTCCTGCAATTGTTTTGAAAACCAAATGTTCATGCTTAGCAATCGCCACATGAAAATTTCCGTTACGAGCTTTAGATAGACTTCATATTGTCGCAATATTATTTGCTACATTCAGTTCGAAGATCCCCCTCTCCCCCCCCTCCTTGAAGTACTATTATTTCTACTTATCTGCTTGAAGCCATATCATTACCATTCCCAATTTCCTATTCTGCAACCATGAATATACCATGTCTGCATCATATGCAAAAAATGCTGCAATATTTTAATTCTGCCTTCTCTTGATGCAAAATTTCATTGTTACAGCTATGGGATTTAACTGCGGGGAAATTGTTGCATGATTTCAAGTGTCATGATGGCCAGATTCATAGTATTGATTTTCATCCACATGAGTTTTTGCTGGCAACAGGTCAGACAAATTGGATCAAATCTCTTTCTCACCGCATGAATTTGTGGTCGTGGTTTCTTGCTTGAGAACTGATATTTCTTGTTGCCTGGTCAACTGTGCAAGTGTTTAATGTGGTGTTGAATTTCTTACTTTAGTGTGTTGTAGAGACCATGGAGATGCTATTGTAGTACTTCCGTGAAAAGGATTAAGAAAATATTATGTTTGAGAAGCAACATACTTCTTGTGTCAGCTCATGTGCTGGTGTCAGAGGAAACAAGAGTAATTGGGAGCTTGCTGTTAATTTGTGCACATATTTGAAGCTTTTTGTAAACATGGGCCATCCTAGATTGGATGATAGGTCATGTCTATGTTTGTACTGAAGGGTTTATCCTATGTCAGCTAGCATCTTATTGTTTGCTTCCACTTGTAAAAGGTAGGATCTCCTAGTCTTTCTTTTGATTCGGGAGCAAGGTTAGCTTTCTGGCCGTCTTCATGACAGTCTCTATTTAGAGATGGCTAACACCCTATGTAAATTCTACATATATATAAAATTTAAATTGAAAAAAGGAAAAATATTCTTGTATATTTGTTGTTTTTCTATTAGATTTTCCTTTACATTCGCCAAGCTTTCTTGCCATGATAGTGAAGTTGTGCGGGAGTTTTTATCATAATTTAATGGGGACAAGTCCAGCCATAGAAAACTTGACTGTTGTTTTGATGTCTTCCTGGAGGGTCTTGACACTTTATGGCTCCTTGGACCTTCTTTTCCCCATTGCTCGTATTTATTTTTCAGGGCTAATGTTCATGTCTGCTACTGACATTGGTCCAGAAATCATCTTTTCGGTGTCATTTTGAAAGTAGGAATCCGTGACAAGATACGCATTCTCTATTAATGCTTGTCTTTAAATATTTTTAATTTTAAAGCGGATTATGGTATTTCTTTCATAAGATTTTTTTTTTGTAAGTTATTTCATAAGATTTGACTTAAAGGAGTTAGAATATTTTTTTCGTTGTTGCCCTTTTCCTTCCTTTTTTGGGTGTAATTTCATTACATCAATTCATTGAAGGGCACACCTGCCACAGATATATACGTGGGTATGCATACATGATGAATTGCCAAAACTTGCAAATGGAATGTTCAGAAGATTACTGAGATTGATGTGACTTGTTAACAGTAGACATGATAGTCTCGAGCAACTAGCTGATTCTTGTTATTGACTGAATCACTTCTCATGCTACTTGATGGACCAAAATCACCCAAAATAGCTTTATATGCTGTTGAATAATCTGGCTTCAAAATGATTTTTTATTCCTGGATTGAGGAAGAGACAAATTGGTCATAGTGTACCACATTCTGGTCTCTCCAATCTTGAGGTTGTGTTCGAATTTTTTTGGAAATCTATCCATAGTATGGGTACTGGCTTTATCCGGTAAGAGACATTTTACTACCACACAGAGCCAGTCACATGGGATAAAAAGCAAGCAATTCTGTATTTTTTGCTGTTAAGTGGTCTTTGCTACTCTTGGAAGAGTCAGAACCAGCAGCTAGGGAGGTGAAAAGGCATTTGTAGAGGGGAAGCACTTCAAATCATTTACTTTGTTGTTCTTGTTCTTTGTGATTCCTTATGGGTGTTGTATTCCATATGTTTGGCATTTGGCTTATATGGTGTGCTTTTATTGTTTCAATTTGCATAGTTCTGTAATCCTGGGTAATCCTCTCTGGCATCCATCTCATGATATTTCCACCCACTCACAGGCTCAGCTGACAAAACGGTGAAATTCTGGGACCTTGAAACTTTTGAACTCATAGGATCCGCTGGGTCTGAGGTGGTCTTCAGTGCATTTTCTCTTTTTGTTTGCTATAATACGTGTTTTGCAATCTGTTTGTTCACTTGTCTTCTGAGGGCAGTGTCCCTTATCTTCTTGGGTTGCATACCTCAACGTTGTGATCATGTGAATTTTTGATTGTTCGTGTTTTGCTTCAAGCAGTCCACTGGAGTTCGTTCCATGACCTTTAGTCCTGATGGCAAAACACTTCTTTGTGGTTTACAGGATAGTTTGAAGGTACATCATGTGTTTATTAGCTTTTTCAGGGAAGTTCACGCGTAAGCTTTTTCTATGTTTCATTGGTTTCTTAATCACAATTTTCTTATTAGGTGTACTCATGGGAACCAATCAGATGTCACGATACAGTGGATGTGGGATGGTCTAAATTGTCTGATCTCAATATTCATGAAGGGAAGCTTCTTGGATGTTCACACAACCAGAGCTGCGTTGGAGTATGGGTCGTGGACATCTCGGTATAAATACTATAATGATTTTATGACTCATCCTTTATTCTCAGTTCAAGCTTTTGTAGTCTTGATTTTCTTTGCAGTGTATAGAGCCATATGCAAAGGGAAGTTCTGGTTGGTTAAACGCTCAAACAGATGTAAAATCTAATTCAAGCGGGAGTATGCTGAGTGAGGACATGGTTAAGCCTAGTTTGGGCAGGCTATCCATTTCACATAACATAGAACCTGCAAAGGATACCGGGTCATCAGGCAGGCGCTCGGACTCATCTAAGGAGTCTAAACCTTTCAGATGTAGGCATCCTATTGCGTCATTGTCCCTTCTTTTATATCAGATCTAACTGCTCAAAGTTTCTTTTTATGTTTCAGTAAAATTTTCTTTTCGTTATTATCTGATACTAATTTTTATTTTTACGCTCATTAAGCTCAAGTAGCATACATCATCAGATGGAATCTTGCTCCAAAATCTGTTGAAAGGGCTGTCCAAGTAATATATAATAGTGCGCATGCATTATAACAGTCGGAACATTATGAAAAAAAATTAAAAGAAAAGGAGGAAACTATCTTTGTCATATATATCAAAATTTGTTGATGTCTCTGTTCTCATCACAAATTCACCCGGTAACTCATTGGATAATTTTCTATTTTTGACTTCCCTTTCTTCCTGTGTGTATGTGGAGCATTGCTGATTTTGCCTAGGTGCATTGTGTTTCCAAATAGTTTTTAATGTGGACAGATGCTATTTTCTATTTTGATCCCCTGGCACTTGCAGTATTTGGCTAACAGCTTTGTGTGTTCTAATTTTAATTTCTTACTCGACACGTTTCTCGATTCACTTTTTCCACTTTTATACATTTCCACGATGCCAAAGAAACCTTTTCTTCGGCTCAAAATAATGAGACTATTTTTAAAAACTGGTTACCTTATATTAAAAAAAAAACTTTTTCTCCTTAGAAATGAAATAACTTTTCCTCTTTTGATTTTTCTTAAAAAAATTACTTTTTCCACTTTTAGTGTAAATGTTATATATATGCAATAATTTACATAGTAGTTAGCCAGTAGAGTTGGCTAAAAGCAAGATCAATTGCTTCAAAATACAAAAGATGGAGTTGGAGATTCTCAGAGTCATGCAGCCTTCGGCACTCATTCAGTAGATTTTGGTGTTTTTTCAAGGAGAGTTGGACATCCCCTTCAGAAATCATTTGATACACATGAAAAATTGACCCTACACACTTACTGATAGATGAACATGCTATATTTTAGACTGAATTCTGATGCTAGTCCTTTTACAAGCTTGTGGTGCCTCTTTAATCAATTGCTTAGCCAGTTATTTGTTCCTATTTATCATCTAAGCCCACAGTATTTAACTTCCTTTTGACGTGTTCTTTTTAGCCGCTGGAAGTAGTCCTATTAGTACCCCTCAAAGGGGAAACCTCAGTTCTGGTCCAAAAGCTGCGCCCTTCAATTCAACTACTTTTCCTAATGTGACTGCAATGAAGAAAAATGCTGTGAACGTCCAGTCAATCACCAATCCTGCCTGCTTCAATAGCTCAGATGCGATTCCTGTGGTTGTCCCTCGAAATAATTCCAGGTTTCAGCAGTCAGTAGAATCAAGGAACGAAGGAGTTGTTGCAAGAACAATGCCGCTGTCTTTGCATTCAAAAGCATTGGATGTAAGAAAGTTTTCTAATGTAAAGGATGAACTGGAAAGCACATTAGCGCTCTCGCATCCTGAGGTGGAGGTTCCCAAGGCCACAGAAATCACCGGGATTTCACAAAGGAAACTTCTTTATCTAGGTAAATTCTCATTGGTTCCCTTGTGGAACTTCAATAATTGTGATGTCAGAATTAAACTGGTTTTAGTGAAAGTTTGAAGTTGTGTATCAGTTGTGGAGCTTTTAGATATTGTCTTAAATGCCCGACTTTTCTTTTTCTTTTTTTATATGAGTCCGAATGTTTGGCAGTCAATTATGAGTATGAACAAAGGATGCGAGTAATAAAAATGAGAATGTTAAGATGGATATGTGGACATACAAGAAATAATAAAATAAGAAATGAACATATAGTGAGAAAGATTGGGGTGACTCGTAGAAAAGAAAATGTGAGGGAGTCAAAGTTACGATGATATGAGCATGTGCAAAGACGTACTACAGATGCACCTGTTAGAGTGTGCGAGACAATAAAGTAGATTTTTGTCTGACTGATGGAACGTTTTTCAACATGTTTCACATAGGGGCTTGTTTGTGGCTTCCCCTTAATATAGTTTCTTTGACCTTCGTCGTAAGCCTTGGTGGTATGCTACAAACAGAAGAGCCCGGAGCAGTCCTTCCTTTTCTTCTTTCTTTTTTCTTCCTAAAAAGAAAGATCTTATTTGAATGTGATAGGAAATGTATATTCTCTGATCAGTACCATAGCAGCATAAGTGTAATTGTGGATGAAAAGAATTGGTGGGTGATGGCAGAGCCACTTCTTTTCGGAAAGACAATTTGCACTTATTGGGACCATTAGCTTGAGGAGGCAGATTGAGCTAGCAATAAAACACAGCTATATAGTAATTACTGTTACCCTCCGCTTCATTCTAGAACATCCTAACATGTTCTAGAGGTTGTGAGGTTAGTCGAGATGGAATTAGAGCATTATGGAACATGCTGGAACGTCCTAGAGCTTGGTGGATGGAATTGAAGAACACCAGGACAATCTAAAATAGTCCAAGCACAAGGAGGTTTTGCACCTTCTAGACTTCTCTTTTGTTGATATCTTGTAGGAACCATCTAGAGGAACATTAATAACTGTAGGATCAAATCATATTAGCTGTCCATAAGTGAGAATGGAGTCTATAGAACCTAGAATGTCCCAAACTGCAAAGGTTTGAGGTTAGTCGAGGTGGTGCTAGATAATTTCAGATAAGCCAGAATGTCATTCAAAATAGTGGATGGAACTGGAGAGCTCTGCAACATTCTAGCAACCATTTCAGCCTCATGGGAGTTTTGTCTATTCAAAAGTTCTCCTTTGTAGATTTTTTTTGGGAACCATCTAGAGCCACATCTATGAATGTAGGATCAAATCTCATGTTAACTTTATTGAGGATGTTGGCACGTATAACTAGAGTGAAGTAAAAAGTACCAGAAAAATAAAGCACACAAAAACTTTATGGAAATCCCTTCTCCATTAACCGAATGTAAACAATAGGAAAACCTCTCTCGCGAGGAAGAAAAACCTATTCCCTATTTATAGTTGATTAATCCCTTTTCCTTCGGGTAATCATCTCCTATAAAATAGGTTAATCTCTTATCCTTTAGAGATATATATAAAACTATCCTATCAAATTCGAAAAACTAGGATGATTATCTATCTAAACATATATCTAGATAAGTTCCTATCTACTCGGCTTCCTTTCAAGATTGGTCCAACAATCACCCCCTAATCTTGACTCGAGCCTTCCATCATTCTTTTGCATTTGTGACCTCCTTTACTCCAAGTAGTTCTCTCATTTCAGCAAACTTTAGTCTTGGTAAGGCTTTAGTGAGGATGTCAGCTCGTTGCTGGTCCGCACTTATATGTTCCACCTTAATCTGTTCCTTTTCAACACATTCTCGTATGTAGTGGTACCTTGTATTGATGTGCTTGCTTCGTCCATGGAAAACAGGGTTTTTCATTAGCGCAATTGCAGACTTATTGTCCACATAAATTACTACCTGTTCTTCTTGTCTTCCAGTCATTTCTGCCAACAAACCTCTTAGCCAAATCGCTTGACAAGCTGCTGAAGTTGCAGCCATAAATTCCGCCTCACATGATGACAATGCCACTGTCTGTTGCTTTTGTGAGTTCCAAGCAATGGGTCCATCATTAAAATAGAAAACTAGCCCGGTTGTCCCTTTACCGTCGTCAAGATCTACCGAAAAGCTGCTGTCACTGAATCCCAGCAATAGGTCATTCCCATTTCTGCGATATTGAATTCCAAGATCCATGGTCCCTTTCACATACCTCAGTATTTGTTTCACAGCTTGGAAGTGGGTAGACCTAGGTGTTTGCATTTATCTACTTGCATATCCTACTGAGTATGCAAGATCAGGCCGTGTGTGAGTTAAGTAACGCAGGCAACCAATTGTTCTTCGGTACTCAGTTGCATTTACACAGTTGCTACCATCATCTTTGACCAGTTTTAGTCCTGGTTCCATCGGGAATTTCGTGGGGTTACAGTCCCACATCCCTGCCTGTTGTAATATCTTCCTTGCGTAACTTGACTGCTTTAGTTTTATTCCGTCTTGACTCTGTAGAACTTCTAGTCCAAGATAGTAGGAAAGTAATCCTAAGTCACTCATTTCGAATTTTCCTTCCATCTGCTTCTTAAATTGATGAATATTTTCGGTGTTATTTCCTGTTACAATCAAGTCGTCCACGTAGATTCCAACTAGGAGTGATCCTTGTTTCATTCGCTTTGTATGCACAGCTGGCTCAAGTTTGCACCTCTGAAATTCACATTCCTTTAAGGCTCCGTCCAATTTAGTATTCCAAGCGCGAGGTGCCTGCTTTAAACCGTAAAGGGCTTTAGTCAGTTTGTATACAAGATTCTCTTTTCCTTTCTTAACAAAACCTTCAGGCTGTTTTACAAACACATCTTCTTTAAGCTCCCCATGCAAGAATGCCGTTTTGACATCAAGGTGATGAACACTCCATCCTCTTTGTGCTGCTAGTGCCAGAATGAGTCTAACTGTCTCAAGTCTAGCCACTGGTGTGAATATCTCGTCATAATCAACTCCATGTCGTTGAATGTAGCCTTTTGCTACTAGACGTGCCTTATGACGTATCACTGTCCCATTTGTATCCTTTTTAATTTTATAGACCCATTTTAATCCAACGGGTCGATGTCCAGTCGGCAAGGTTGTTAATTACCAAGTCTTGTTTCTTTCTATGGATGACATTTCACTTTCCATTGCTAGCTCCCATTCCTTGTGTCCTGCGGCGTCTTTGTACGCAGTTGGTTCTCCTTCAGTGAGTAGTAGATCGTATATCTCAGATAAGTTTTTCCACCCCTAGGGTGGTGTGTCATCGTACGTATCTTCTATGGCCAAAGATGGATCTGCAGGATTTACTATGTCTGTTGGGAGTCTAGGCAACATTGGTCCCCGTCCTGCAATTCCTGGTTGTGGGCTTTCATACACTGGTTGATGAGACCCTTCACTTTCATTTGATTCACTCTGTGCGTGATCGTCTTGGGATGGGTTTAGAACGGACTCACTAGATGGAACCTCAGATGGAGCTTCTTGCTCGGTTGGCACCGTGTCCAGGTGTATGATAAAGTCTCTTTCAGTGGTGGCTGTGAGTTTAGGATCCTTTTGGTTTTCATGCCACTCCCATTTCCTTGACTCCTCAAATATGACATCTCTACTTATCACAACCTTCTTGCCCACCGTGTCATACATGCGGTATCCCTTTGTTCCAGGTTCAAGGCCCAAATGTACCATAGGTGTACTTCTGTCGTCAAGCTTCTTTATTAGATTTGAAGGTGTTTTCACATGTCCAACGCACTCAAACACACGTATGTGACCCAAGTTTGGTTTGTTTCCCTTCAAAGCCTCATATGGTGTCTTGTCCTTCAGAATTTTTGTAGGCAGCCTATTTAGTACATACACTGCATGACGCACTGCTTTTGCCCAGAAGTATTGAGGCATGTTCATTGCATTTAGTATGCTCCTCGCTGTGCTTATCACCGTTCTATTTCTCCTTTCAACTATGTCGTTCTGCTGGGGCGTATATGGTACGGTTAATTGCCTTGAAATACCTGCCAGCTCACAGAAATCAGTGAATTCTTTTGATGTGAATTCTCCACCGCGATCTGTCCTTGGGACTTTTATTTTCTTTCCATATTGATTCTCAACCGAGGCTTTGAACTTCTTAAACTGTTCGAAGGCTTCATTCTTTGTCTTCAACTTATATGACCACATGTACCTGCTGTAGTCATCCACAAACAGAAGAATATATCTGTTTCCTGATGGTGTAGTGGGGGATATAGGTCCACACAAATCTGTGTAGATTTGTTCCAGCGGATTTGTTGTTCTGAAGGTGGTTTGGTTTGGGAAACAATGTCTTGTATGTTTTCCTGCCAAACAGGCTTCACACATCTGTTTAGGGTGATTAAGTGGTGGTACACCTTCAACCAATTGTCCTGTTCCCAAGCGTCTGATAGTATCAAAATTTACATGGCCAAGGCGAGCGTGTCAAAGCCATGTTGGGTTATCAAATCTGGTCAGCAGACAAACTGGGGTTGCGCTCTTGAGGTTTATTTTATATAGTCTGTTTAAAGACCTCTGCACTCTCATTAGAAGTGTCCCATCGGGCTCAATCATAGATAGTACTCCTTGCTTAATTTCAATTTTGCAGCCTCCTTCTTCCGCTTGACCAACACTAAAAACATTGCTCTTGAGATATGGTATATACATAATATCTGTTAGCAGCCTATGTTCTCCACTCTTGGTTTCAATCAGGATTGAACCTTTTCCTTCTATCTGCACACATGAGTTGTCCCCCAACCTAACCGTTCCTTTTACACTTGTATCAAACGTTGTGAACAGTTTTTTATTCCCAGTCATATGACTTGTTGCACCAGTATCTAGATATCATACTGTGTTTCCTTCATTATTCTGTTCATTCATGGCTGATAGCATCTCATGGTCCGTTGTCCAGTTTGATCCTTCTTGTTTTAAATCAGCTACGGCCATTAATAAGGCGGGTTGATCAGCAGTAGCCTGTGTTAAATTTGCCTTTTCTTCTAGTTTCCTTGTTGGGCAGTCGGAAGAGAAATGCCCAAACGCATCACACTTGAAGCATTGAAGGTTTGTCCGATCTTTCTTCCCATTGTTATGATTCCCCTTCTGGGACTGCTGCCCATGGCTCGTTCCTCTTCCCCTGCTATTGGATCTGCCTCGACCTCTACCCCTGCCTCTATTATCTTGGCCACTCCCTCGACCTCGGCCATCACCTTTCTCTTTCTTTCTTCTGGCTTCCCATTCTTCATAGGACAATAGTAGTTGATTGTTATTCATTTCGTTTTTTCTCGTATTAGTTCGTTCTTCATATGCCTTTAATCTTCCAACCACCTCTTGAAACTTTACCGATTTTAAGATCAACCAACTGTTCAATTGTGGCCACCATATTCAGAAAATTATCTGGTACACTGGTGAGCAGTTTTCTCACTAGTGCTGTTTCCTCAATCGGTGAGCCCAGTGTGACTGAGTTCGATGCAATCCCCGAAAGATTTCCCACGAACTCATCTATCGTTGAACCTTTTTTCATCCTTATAAGGCCAAACTCTGTCTTCAGTGACTGTAAGCGTGCCTCCATGACTCTTTTGGCACCAAGATGTCTAAACTTAATTGAATCCCAAATGTCCTTTGCATTTTCACAACTTGCAACTTGCAAAATAAGGTCTTCCGGTAAGGATTGATACAGGTACGCTGTGGCAGAATTGTCCTTTTCTAGTCCACATTGATCCCTGGATCAATCGTCTCCCATATCCCATGTGCCTTAAAAATCGCTTTGATCCTTAGTGACCAGATTGGATAATTTGTTGGAGTTAACATTGGGCACTGAAACGCAAGGTTTACAGTCTTCTCGTCCGCAACACTCCTTCCAGGGGAAGTAGAAGCTTCCTCCATGGTTCAGGATCTTTAGCGACGACAGGAACTCTCCAAGGCCGTCCTTGCTCTGATAGTAAAAAGTACCAGAAAAATAAAGCACACAGAAAAACTTTATGGAAATCCCTTCTCCATTAACCGAATGTAAACAATAGGAAAACCTCTCTCGCGAGGAAGAAAAACCTATTCCCTATTTATAGTTGATTAATCCCTTTTCCTTCGGGTAATCATCTCCTATAAAATAGGTTAATCTCTTATCCTTTAGAGATATATATAAAACTATCCTATCAAATTCGAAAGACTAGGATGATTATCTATCTAAACATATATCTAGATAAGTTCCTATCTACTCGGCTTCCTTTCAAGATTGGTCAAACATAGAGGTAGGGTCATTTTTTAAGGAACAACAAATTAGTGTTACAGCTAAGCAATCCATTTAACAATGTAATTTTTTTTTTTGTAACTAAACTTTCATAGACATTAAGATATACGTACAAGTAGCCATTATAATAAGCAATACCACAAGCAATTGCACATTGCACTTTCAGCCAATCATTAGACAAAGCCTAATTCTAAGAAGCAATTCAAAATCATGTATTAGGGAAGGCCGTTAAAGCAAATTTAAATACATAGGACAGGGTTCTACTGAACACTACAAGCAAGATTAGACTTGATTTTAAAAGAAATCTAGCCAATTCAAGGAATACAACTTGCTGGTTACCATAAAGCAAGGGTTAGATGTTAGCTAGGCAAACCAGCCCCAAAAGTGAAACTAGAGATTACTGAGGTTGACTGTTGGTTCATACTGTTGAATTTGTTTGTTGACCTCAGTCTCCCAAGCCATGTGAGGGAAAACTAATTTTGGAATTTTTTTTTTTAAATTATGAAAGTTCATGATTGTTTTCCTCACTGTAATTGTCATTCTCAGTTTAAGGGTTATGAGAGTGTTTTTTTTTCTTTACCTCTTTGTTTCTTCTTTTTTGACTTGCCTCAGGGGCTTCAGAAGCTTGTTTTTCTTCTAGTTGCTTGCTGTGTGTCTTTTTCTTCCTCTCAGCTATCCTTTGTGATGTGCTTTTTGTACATGTTTTTCAACCTCAGGTTCCTGAGTTTCAAAATCAGAGAAGTCCGCTTCTTTCTCTGAGTTAGAATCTGGAGTATAGCTGTCAGAATTGTTCTTCACATCACTGACCTCATGGAGATTAGTGTCTATGTCATCAGAACATAAACTTACAATGTCTTGTTCGTTTTGTTTCATAGAATTAGTTTCCATGCTAGTCAGAGAATCAAATTTGTTTGAAGAACTTATTTTTTCAACTAGTTTCAAGGAGCCCATCAAAGATCCCTCCTCAGATTAAAACATATCCTTTTTGCTGGATCTAAGAGGTTTCAGGGGCTACCTCCCAATTCTCTTTCTTGCTGTCTCTCTTTTATGTTGTCAATTGGTGGTTGTCGGTATAGTCCCATTCCTCTTCGATACCTTTAGCTTCCAAGTACGTTCGGAAAATAGTCTTTCTAGTTCTTCATCCTTCTCTTCCTCTTTGCTCATTGTGTTGTTTTGTGCTTATTTTTATGTGACGTCCAGATATTTACTTGCTCTTCATCTGGCCTTGTCATTTTTTTTTTCTCTGATCAGTTTCACATGACTGACCAAATGAGTTACATTTTTGTATAGACATATATTCATGTGTTATCTCTTGAAGTACATCTTTTCCATATTCATCAAAGAATTTTAACTTGCTGGGAAGATTGTCTCCTGCTTTAATCTCTATATAAATTTTTGCAAATGCAACTCTTGATTTCATGGTGGTAGTTATGTCCGTGAAAAAAGACTTCCCAATAAGACTGCTTATTATTCGAGCATTGCAGTTGCAGTATAGAAACAACATTAGCAAGGGAAGACGAACACAAACTGGGCTACATTCAACTTGAGTTTTTCAATGCTCTTTGGGTTCCACGGCCATAAGAGTAATACTCGATTTCTGAAAGTCATCGGAGGTAGATCGAGTATATTTTGCTTGTAATTCTCATAATGAAATATGAAGATGAACATATCATCAGTATCTTTTGCATTTCCAGAAGCCCTTTGCTTCTCCAATTTACTTGCCCGAAGTTCCTTAAGTTGAAGAAAGATGCATTGTTATCCAATACATGACCAACGATCGTAGCTCTTCATATTTGCTTGCTGCCGCAAACTTCTTGAGGAGGCACCGCAAAGAATTTCGTAGCTTTAGCTCCGTCACATCTGAAAGTAGGTAAGTTAGAAGTTTCTTCATGCTTGAAATCGGGCTTCAACAAGTTTGACCAAGCCAATTTGGCACGTAGGAAGTATGCATGTCAAGCTCACCAAAAGATCAGACCGACCTAGACATTTTCAAATAACTTTAAGGTGGTTTTCAATTGGCGGCAGTCGGAGGGGTCATCGTGACCGGAAGGAACTCCGACTAGTATGGGTTGGTCGGTCTGAGGGGCAGGGAGAGGTGGTGTGTGGTGGGGGTGGAAAGGTTACTGTTAAAATGTAACTTTTGCTAATACACACACTCTTCTTTCAGTTATTTAGCTATAAGCTCCTAAGGAAGGCTCTTGGCAATTTGTAGGGAAAAGAGCATAGGAAATGCCAGGCATGGTTGATTGTATTTAGACATGGACATGAGATTATTGCTAGGATGGATATTAGGAACGGCCTACTCGAAGAGGAACACTGGATCAATGATACAGTGTGGACTCCAAATTATGTAGCAAGAGGAGTAAAAAAGGTAGTTACATCTCTTGTCAACGCCGTAGAAAGTGCCTTATTATCTGGGAGAAAGGGTTGTCAGGTCTCTAGGCTTATGTTGGTATGGTTCAGAGAGACGGTACCTATGTGCATCTTTTTGTTCAACCTTGTGTTCTTAGCTATCTATGCAAACATGCTTGGCTGCTTAAGGATTGGGATGCGGCAAGGATAATAAGTGTGTTCTATGCATCAGAACAACAGAAGGCCATTACCATCTTTTCATCATCTGTATATAAACCAAGAAGGTGTGGGAAAGAGAGAGACGAATGATGATTCAGCCATAGTCATCTGTATTCAGTACATCTCAATATTGATTAACTGTTTATCCTATTGACCAAATTTTGAGTTCATTTACTTGGCGAGACCAGTACCACTACAATGCAATGTGATATCATGAGGTTTCTGATACCCTTTCCGGTATGGTATTGATAACTATGGATTATACCTTGATTATAGATGGGAATAGCTTTCGTGTTAGATGATGAGTCGATATCAAATTATTAAGTTGTGGCAGCAGCTCATTATACTAATGCTATATATTCTAGTTCACTATACCTGGCCAGGGTAAAACGAATGAAACTTTAGATGAATTGTTTTCTATACGAGCACGCTTGATGGAGCTTATGACAAATGCAATGTACTAAGTCCATGTAGAGGAGGAGAAGAGGTATGGGGACTATTGACTGATGTATCTTAGCTGTGGTTTTGGCCCTTCTTCCCGTAACTAATGTAGGGAAGGATGTGGTACATGATAGTGTGAAACGGGGGTCTATATGGCCGCCTTGCTGATTGAAAATCAGGTGGCTTTGATCTTCTACAAAATGAGGGGAAGGATGCGAAGCATTTTGTTTTACCAGCTTATGCAATGTCATCGAATAAAATGACTTAATGAAAAAAGGTCCTCAATTTGTCTAGTATCACAAAGACATCTGATGAACCTTTAAGTATGCTGTTTCTGAAAGTAGCCTAATCTTTGACATCCAAGTTTGAAGGATGCTTTTGTTTTTTGTGTTACTGTATTTATTTATTTTTATAAACGTTATTTTTCATGCAATTGATACAGTTTGGGTGAAGTTGCCCTCCCTTTCTCTCTGTGTGTGTGAGAGAGATTTACTGTAACTAGAATCATAGGAGCTGCTCTTGATGTTATTGATGACATCAATTTGCTATACTTTATTGTTGCAACAGAGGAAACTTCTGGTGCAAATGTTAGTAAAGATTTAAGGACAACTGATGGGCAAAAAAGAGGTAGCTACACTTGTCTGTAGATGATTCATTTAGGTATCTATTTTTGAATGATTCATCTAATCAAATATTTAATTTAGGAATAGCACGTTCGCTTGTCAGTAACTGGGAGCGTAAAGAAAGACCTCTCCGTCTCCATGAGGGTCTTGCCTCCAACAACTTTCCCGGCACAGCGCATGATGGGAACATAACGGCAATCAGCAGGGTATGTTCTTTTATATTATTAATTTATAAATTTATTAGCCTGTTTTTCTTTTGTGTGGATTTCTTTTGTGAATCCATATCCATGATTAGAACACAGTTTATGTCCTGCAAAATTTGTAGTTGGTCGGCAAATTACTCTAAATGCATGTAATGGTTATATGTTGTTTAGTTTCTTTAGTTCATTTGTGCCTCTATAGTTTATAATCTGGAATAACTGGTGGTTCATTCGTCCAGCTCATAGGTTTCTGGTATGTCCCCCACCCCCCCCCCCCCCCAAAAAAAAAAAAGAAAAAGAAAATAATTGTGCTTACGATTTGAGCCTAAAGATTGGATCTCTTACTGCTCTTGTGAAGCTTATGTTATTATTGAGAGAAGAAGGTCTCTCTAGTGCTTTAACTTTTCTTTAAAAACGTTTTGCATTCTTGAACTTAAAAGTTGAAAAGACATCCTTTAGCTTAAATTTATAGCGAATTTTCCCGTAAAGAAGCCAAAAATTTCGGGATTCTGAGACCATTTGAAGGACAATTTAGTAGAACAGCGAAGTTGAATGATGACTTTTCAACATGTATTGCATGAAAAATAACTTAGGAAAAGATTAGCTAAGTTACCGTTGCTTCCCTAAGACTTGCTTATCTAACCAGTTGAGTTATAATGTTTAAAATGACACCTTTACCTTTCTTAGTATTTGGAACAAAGGATAAGGTGGATTAAATATTTTGTATTTTGATAGACATACTTCAAGTCAAAATTAAATCTGTTGGATACTTGAAAAGACAAAACTAACCGTCTTGTGGAAAGAGAAGCAGCCTATTCTTCTTTTTCTTATCAACCGCTGCACCACAACCACCAAAGCATAGATATGATGTTTTGTCAGAGTCAATTTCTTCTACCCCCAGTTATGTATAACAAATCCATGTTCTTCAATCTCATCTGGAGACCATATTACTTCTGCCCACTCCGATGAGGTGCATATTCTTCGGTTAGCAATTGCATTTTTGTATGACAAAGTTCCAGTTCATGATGGTAACAATGTCTGGTAGTTCTAATACCAGTATTGGTTCGACTTGGATTACCTCCTGCAATACCCCAAATTGCAGTACGTATTTACTTCCTGTTCGTTTACTTCTGGCTACTTTCACTAAAAATTATTCTTACATGCATTATGTCATCTCCAAATTGCCTTTTAAGCGCTCTATACTTAGCAAGCTGTGCAGTGTCCCAGTTTTTCGCCTGTTTGCAGACCAGCTTTTGCTTCCCTTGCAATCACCGCTATCATGTCACGTGTCCGGCCTTTCCATGATCAGTTGTTTCCTCGAAAAGAAGATTACCTGAATCAAACTATTCTGCTAAAATCCGTTTGTGTGGATTATTCCCCAGACCGAATTTATAGATATTTTGTTAAAGTATTTTAGGCTAGAGTCCTTTTGGTCTGTAAAAGAACAGAGAACACAATAGTTGGAGCAAAAGATAATTTCCAATATCACATAGGTTACATACTCGGCTGAATATATACAGGAGTTTGTTACATCATTTATGCTATCTTCTTTGGTGTTTTAATTTATGCTATCTTCTATATTACAATACCTTTTCATATCTGATATTCTATTGTTACAACAACTAACTAGTTATAACAACTCTGTGAACTCTACTCCAACAATCCGATCGTCTAGCTAAGTATCTCATTCTTCAAGCTGGGAGATATTTGTCATCCCAACTTTCTTACAAGATCTTCGAATGTTGATTTGTACGAGTCCTTTGTAAGAATATCTGACGTATGCTTCTTAGTAGAAATATAGGACATATGAAAACTTCCAGTGTCAATTTTTTCTCTCTGTTGAAATACCTATCTACTTCTACATGCTTTATTTTGTCATGATAAACTGGGTTGGAAGTAATGCTCACAGCTGTTTGATTATCACAGTCGAGCTTGACAGAACTTGAACTAGGAATTTTTATCTCATCCATTAATCATTTGAGCCACAGTCCTTCACACATATTCGTGACCTATGCCCTGAACTCAACTTCCACACTGCTTCTCCACATGCTTAGTCATGTCATGATGAACTGGTTTGGAAGCATTGCTCACAGCTGCTTGGTTATCACAGTATAGCTTGACAGAACTTGAATTAGGAATTTTTATCTCATCCATCATTTTAGCTATAATCCTTCACACACATTCGTGAGCTATGCCCTGAACTTAACTTCATCTCGCCACCCACAGTCCTTCCCACACATTCGTGAGCTATGACTTGAACTCAACTTCAACACTGCTTCTCGACACACTCGTTGTTTATTGCTTCTCCATGCCATCAAATTACCCCAAACATAGGTATAGTACCTACAATGGACCTTCTGTCCCGCCCAATCAGCCCCCGTATACATGTTGATGTCCTTTTGATTTCCCTTCTTGAAGTACAACCCTCTTCCGTGTACTTTTCAAATACTGAAGAATTATGAAGATAGCTTCAACATTTAGTTTTCTTGGTGAGTGCATTGACTCACTACACTCACTACGAAGGCAATATAAGGTCGAGTGCGTGGAAGTAGATATCATCATCATTAGTATTCTTGTTGTGTTTGCTGTTGTTTAATTATTATTATCATTATCATTATTGTTTTTCATGTTTCAGCTTCACCTTGTACTGAAACGATCCGGCACATTGTTTTCTGAATCTTTTTCATGCACTCTTGGATGTCCAAACTGATCAAGCACTTATGGTCTTATTTTATTGTTTTCCTTGACTTTTACTTTGAGGAAAAAAGCATTCTTCTTATAGGTTACTCAGGGACGGGATCTTGTCTCAGATTTTCTGACTTATCACTTAACAATCTGGAATATCTTCCCTCGTATTTCCCAGCATTCATATGGATAAACCTGTAAATTTTGTCCATTTGCTTTCTGTATCTAGTTATTGGTACTGCAATTTTTATGTGGGTTAAAAAGAGATGTACACCATTATTGGCTGCTCCTTGTGCCACTTTTTTTTTTTTCCTTCGATTTAGTTTATGTTCACTTCATGTTTTCCCTTGTTATTTCTCTTGGTGCATTAGTTGATGTCCTTTCTTGTGATTCACATTGAAACATGTAGCACGAGTACAGAGACGACCTTTTTTCGGCTGAGGTGACAGAGTCTGCTTCGGAAGAGGATGTTGCTACCAGAATAATGGAACGTCACAATCAATTTGCTAGCTCAATGCAGTCTCGTTTAGCCAAATTACAGGTGAATACTAGAATTTGGTCAAATTAAGGTAATGGATTTATATCCGACCGATTCTGTGTATTAGCATATGGCTTTGCTCAGTGTAGACATTTTCTTTTTGTAAGTAAAATTTTCAATAATAAGAATTTACAAAGTTTATAGTCAATCATCTAAAAAACTATGCACGGGGAAGAAAAATCCTTCTCATCCCCTATCTTTCACAAGAATATGAAGAAATTGCTTGGAACTATGTTATGAACTCTGGATCATATGTGATGAAGTTTGCTGCACTATTTTGTTTGTTTATGGAGTTCAAGTGACTTATGTACTGTTGGCAGATGATTCATAATTACTGGCAAAGGCATGATATTAGAGGTGCTCTTACAGCTATCGAGAGGATGGCAGATCACGGGGTAAGATGACATATTTCATATCATTGCTGGGAAAGGGAAGTAATTCTGGCCAATTTGTTTCTAGTCTAACCAACAATGCAATGCAGGTGATTGCTGATGTAATCAGTCTTCTGATAGAAAGAACTGATCTTGTAACTCTGGATATTTTCACTTGTCTGCTGCCTCTTCTTAATGGACTACTTGGGAGTGAGACAGATAGGTAAAAGAATTTTATGCGTCGAAATTTTTTTCCTTTCCTTTTTTTTCTCTCTTGTTTGGATTATCTAGCTGGGAAACATATCTAAGAGAAAGTGCGTTGGGATCTTTGAAGCAGCTCCACTTCACTACCGAGTGATGGGATGATAGGGTGTTATATTTACCATGTTATCAACTTATTTGCCTAGATTGCGGACCATTACTATATAGGGAGATTATTATGGGAATGAGGTACTTTGATTAACCCAGAACCATCATGAAGCTCGCCAATCTGCCACTGCAAATGAGCAACAGATGAGGAGATTGATGCTCTTTTATCTTGTGGCATTTGAGCATTGTCTTATCCTATGCATATGATGCTGGGGTTGTTGGATGCTGGGTGTTTGTTAAGCACTGCCGATGGGTTTCTGCTGTAGATCACTACAAGGCTTGACTGGCTGCCAATGGACATAAACAAACATGTACACGGCTACTCTAAGGCCTCCTTTCCTGTTACATGCCTTAATTCCCTTTGTGTGGTGTTATCTATCGCAGACCACCATAAGTATGGTTGGAGCATGTTTGAATGTAGTCAATTCTCAGTGTTAGATTGTAATGAGGACTTTCTGAGATGTGTGCCTAGAGCAAACTCCAGGCTATGTTGCTCAAGGGGAGTTAGTGTGCCAATCGTAGTAAGGAACCTTATGATTTAATGTCCATGCATTGTTTGATAAACTTAATAAAGTAGTGACTTAATTTGTAATTAAAAGCCTGTTCACTTTTTGAGCAATTTATGGTTCAAAGACGTCCTTGGATGTGACGATAATTTTAATAAGGCAGTGACTGCAATTGGATTTAAAAGATGCTATTCTGATCACTCTGAGCTGGGTGGTAATGTTGTTGAAATATATAGGATTTTATTGTACATATTAATACTGTACATACCACTGTATCTATAGTGCTGACACATACATATACTACCTCAGTGTATCTATAATTTAGGATAGGCTAGTGTATCTATAATTTAGGATAGGCAGTATTACAACGGTAATAGTTCTAGCCGTTGTCCATTGTTCTGTTGTGTATATGTAGCAACCACTGTACACCTTAATTCATTAAATGAAGAGGGTAAAACCTCAAGATTTTTTATGTTCTTTGGTTCATTCTCTCTATTCATTAACTACATTCATCATCATTTATATTCATTTATTAAAGTCTTTATGGTATCAGAGCTAGAGGATCTAACATCAGTTATCACAAAGATTGTCAAGATTCAATTCTACTGCAGAATATTCATTCTTGTTTTCTGTTGAAGAACATCCTTTCCAAGAAAGCAGACTTGAATCTTTATTTCTGCACTCTTGATACAACGTATAAACGTTTATCTTCCAGCACCTTTGATTCTTTGTCTGGAACGATCACTATTCAAAAACTGCAACTTACTTTAGCTACATAATCTTCTCTTTCGTTTCAAGAAAAGGAAAGGATACAGCAGATTGACATTTTCTCAGTGCATGATCGAGTAAGAAGGTTGTTCAAACTCTTCAAGTGAAGCTTCAGCCAGTTTCAAGAGAATTCTACTAACTTCCACCAAGGTTCTGATAGTCAGTAGATGACACGTGGTAGTTGATTTTCTTACAGATCTGGGGTGCCTGATATTTTTAAATAACAAAATTTTTTCTTTTACGTGGTAAATTTGTACCCAGCGTACCTTGGAAATACCATTGCCCATTTTTTGGTTTTGCATGCACGTCATCTCAAGGGGTAAAAGACACGTCTCTCCTTTATGTTCCATCACAACCTCCACTTGTCCTATTTTTTATTCTCAATTGTACCCACTTGTCTTTTTCACTCTTTTTATCATTTCTTTTCTCCCATTAATGCACCGCCTCCACCTTTTTCCTTTCTTCTATTCTTTATTAATTTCAGTCCCTCAACTTTGTCTTTGCCATCCCATCTGTATCCAATAAACCTCACTGATACATAACATGTTGCACCCACTACATATGAAATTGCACCACATCTTATCCTACAGTAAACGCTGCACTACGCTGTAATACTCCATCACATCTAACTCAACTTCTCCCTGTCAAATACATTATACAGAGTTGTTTCTTTATCTCCTTTCTTCTTCTTTACACTGTTTCTTCCATAAATCTTTAATTATCTCTTCATCTTCACTTCTTGCTTCAAGTTTTATCTTTTCATCCAGCTCCAAAAAAATCATATGGCTGAACCACTTCCTCCACAGAAACTTCTGCTTCCCAACCTATCTCTGGGACAATCAAACACAAACTACACCTCCACTTCCTAGCTCATTTGATGGAACTCCCATTATGATCACGAATCATAAACTAACTGGCTCCAATTACTTATCTTGGAGCAGGGCAGTGGAGATGTTTGTTGTTGGTAGAGGAAAGGATGACTATTTGTACAGTGATATCACCATACCAAATCCTACAGACCCACGTTTCAGACAGTAGAGATCTGAAAACTCCATGATCATGTCATGGCTCATTTGTTCTATGACTCCTGAGATTGGTGATAACTTTATGCTCTACACCACAACAGCAGAAATATGGAAAGCATCTAAGGAACTCTACTAAAAAAAGGATAACATGGATGAGATCTATGAGTTAGAGGCTAAACTTCAAGATATCCGGCAAGGAGACAACCAAGTTAGTACTTATTATTCTTAACTGACAAAACTGTGGCAACAAACTGACACATTTGAAACCATTGCATGGACATCTTCTGCAGACGAGACCCTATTCAAGCAGTTTATTGAAGTTAAACGAGTATTTCGTTTTTTGAATGGACTTAACAAAGACCTGGATTCTGTCCAAAGTCGTATTCTTGGTACCAAACCTTTACCTAATCTTAACTCAGTTTTCTTAGAAGTAAGACATGAAGAGAGCCGAATCAAAGTAATGATGAGGTCTTAGCAAGCGCAAAACTTAGAAGGATCAGCCTTGGTTTCTACGATAACTAACCCAGTAGGGCCTGCTCAGTCTGGTGACTTCTCTGGACATATTGCCAAACGAAGTTCTGGAGGGGGATCCAGCAACAATAGGTACAGACCACCGGTGCCTGTGTGTAAATACTGTAAAAAGCTTGGTCACTGTGTGGAGGAATGTTATAAGCTCCAACGGTTAAAGCAATTTCAACAACAGGGTCAAGGAACTAGATTTAATCAATCTCACCAAGGAGAGAATTCTCACATGCAAGCCACATGGGACACCAACCAAATCAGAATAACCAAAACCAGAACTCAAGGTTCTCTCCTAACTGGGGACCATCTAAAGGAGCGTTGGTTAATACAATTAATTTCTCTAAAGCCACTGGATCACAACTACCTACACCAGATAAGATAGAGGCACTTTTGCAGCTTTTGTCCAAGAAGCCACAGGCTGATGGCTTACAAACCACTGGATCTGAATTTGTCTATCCTGAACCAATGCAAGCCACGATGACATCCACAGGTATTGGGTCTAATGGTGTAAGAAGCTCGTGGATCATAGATTCAGGAGCTTCAGACCATATGACCTTTACATTCTCTATTCTGTGCCCATATAGAGCATTCTCTAGACCCAAAACCGTTAAAGTGGCAAACGGGGTAGATCCTCCTGTTCTAAGAATGGGAACTGTGTACTTAACTCCCACAATAGTATTGCATGGAGTCTTATATGTACCAAGATTAAAATTCCACTTAATATCAATTGGTAAACTAACTGTTGATAATAATTGTGTGGCATTGTTCTCATCCTCTACATGTTGGCTTCTGCAGAAAACTACGTGGAAGATGATTGGCAATGCTAACAAAATAAACGGGCTACACATCATCAAATCTCAAGAAAGTGAACATGTTTTGGATGCTATAAAGTTTTATAAGAAGATGGTTTACAGTAGAATTGGTCCAGAAACTGGTTGTAATGTTTTGTACTCTAGTTTAAGGCCTAATTCTTGTAGTAGGACAAAATATGTAGACCATATTTTGCTATGGCATAATAGGCTAGGCCACCCAAACTTTTTGTACCTTAGGAAGTTAATGCCAGAACTGTTTTCTAGTGTGCAGATTCATGACTTAAAATGTGAAACATGCATGTTAGCAAAGCAGACTAAGATCAGTTATCTACCTAAAGGGTATGAATCAAGTACTCCATTTAATGTAGTGCATTCGGACATATGGGGACCCTCACGGGTGGCAACTCTAAATGGGGCTAAATGGTTCGTTACATTTGTTGATGACCATTCAAGAATCACATGGGTGTACTTGATTAAACATAAAACCGAAGTATGTGAGATATTCAAGAACTTTGTCACACTCATCCGAAATCAGTTTAATGCCACTATAAAAGTGCTTAGGAGTGATAATGGGGTTGAGTAATTAGATAAAGAAATGAAAGAATATATGGTATCCAATGGAATTCATCATCAAACCTCGTGTGTTTACACACCTCAACAAAATGGAATGGCCGAAAGAAAGAATAAGCATTTGCTTGAAGTCACAAGGTCTATTTTGTTTGCTATGTTTGTACCGAAATTTCTATGTGGAGAAGCATTACTTACTGCTACATATTTAATCAATCGAATGTCATCAAGAATTTTGTCATTTCGGACACCTCAACAGTGTTTACGTCAATTATATCCTAATACAAAGATACTGTCTGTAATTCCTTATAAAGTATTCGGGTGTGTGATATATGTATTTGTACTATCACGTCTCAGATCCAAGTTAGATAGAAAAACTGTTAGGTGTATATTTCTTGGATACCCAAACAGCCAAAAGGGGTATAAATGTTACTGTCCCATAACTTGAAAAACGTATGTATCCCTGAATGTTATGTTTGATGAACAACATGCTTATTACACTCCAGATCTTACTGATTCTGCATCATAATATAATCTTGCTAGCTATTGGAGTATCTTGGATATTGCAACTTCAGGTTTACCTAATATTTCTGATGAGCCTCAGGTGACTAGAATTGTTCCAGGTGAAGGTGCTGAAACATCTTCACATATTCAACCAACTGCTGAACTGGACATAATCGTGTTGATATGCCTATAACCCGAGTGTATACTCTGCGTAATAACATAGCTGAAGGCTTACAGGTTCTACCAACTACTGAGAAATCCGGTAACATCTCTCCTACTCATAATGATAATTTACCTATTGCATTGAGAAAAAGAGTCCGTGAGTGCACAAAACATCCTTTATATACATTTCTTGCATATGACCGATTAGGAAGCAACCTTAGTACCTTTACATGCAACCTGGATAGACAAAAGATACCCTCAAGTATTACTGAAGCTTTATGTAGGCCTATCTGGAGTGCAGCCGTCAATGAGGAATTACAAGCACTGCTTCGGAACAAAACATGGGATTTAATGCCACTAAGAAAAGGGATAAAAATTGTTGGGTGTAAACGGGTGTTTTTAATAAAATACATTACAAATGAAACCATTAATAGACACAAAGCTAGGCTAGTAGCAAAAGGTTTTACTCAAACCTATGAAATTGACTATACGGATACCTTCGCACATGTAGCTAAACTAAACACTATACACATTATTTTCTCATTAGCCATTAACCTTGACTGACCATTAATACAATTGGATGTTAAGAATGCTTTTTTAAATATGGACTTACAAGAGGAAGTATACATGTATATTCCTCCTGGGTTTATCAATAATCAGAACCAGAACATGGTATGTAGACTTAGAAAATCTTTGTATGGCTTGAAACAATCTCCTAGAGCTTGGTTTAAGAGATTTACTGTTGCTGTTGTAAAGCATGGTTTTACACAAACACACTGTGATCATACACTATTTGTTTGCTTCTCTATCATATGCGGATGATATTATTCTCACTGGAAATGACTGTGTTGGAATCCAAAATACTAAAGACTATTTGTCAACCAAATTTGAAGTCAAGGATCTTGGAAATTTGAGATATTTTTTGGGTATGGAGGTAGCTAAGACCACTAATAGCATGTGCATTTCTCAAAGGAAGTATATATTAGATTTGTTGAGTGAAACAGGAATGCTAGGATGTAAACCTGTGGCTACTCCTATGGAACCCGGACATAAACAACTAAAGGACCAGGATAATACTCCCACTGATAAACTTAGATATCAGAAATTGGTAGGGAAACTTATTTATCTGTCACACACACGACATGATATATGTTATGCAGTTATCTTTGTTTTACAATTCATGCATCATCCTACTAACGAACATCTTAAAGCAGCTTTACGAATTCTCAGGTACTTAAAGGCAGCACCTGCCCAAGGGTTATCATTTACTAAGGACAAAAATAGACAGATTCTTATCTACACTGATGCTGACTAGGCCGGGTCTAAAGTCAACATGCGATCCACTACAGGTTACTATACATTCTTATGGGGAAATTTGATAACCTGGAGAAGCAAGAAGCAGCGGTTGTATCACGGAGTAGTGCGGAAGTGGAACTAAGAGCCTTGGCACTTGGAATATGTGAGGGATTATGGATAAAGCGTGTTCTTATGGAATTACACCAGGAAGCTCTTATGCCTATCTACATCTTCTGTGATAACATCTCCGCCATTAACATGGCCGAAAATCCCATTCAACATGACAAATCCAAACACGTAGAAATTGATAGACACTTTATTTGGGGAAAAATTTAAAGCAACATCATTCAACTTGATCATATTCCAACTCACTGTCAAGGGAGGATATCTTCACCAAACCTGTGTCTACTGATACGTTTCTTACTCATATAGTCAAGCTTGGTTATATAAATATATACACCAAGCTTGAGGGGACATGTTGAAATATATAGGATTTTATTGTACATATTAATACTGTACATACCACTTTATCTATAGTGCTGACACATACATATACTACCTCAGTGTATCTATAATTTAGGATAGGCAGTATTACAACGGTAATATTTCTACCCGTTGTCCATTGTTCTGTTGTGTATATTTAGCAACCATTGTACACCTTAATTCATTAACTGAAGAGGGTAAAACCTCAAGGTTTCTTATGTTCTCTGGTTCATTCTCTTTGTTCATTAACTACATTCATCATCATTTATATTCATTTATTAAAGTCTTTAAATCTTAGCACTTTATGATGTAATATACTCTTGATTGAGAGTGACCAAACCGCAGTTGACATATCAAACTAACTCTTGAAAAGAAGTTTTGTTACAGGGGATTTGGGGAACTATTTTGGTATAGAATTTGCCTTCTTGGTTGTAAACCGCTGTCCACGTGTGTGTCTGAATCCTGATCTTGCGAATAAGACTTCTGAGCTTCGTAATGGTGGTGGAATGTATAGGAGACTTTACTGGTAAGATTATGTATTTATCTTACGATAACGAGACACAAATATTGGTCTTGTTGTGTTAGCAAGTAAATGTTGAATCCCAGAAAATACTCGGTGATATTGCTTTCCAGAATCTGGTTACTCAAAGAATGGTTCATGAAAGGAATTACCCCGTAAAAAATATGGTCGTTTGAAGGTAGAAGCAAAATGAGATTGTGGGTCTGTAAGAGATAAGAGTGCTGGGTGGCCAACCTCTGCTTATTCTAGCTTTTTTGGAGGTTGTATTGGAGTTAACACGTACATACACACACACACATAGACTTTTTTTAAGTCAAAGTTCATAGATAAGCCAAATTAGACGACATTTCAAAAAAGGTTGCTTGGAGTTAGCAACAGCAAGTTTGATTTGCTCAAAATACAAACACCACCTTACTCTAACATAGGCTAATTTTGTACTGGTGTCCAAAATATGCCCCAACCTATAATTACATCAATGAAACATGAAATCTCCCAGCTGGTGCCAGCCTAGGGTTCAAAAACAGCAGAGGAAATCGAAACTCTATTGGTGCTATGTACATAGTTACAAGACAAAAACTAAGGAGGTAACTGCCTTCCAACCGTAATATGTGGTTTCCAAGACATTCCGATCCAAACAGTAATCAAATCCATCAGTCAGACCCGTTGGTGGTTCCTAGAAGATTCATTCACCTTCTCCCAATTGCTTGAAACGTTGAGAACTAAATCCAGCACAAATTGATAAGGCTCCAATCCCTCACCCATATTTGTATCCACCCAAACAGAGAAGTGTAGTAATAAAAGACAAACAGGGAAAACCAGAAACTCTTACTAAGGGTAAAAACTACAGAAAAAAAGTTTCATGTGGACTGAAGACAAGAAATGAGCCACAGAAAAAGGCAAAGTATTCATGATGAATGAAAGACATTTGTTGTTGGTCGGAGAGTGAAGTTTTTGCCCCCACAAATACAAACTCCACAGATCCTTTCACACTTGGTGCCAAGAAACTCCAAATCCCAACATCAACACGTGCACAGAAAGATAGGGATTCAAAAGATGCTTCAGAGCTTACACCCTTGGATGGGTAATGAAGGTGGCAGATGAAATGGATGACTTTGCGGAGTGATCCGAGTGATCAAAGTACTTGAATGTCCTTGTCATTTGAAAATTTTCCTTGGAAGTTCCAAACCTACAGCGAGTTTCCAGTTCTTCTATGTTTTTTAATGTGTTGCCCTGAGGAAGCATTGTGCCTAACATTCTGGAGAACTTCATTTGCAGTGGTTTGAAGATCATTAGACTACTTCAAGTGGAAACGTTGATTCCTCCCTCTCCATATTTCGTACATTGCTGCAGATAGTCTAAAATATAGCAACTCTTTATGAAAATTTGAGTGCCAATTCCTTCCAGTGGTGTCAATAAGCCAATCCACGATCTCCCACCAGTTGTTTGCCGTGTTCTTTGACATTAGCAACTTTAACGTGGACCTTCATACCACTGTTGAGTGTGGGCATTGGAAAAAAAGGTAGTCATGGGGCTCAACATCCCAGTTACACAAAACACAAGTATTAGTATCATGTATTAGTAGAGATAATTTTCCAATTTAAGAGTGTCTTGTGTAGACATCCTCTTCCAGCATGCCAACCATAATATGATTGCAAACCTAGAAAGATTATGTCTACACCTGACAATTTTGCCATTAGTAATTTTGTGAAGCCTTCCATGACAAGGATGAATAAGCAAGAGAAAAAGAGATTACCCTGCCTAAGACCCTTAGTTGCTTTAAAATTCTCAATCAATGAACATTTAGGTTGACTGAAACGAAAGCCGTGGATATGCACACATGAATCCATTTTCTAAATTAGGGAGGAAAGTTCATGCTCTTAATTATCTCCATTTCTAATTTACCTTATCAAAACCTTTCATGATATCAACTTTTGTAGCACATCTCTCAGGGCCACCTATCTTCTGATAGTTCTTAACGACTCCCTGCAATCAAAGCTTGCTTATGATTTCTTTCGTCCAAAGGTCCAACAGTCCCTTGGGCAAGTGTTGTTTGGGACCCCATACACACTCCAAAACATGCATTGTCTTTGGCTTGCAGCCCTTGGAAAATTGCAAACTAAAGATAAGATGTCTTTCATACAAGATCACACTTGTGCACTTTGTGGTACAACCACGGAAACTTCAAAGCACCTATTGTTCAGTGCGCACCTGTTCATCAGGTTTAGCACTCGGTTGCTGCCTGGAATGGCATGCCCACCAACCTCCCAAATCCAACCAGAACTTTAGCTTGTGTTAAGGCTAGAATACGGGAAAAATCTCCTAGATTTAAGGCGGTAAAGATTTCTACTACTGCAGCAGTATATTACATTTGGCAAGGCAGGAACAAGAAAATATTTGAAGACTTTGCATTTATTCCTGCTGATGTAACTCAACGCATTTGTACACGTATATAGCGTCATGCATAGGTCATATCCCTTAGTGCTATAGTCTAGTACAGATTATAGTTTTTTGATTTTGGCATTGGTACACACATAGCATGTTATGTGTGTACCGAATTGTTGAATTGTTGTTTTGTACATCCATGTAATTTCGCAAGGCAGCCTGTTGCCTTCACACATATTTTGTTCTTTTGCTTTGGCTTAAATGGCAAGCAGTCTGTTGCTTTACCATCTTTCGTCCATTGTACGGGTTGCACCTCCGTTATGGTGCATTTTCTCAGGTCAAGGTTTGCCTTGGCCTATTGAGTATACTATTTACATTGTTTTCCAAAAAAAGATGTTGTCCTGAATGATCCTTCCTTGAACAAAGGCTGATTGGTTTTCACTTACTAGGTGAGGGAGTAGAGGCTTCAGTCTAGTAGTTAGGAGCTTAGAGATAGCCTTATGTGTTACATTACAGAATGAAATAGGTCGAAAGTCTTTCATAACCACATGTCCATCAACTTTGGGGGACCAAAGAAATGGATGTACTATTGAGTGGAAAGTACATGTAGTTCTGGGTGAAGAAGTAGCTGACAACATCAGTGAACTCCTCTCCAGCAACATTCTAGTTGTCTTGGTAAAACTCTACTGTAAATCCATCTGACCCCGGAACACTCTGTTTTCATAGAGAACAAAATGTCTCTAATTTCCTTCCTAGTGGCTGGGGCCTCAAGAATTCTACTGTGGTCCTCCAAAATTTGGCTTCCATTCGATTTCAGGTTATGCAAGGACCCAGGAGGGAATCTCACTTAGTAGCTAAATGTTTGGCCCATTACTCAATCAACAGTTAAACATTGATGAAACTCATTTAACAACCAGTCTTTTTGGGTAATGGCTCGCTTACAGCTGGTAGCCGGCTGATGATGGGATGGTGGCTGTAAAGCTGCAAAAAAAAAATTATTTATATTTGTTTTGCTGAAATGTGTTTCCCACGTCAGATTTTCCTCCTTCCCCAATAATCCTTTCCCTCCAAATCGTTTGTCAACTCCTATAATTCACCATTTTCCCTTTCCCCAACATCCATTCCCCTCCAATTCGGTTCCCTCATTCTTCATTCTAGCAGGGACTTCCCCAAATCGCAAGAGACTTCCCCAACAAATTTTTTTGCGGCTTTACAGTCCATTCTATGACTAGTAATTCATATGAGTTAAAGAAATGGTCAAAATAATCTGCTTTATTCCCTTAAATATTTCACGAAAACATACAGATTTTATGCAACAAAGCAAAGCGAATATTGCATAAAATGGTAAAGGAATAGATAAATAAATCAGACAAGTGCTCTACAAAGAAATTCTACCCTTATATATTAGAAACCATAAGCACATACGTTACTTGAGAATTAGGAAGACTATATTTAATTTCAGAAGCATGCAACATTTATTATGCAGAAGAAAGGCTTAAAACTGGGTGCTATATCAATGCAGCCTTATACAAGTTAGCTCTTAGAATTTGGTTGAGCTTAATATTTACTAGGAAGGAAGCCATGGGTTAGGTGCTTCGTAGGTATACCCTTGGAAAAATTCTCCTGGTGTTGGAGTTGAAGCTGGAGAGTCATCTGGAGTCATTGCAGTCCAACATTTGCCGAAATTCGCGCTGCAGTCTCTGCCACTGACATCCGGCATGAATTTGGGCTCAAGTTCTCTGGCCTTTAGTTTCTTCCAATTTATGGACTTAAACCATTTATAGGATTTTATCTCATCTCCTCCCCTACTGCCATTGCCCAGACGTTTCGATGGGTTTTTCTCTAGCAGCTGATAAATTATAGAATTTTATATTATTGAAATGCACAACATGAATTGGACAAATGGAGGGAAAATAACATACTCCTCTAAGAGAGAGTGCGCTTCACTTGTCGGGCGAGGTGGAAGCTTCACTTTCTCATTGATAATCTTCTTTTGTAGCTTATTTTTATTTGAATGTACAAAAGGTGGCTGAGTAGGTTACAATCAAAGTTGTTGCAGTTAGTATTCATGGAGAACAAGGAAAATATTGATGGAAACTTGAATGTTCAATTTGGGCTCCTGCTGTGCTTACAGCTTAGTTCAACATGAATTTGCAAAAACTAAGAACACGTCCCAAAGAGTAAAGAGACTGTGCATTTTACAAGTGTAAAGACATTAATTCCACATATCCCGTTAATCATGGAAGAGCTAATTCTCTTAAAATCTCTATAAGCTGTCCAAAACTGAACTCAGTCACTAAACAAATCTCCTGCTGGAATGAAGAATAAGGGAACCGAATTGGAAGCGAAGGGATGTTGGGGAAAGGGAAGAGGGTGAATTATAGGGGTTGACAAACAATTTGGAGGGAAAAGATTGTTGGGGAAGGAGGAAAATCTGACGTGGGAAGCACATTTCAGCAAAATAAACATAATTTTTTTCAGCTTTACATCCACCATCCAGCAATCAGCCGGTTACCGGTTGTAAGTGAGCTATTACCAAAAAATACTGATTGTTAAGTGATTTTTATCAACGTTTATCTGTTAATTGAGGAGAAAATTGCAGTTATCACCCAAACGTTGGTCAAATTTTCTAGTTAGCATTTAATCATTGTGAAACCTCAGTTGACATCCAAACGTGGCCGAAATTGACTCAATTAACACCAAAAAACCGGCTGCGACCTTTGACTTTTTAAATGCAACCGTTGACTGACCTAAAACTGATTTTAACTGTATGATTTACCGATTTTACCTCTGATTCCTTTTTTAAATGCAACCGTCTTCATTTTTCTACTCAACAGTGACCTAGGTCTTGCCATCAGGTCGCAACCACGTGCATGTCTCGTTCTTCCTGATGGCGGCCTAGTTCAAGGTGGTAGCCGAGGAGGCGGCAAAGGCAGAGGTGGATATGGTGGAGGCGGCTATAGAAGCGGTGGAGGCAGAGGAGGAGGCTGTGGCGGTTATAGTGGTGGTGGTGGATACGGAGGCGGCGGCGGTGATGGTGGTGGAGGTTATGGAGTTGGAGGAAGTTGCTGCTTCAAGTGCGGTGAGCAGGAGCATCTGGCCAGGGACTGCTACCAGGAAGGCGGTGGCACAGACGGAAGGGGCTACGGAGGCAACGGTGGAGGTCGGTATAACAGCGGCAGCGGTGGAGGTAGAGGAAGTGTCGCTACAAATGTGGGGAAGAAGGCCATTTCGCTCGTGAGTGCACAAATGATGGTGGTCGTTGAGCTCACGTCCTAATTTTGTCGGTTAAACAAGGAAACACAAATTTTTTTGCTGCAAAATTTCAATTGTTGGGGCATATCTGCCAGTTTGAGTTTAGAGGACGATGGTTTGGGACAGTGCATTTCAGAGGGTATCATTTTCAGAATTCAGTGAGAGCACTTTGGCTTGAGCGGATTTGGATTATCGGCGAGGTGGTATGAAATCTAGCTGAGTTCTACATGTTGTCTTCACCCTTGGGCTCTTGCAGCTTTAACGAAATCTTGGGTTAATTTGAGCTGTATGTCTAGAGAAGGCATATATATTGCTTTAGTTTATTGGAAAACTCTTACCTTTGACGCGTGCCAAGGAAGCTGTTGTTGCTAGTCTTAATGTTGGATAACTATTTGGAATTCAAATTGTGCTTTACATGTTTTCCTTGAGTTTCCAAAGTGAATTGGGGTGCTAATTTATGGAGGGAAATCAGAGGGAGCCAACTGCAGCAGGAGAGAGAGAAGAAGAAGACGTTATTTTGGTGGAAGGATTGATTTTGGCGGTAAAATATAGTGAAACCGGCTGCAGCAGGTCAGCAGCCGGTTTTTGGTGTTAATTGAGTCAATTTTGGCCACATTTGGATGCCAACTGAGGTTTCATAACGATTAAATGCTAACTGGAAAATTTGACCAACATTTGGGTAATAACTGCAACTTTCTCGTTAATTGAGTAATGAGCCAAACATTTGGCTACTAAGTGAGATTCTCTTAGGACCCGGTGTTAAGCTCAGCGGAAGGTATCTCAAAGAAACATGTAGCCATGGCTTTAACTTCCTCATATCCTTCAACCATAATATGGTCATTCATAAGCCAAAGGATTTTATTTCTAGTCCTGTGAGCCTAGACAAACCTATGAAAAAATTTAGTGATTATGTCTCCCTCCTTCATCCATCTCACCTTAGTCTTTTTTTTTTTTTTTGAAAAAACTTTCCTCAAAACTGAGTAGGTAAGTGTAAAAGTTCATCAGATTCTTCTCCTCCCCATATAATGGAGGATTATAACATGTTTTTAGTGAGCTTTTCCTGAATCACAAGGTTCAACCTAGCTTTAGCTACCCTATCAGAGTTTTTAAAGAGGTCTTTGTGTGATTTCAGTTTCCTGGTGAATCTAATTTAAAGATTTCCTAGCTCCTGAAGTGCCCAGCAATCAGAGAGAGACAAATCTTTTAAATTTGGATGTTTCAGCCAGCCTTTGATGAACTTACAAGGCTTAAGACTGAAATCTGAAGACAAATAAATAATCTTCTATTATTTGAACTTCAAGTACTCTTTTCGAGTTCCATCTCTGCTCAGCAAAATTCTTCATGTTAAAGAAAGAAGCATTGTTCCCCATGACATGCCCAACAATTGCAATGTTCCATTTTTTTTATCATCTGCAACCTTCACGGGGTTGATAGCAAATAATCGCTTTTCTGTGTCAAGATCTATTTGAGCTAAAGCAAGTGTGGATTAAGTTTCAGGTACGAAATCAAGCTTGAGCCGTGAAGCCCAGCTGATTTTGCTCGAATAACTCCTTGCATGTTGCAGGTGTAGGCCAGATTACCAAAACCCAGCCATAATATAGCAAAAAAGAGGTGGATTTTGTACCCCGACTGCATGTAGTTACGGTTGGCGTGGCCGCGAAGGCCGATGAAGAAGATTACGTTATGGAAACAGTCAGAATTGAAGTGAAAGATGAAGTTTTGAGGATTGAAGGTGAAGAAAAGTGGTGGATTTGGCCGAGAAGAGAGAGAAGAGGTGGAGAAAGAAGAAGAATAAAATGAAAAAAGAGACGTTGTCGGTTAAATTATAAACCATTGTCATTGGGTTAAGTTTGTTTTGTGGTGGAGGTGAAGAGACAGAAATGGTGGGGAGTGGTGAAAGTCCAAGGGTGTCCTAGAGAGAGGAGAGAGCGTTTTTCCTTATAGTGAGAAACTCCTCCATGGAAGATTCTTGTAATAGCCCACAGACACACACACGCATAGGCTCATTCGAGGCCAAATAAAGAGCCATTGCTTATACAACGTCTGAGTTGACATGTCTGAATAACTTCATGCAAACATGGTCAGGCAGTAGTATGTATTGGTACCAATCCAATATTTCATTAGAGGACCAAACATTTTGATTTTTTTTTCAAATTTGGTATGCATATTATAAAGATTTTTGTGTAATATGTAACAAGTTGGGGATGTTTGAGGTGTATGCTCGAGAGGGGGAGTGTTTGGTTATGAGTACCTACTTGCAGGAGGTTATATGTCAGGGGGGGTGTTTAGCAACGAGGACCACTTCGCTGTATAGATATATGTATAGAGTTTTAGATATTGTAGCTTAGTAAACATGGATGTGGTTTTCTCTCTCAATTCTTGACTGGTCCACAAAGATTGGATAAAAAGGTATAATAGGAAAAAGTTAAAAAAAACTCTTCAAGTGTGAGATTAGGAAGTATAGTGAGGATTTTTGGTTTGTCTTTCTTTATGGACCAAGAGTATACTATCATATCTCATTTTCCCTTAACGAGAACGATACTCATCCTTCAGGTTTTTGTTTTTATAATTTTTTTTATTTTGGTATTTAAGATAAGTTTCAGTTATGGAGAGCGGTGAAATGTACATCTAGGTAATTTGTCTTTGGTTTAGTTTTGTAAAGATAATAGATGTACAAAGGGATCCCCTAGATAGACAAGTAGAGTAGATATTCATGGATAGACAAACATTCCATTGGTCCTCAGTTTTTTGGTACTGAAAAGCTTGTAGATTCAAATGAATCATTCTTCTGCTCTCTCCTTGGCTGCTAGCCCAAAACCAGACACTGCCTATCACCATTTCACTTCGCGTGCGGTTAAGGCCCTTTATACTGCCAGATAATTCAGGTATGTCTGACATATGCTACTGGGTAGTCCCTCGATTCCGAGTTGGAGAATATGGTGTGTGCTTCTAGCTCATAAATTACCTTCAGTGTGGTGATGGGGTTGTATGTGAAATGTCAGCCTAGAATATCAAAATCTGTTAGACAGCAAGCATATGAAGAAAAACAAGAGATCCATGTCACACATGCAAAGCTTCTCAACAACAACAACATTTCCACATTGTCTCAGAGGCTCCGACCTATGGCGGGGTAAGGAGGGGGTCGGATGTACTCGATCTTATCCGTGTGTTGGAAACACGCAGATGTTTCCGGATACACACATGCAAAGCTCCTGTTAGGAAAAATTATTTCCTGTCATTTATATTGATATACCTCATCCGAATACTGTGAAGTTCACTTTCTCAGTGTGTCAATCTTCTTTATAACAGGCAAGACAGAATGTAGATGGTTGCATGTCTAATCTTGGGCGCACGGACCTTTTTAAGAGTATTGCTTCTTTCTGTAAGAGGTTTTCAATTGAATAATGTTGTCCTAATTATGAAAACTGTCGGTTTTCACGCAGGCATCAATATCTCTCACTGGAAATGCTTCTGAAGTTGGTCAGAGTATTTGGCTCTTTGATATATTCATCGTTATCAGCACCTTCTTCTGTAGGAGTGGATATTGAGGCAGAGAAAAGGTGAGACTTTATGTATGTGATCCCTCATAAATTTGAATGATTGTTCCATCTATCAAATGGGTGGCTGATTTGTTGGTTGACATGAAAGGTTGGAGCGCTGCAACCTGTGCTATATTGAGCTTGAAAAGGTGAAGGAATCTTTACCTGCCCTCTCAAGGTAACAAGTTTCTCGTGCTCAATTCTTTAGTATTTTTCTGAATATTGGTTAATTTTCTAATATGATTACATCTGTCTGTCATCCATATTTTTGGTTGGTATTTTGGTATAGAAAGGGCGGGTCAATTTCCAAGTTTGCGCAGGAGCTCAATTTTACCCTTGAAGAGGCTTCCTGAGTAAAATTTATTGAAAATTTTATTGATCGACTAGTGTCGGTTCTAATATTTCTACATGCCGAAGAATGTTGTTCCAAGATATTATCCTACTTAGAGCTTCGAGTCTACTTAAGAGGGTATTATAATTTACATTCACGCAATCGAAGCACTAACAACTGATCTGGTGTAGAAGATTAATTCATCTGCTAAGAGCAACTGACTGTGCCTGTGGAACTTGAGGAGTCTCGGCACCAACTTTGCCAGGCAGAGAAATGTCAGACCTGATTTTTTGGGCTAATGAACATCTTATGCTAATAGGTGGGTTAGGGATACGCCAACTCAAGGACTTTTAGTTCTACATATGTATGCTAGAAATAGAGGTGTGCCTAGATATTCTTGAACTTATAGTTGTATCAAGATGTGAATAATTTGTGAAGTGAGGAAATATGGGAAATTAAATGTAGGAACTTATGAAGCAAACTTCTTGATTGATGTGGCTTTTGATGTAACGCGTCAAGTGGGTTCATTTTATGAACTTAGCTGAATCTGTCTGTTGCTTGTTTGATACATGAATCATCCTTGAGAACGCAAGTAGGTGCTTGCTTGTGTGCTTATGTGAGCATAGAAGAGAAGGGAATGTCTTATATGAGAACAGTAGAAGTGGAGAGGAAAACCGTCAGAACTTGAAAATTCGTTTAGTGACATGAAACCGTCGGGTTAATGTTATTTCCTGATCTCATTTTCTGGTCGAAACGGCTAGGCGTGGTTGTCATCGTCATAGTCTATGAGACTATGACTCAAATAGGGAACGTCGTTTCCTTCTAAATATGTGTGTGCGTGCGCATCTGCACGTTTTAATTTAAGTTTGAACTTTTACAGTTTTACAACGAATATTATGAATATTAGTTTAGAAGTGACCATTCTTTACTAATATTTTAACATTTGTTCAAATGTATAAAAATATCTAATATACTATTTATTTAGCCTAACAATGTTTTATGTTATTTATTCAATTTAATATTGTTTTAAAATTTTGGGTGCACGTTGGAGTAAAATATATTAGTTGTGGGTGTTGATTGGACTAAAAAGACATGAGAGGAAGACTATTCTGTTAGTGGTTAATGGATTCCGCTTCAAGAGTGAAATAAAGTATATTCTTTCCGTCTCAAAAGTATTGTCACGCTTGATTTTTTGACATAGTGTAAATTATGTTGTGTGAAAAAGTCAATTGCGTCAATATTTTTAGGATAAATAGGGTACAAGTTATAGGTGTGCGCTAGGAAATAAAAACAATTGGTATAGTGTAAACACAGTTACAATACTTAGACACAAAATGCCACTTTCTTTTGATAAAAATATGCATGTATTGGCATGACATACGCAATGAGTGTTTTAGTAAAATGGTTTTTCTCTTTATTGCATGAGTAATTGCTCGCTCCCATGCTTATATTGTTTTTCATATGGACATGATATAGATGAGGAGCCAAAAGAGTACATCATATAGATAGTATTATGTATTTTATGGTTTAAAAGAGAACTATTGATCTAGCATAGCTGCAATATGATTCTGTACTTTATGTTTTGTAACGAAACTATTGAGGTTTATATATGGTTGGGAACTGTGTTGTTTTACAGCGACTTTAGATCTGGTGTGTACATAGAACACTGCATGTGCTTTACTTTACATTCAATAATAGATTCCATATATAACACATATAGTCATTCTTTTAAATAATTAAATATATATATATATGTATGTATATATGTATATGTGTATATATATATACACACACATATATGTATATAGACACACACAGATATGTAAAGGAAAATATAATGTCACAGAAATAGCTGTAATTAATGTAAGGACTAGTGGCAGATACCGTGCAAATGCACGAGGTTGACCCACCCTTTTCTCTTAGTAAAAAGTGTAGATTTTGATGTTATAGAAATAAATTATTTACTATTAGTAAACGATTATATGCGATGATATAAATGTCACATTATGGATATCAAAATGGTAAAGAAGTATAAACTTAATGCAAAGTATAAAGACCATTTCACGAAGGATCATTTAAAAGAAAACATTCCAGAGCATGTGATTATTACAACCATCAAGATCGGCATGGGATGTCATAGGAGTTTAAGCAAAACCGTTGAAATAAAGTAGTACAGATTAATTATGCATGATATCCATAGTACATCAGAGCAGTTGAACAAAAGATTTGATAAAGGAAATAAAGAATATTTTACATAATATCTTCTAAAAATACAGTTGAACATAACATTTTTTGACGAAAATAAAGAAGTAAAGACTAACTTTGAATGGTAGGCGCAATTGTGGTCCAAGTTTTCTTAAATTTGAGCTTCTTCACTAAAGCCGAAGATGCAAAATGTATGCTTGTTTCTGCGCCCATTTGATTGGTGTCATTTGTACAGCTAGCAGCATCGTCTAAAGCAACGGAAATGGACAATGAATTTCAGTACCATTTATAATGTGACATGGAATATGGAACACAAGGTAATTTGTGCCTGCGAACTGAAGATGATTTGAAATCTGAAGAGCACGAGGTTCAACTTTCTACAATGTCGATAAACAGCGATCGAATGGTTGAAGATCTGTAACAAATAGCAGCGCCGAGAAGTTAATGCGGTTTCAATCAGGATATAAAGATCAACATGCAGCTTTGAGTCCCTAATAAGATCCAAAGAATTGACAAGATATGTGACGATTCAGTATACAAAATAGGAACCAGCCTCCTTTGATGCAACTGGGACTTAAAATAAACGTTACATATAAGCAACAATAAAGAGACAAAGTAAGAACATACATGCAACAAGCAACAGTTAAAACATACATGAAATAAAACTCTTACCATAAGAAAATCTGTGCAACGATACCTACCAATATGTAGGGAAGCAGGCAAAGGATCATAAGAGCAGAGAAAATGAGAAACGAAAGCAAAAAAATACAAAGCAATAATAATAAAATTATGAAGAACAAGCAGAAACTAGTTATCGTCAGCGAACCAAAGCCATTGGTTCCACATCAACGGCCAAGAACCGTTGACAGACTGTATGTAAAGCGATTAGCTTTCATCTTTGGTTCACTACAAGATCTCTCCACAATGTCAAGAGCGAGGGTTTCATGCTATTATATTTGAGTATAAAGAAAAAATGATTATAAGCTTTTAATGAATACATACAAGTATATAATGGAAATTTTTGGTACTCAAAATAGATGGAGCATTTTCTCAAAAAAGAAAATAATAATAATAAAATTATCAAATACATGAAGAAGGTCCTTTATAAAACTGACGATAACTGGTTTCTGCTTTCTCTTGTTAAACTGCACCACATATCCAAAACAAAGAATTTGAATTCAAGTAAATTTTAATCTGCAGATTAACCCATGTAACAAAGAAAAATACACACCAAAAATTTTATGTAAAACATTACCAAAAAATGACACCCACATCAAAGGCAAACGAAAGTATGAGATGTCAGACATAAAAGCACAAAGATAGGAAATATAAGACCCATGAAACAAAACGAATGCTCAAGAGATCAAAATGAAAGTCATTATTTTTTTCCGACAAGTCAAAAGGAAGATGTCCCCTTAACTAAATAGCCTTCAAAGAATTACCGACTAAGGCGACATATTAGATTTTTGAAGGCATTATAAGAAAACAGATAGCGGGCACTGGACAGGGGTAGGGCCTTAGGGGAAATGGGGACCGAGAAGCATTTATACAAACCAATCTTGGTTGTGATTAAACTATGGGTGTTGTATTCCATTTGTTTGGCATCTGGATTATATACTGTGCTTTTATTTGTTTCAATTTGCATAGTTCTGTAATCCTTGGTAATCCTCTCTGGCATCCATGTCATGATATTTCCACTCACAGGCTCAGCTGACAAAACGGTGAAATTCTGGGACCTTGAAACTTTTGAACTCATAGGATCCCCTGGGTCCGAGGTGGTCTTCAGTATATTTTCTCTTTTTGTTTACTATAATACGTGTTTTGCAATTTGTTTGTTCACTTGTCTTCTGAGGGCAGTGTCCCTTATCTTCTTGGGTTGTATACCTCAATGTTTTGATCATGTGAATTTTTGATTGTTCCATGACCTTTAGTCCTGATGACAAAACTCTTTTTTGTGGTTTACAGGATAGTCTGAAGGTACATCATGTGTTCAGTAGCTTTTTCAGGGAAGTCCATGCGTAAGTTTTTTGTATGTTCCATTGGCTTCTTAATCACAAATTTCTATAGAAAATCAAAGTAGGATTGAGAGAATTATTTGGAATTGAATTGTAGAGGAAATTCCTCTTCATCTGAGTTCTTATTACAATGGCCTATAAATACAAGAATAAACTGAATAAAATAACGGTAACCTGCTCCACTACTTGTACTTTCTACATTCTTATACACATATACTAATGGCTATATACACATAGAATACAGCACCTATTTTCTACACTCCCCCTCAAGCTTGGTGTAGATATTTTTACACCCAAGCTTGCACAGCATGTTATTAAACACTTTACTGGATACTAATTTCGTCAAAATATCAGCAATTTGCTGAGATGTTGAAATATATTGTAGAGTAAGAGAATGATCTTCCAGCTTCTCTCGAATGAAGTGTCTATCGATGTCCACATGTTTTGTCTTGTCATGATGTACTGGATTTTCAATCATATGTATGGAAGAAACATTATCACAAAAGGCTTTAATCTGCAGCTCATTCGAATCTTGATGTAAGTCTTTCAGAACTCTTTTCAGCCACAGCCCTTCACAAATTCCCAATGCTAAAGCTCTTAGTTCAGCCTCAGCGCTGCTACGAGCCACTACAGTCTGTTTTTTACTCCGCCAAGTCACTAGATTGCCCCACAGAAATGTACAGTAACCAGATGTGGATCGCATGTCACATTTTGAACCTCCCCAGTCCGCATCCGTGTAGACTTTGATGTCCCTACAGTCATGTTTGCCAAAAAATAAGCCTTGACCAGGTGAGCCCTTTAAATATTTTAGTATCCGCATTACAGCTTTCAAATGTGAAGTGGTTGGTGAGTGCACGAATTGACTAACATAACTTACAGAGCAACAGATATCGGTCTAGTGTGGGATAAATAAATTAACTTACCAACAAGCTTCTGATATGAATGAACATCAGTTAGGACTTTACCATCTTGAGTTTCAGTTGTGCGAGTTGACTCCATAGGAGTAGCTGCAGACTTACATCCAAGCATACCTGTTTCTTATAGAAGGTCAAGAATATATTTCCTTTGAGATATAATCATCCCTGCACTGCTTCGTCCAACTTCCATTCCTAAAAAATACCTTAGAGATCCTAGATCCTTGACTTCAAACACTGTAGCAAGATGTCTCTTTATGTCTGTTATGCTTGAACAACAATTTCCAGTCAAGATTATGTCATCCACATAAACAATAAGTACTGTAACAGTCTTACCAACAGTGCAAACAAACAGTGTGTGACCACTCTGAGCTTGTCTAAAACCATAGCCTAAAAGGACCTCAGTAAACTTACTAAACCAGGCCCTTGGTGATTGCTTAAGGCCGTAAATGGATTTCTTTAAGCTGCACACTTTTCCTTTCGTTGTTTTAGACTCAAAACCAGGTGGAATACACATAAATACCTCTTCCTTTAATTCCCCATTTAGAAAGGCATTTTTAATGTCCAGTTGATAAAGTGGCCAATCAAGGTTAATAGCTAAAGAGAAAATTACTCTAATGGTGTTGAGCTTAGCAACTGGAACAAAGGTTTCTAGGTAATCAATTCCATAAGATTGGGAAAAGCCTTTTGCAACTAATCTAGCTTTGTATCTATTAATGGAACCATCAGAGTTGTATTTTAATGAAAAAACCCACTTACAGCCCACTGTGGATGCATTTTCTGGAATGGAGACCAATTCCCAGGTGTCATTCTTAAGGAGAGCCTTCATCTCATCATCCACAGCAGCCTTCCACTTTTCTTGCCTCAAGGCATCATGTATGGTGACTGGAATACACTGAGAATCAAGACTGGTAGTGAATGCTCTAAAAAGAGGAGATAAGTTATCATAAGAAATCACACTGTTTAAAGGATAAATACTATTATAGCACTGTTTACCGCTTAAGAACTTATGATACTTAATACACTCACGTGTTCCTTTCCTGATAGCAATAGGTAAATCAGTCTCTGGATCATTTTCTGTTGTATCAATGTTAGACTGTTCATCATCTTGAGCAGTTTCAAGGTGAGGTGCTTCTGTATTGTACATTGGAGTAGTGGTACTTACCTGTGGTCTTACCAGCGTTTTACGTCTAGAGTAAACCTGCAAAATGGGTTGAAGTTCCCTAGGTTGATTACCAGTTGCGTCATTTTCTGGAACTTGTTCCTGCTCCTGTGCCCCGCTGCGATGGTCAGTGGGGGGATGTGTGGAGCCATTAACAGTGGAAATGTCGATGATGCTCCAGAAGTCCCTTTGCTCAGAACCTCCTTCACTTGATTCAAGGTTAGATGAATAAAATGGAGTACTTTCATTAAACAGCAAGTCCATTGTAGTATAGAACTTTCTAGTATTGGGACAAAAGCACTTGTAACCTTTTTGAGAGCTAGAGTATCCCAAAAATATACACTTTATTGATCTCCTGTCTAGTTTACTTCTAGTATGGGCTTGGAGATAAACATATACGACACACCCGAAGGTCCTGAAGGGAAGTTCAGGCATCAGCAAACAGTGTGGATAAACATTTAATAACTTATCCCGTGGACTCACAAAGTTGAGCACTCTAGAAGGCATTCTATTGATCAAGTAGACAGCAGTAAGTACAGCCTCACCCCAAAGGTACTTAGGTACATTCATACTAAACATTAAGGATCTAGCAACCCCCAATATGTGGCGGTGTTTCCTCTCAGCAATACCGTTTTGCTGTGGAGTGTAGACATTAGAGGTTTGGTGATGAATGCCTTTTTCTGTAAGAAATGACTTAACTTCCTTATCCAAGTATTCACTTCCATTATCAGTCCTAACATTCTTGATGGTAATGTTAAACTGATTTTGAATCAGATTGACAAAAGCTCTAAAAATCTGAGATAATTCTGACTTTTGTTTCATTAAATAAATCCAAGTCACTCTAGTGTGATCATCAACAAAAATGACAAACCATTTACACCTATTAACATTTAAAACCCTTGAGGGTCCCCATATGTCAGAGTGTACCAAGTTGAAAGGCTTGCTTTCTTTATAGCCTTTAGCAGGATATTGTTGTCTAGTTAAACGAACATGTTTCACATTTCAACCATCTAAAAGGAATATCATTAAAGAGTTCAGGTCTGATTTTTTTCATATATAAGAAGTTGGGATGACCTATCCTCTTATGCCACAACAAAATGAGAGCTATTCTAGAATCATACTTATCTATTCTAGGAACAAGACTTTTGTTCATACAAGAATACACACTAGAATAGCCTCCAAAATATTCTGAGTCCACATTTTCCAGAAAGAACAACCCCTTGTGATGATTAGCACTGCCAATCATCCCCTTGATTGTCTTCTGACTCATGATATCCTCTTGGATGCAGGAAGAAATAGGTAAGAAATAACATTTAGAGGATGTAAAAATAGTCCAGCAACAATTATCACTCATTAGCCTTTTAACAGATATCAAGTTACAGTCAATATCAGGAACAAATAAAACATGCCTAAGTACAAGTTTGTCATTCAACTGAATATTTCCATATCCTAATATATGCATGCTATCACCATTTGCAATCTTAACAATCCTGGGAGTACTCAGACATACAAAGTTTAGTAATTTTGACTTATCAAATGTCATGTGATTTGTAGCACCTGAGTTAATAATCCAGAGTTGTGACTTACCTTCCATACCTGTGCTGGCCATAGTGGCCCTTATCTGACTAGGGTGAGGCTGAGACCTTTGACTCTCTAACACACGTAGCACAGCGTCCAGGTGAGCTTGAGTAAAGATAGGCTCAGTGAGAGATCTAACCTCAGCAGTTGGTCCTCTGGAATCTGCCCTTGTATCAGCCACTGCAGCCCTAGGATTTTTCCAAGACTCATTCTCTGACTTCCAGTTGTTGCTTGACTCAGACCTGCCAGAAAAATTTGATTTGGAATTGTTCTTTCTAAAGAATGGAGGTGGTTTAACATTTGAGCCAGGTCTCCGGTAGCACTCATCAAATGTGTGTCCATCCCTTTGGCAGAACCTACAGTGTTTTTTGTTTGAGCTGCGTGCATCACTTGGACCATTCCTTTTAGTATATAAAGCCGTGTCTTGAACCTTGTTCTCCTCTTTAGCAACCAGTGCAGATGTCTCAGATGACAGCACTGGAGACTTCATCATGACCTTGATACGGCTCTCCTCCTGACGCACCTCAGAGAAGGCAGAATTCATTGAAGGCAATGGTTTTGTACTAAGTATTTGTCCCCTCACAGCATCGAGATCTTTGTGTAGGCCAGCCAAAAAACCAAACAGCCTTCTAGTCTCCTTAATACCCTTATACCGTTGAGCATCTACACTGCATGTCCACTGGTGCACCTCTAGAGCATCAATGTGTTGCCAGATTTGATTCAAATGGCTAAAGTACTTACTAACACCTTGGTCACCTTGTTTGATATCTTTGAGTTGTGATTCCAGTTCATACAACTCAGATATGTTGTCAGTTTTTGAATACATCTCCTTGGCAGCCTTCCAGATAGCTTCAGCAGTAGGATACAACATGAAATTGTTGCTAACTTCAGGAATCATCGACCCCAGCAACCAAGACATAATCATCGAGTTCTCAGCTTCCCAAGCTGAGAACTTTTCGTCAGTTTCAGCGGGTACCACCATTTTTCCATAAAGGTAATCCTTTTTTCCCCTTCCAGTGATGAAGAGCTCCACAGCTCTGCTCCAGGGTAAATAATTGTTACCATTCAATTTCTGGTTGGTAATGGTCATAGGGGTTGAATCAACCACGCTCCCAGCGGAGGAGATGGTTGATTTTTCTCCCCTTGCAGATGATGTCACTTCACTTGCACTTGTTTGGTCCGCCATTTTTGTGAGAGAGTAAGGAGAAGTTCCAGCAATGGTTGAACTTCAGAGCAGAGGATGAAGTTCAAACGATTGAGGGTTTCAGATGATATAGAAGAAAAGAGAGATACGGTAGGATATGTTAAGCAGCTGTAGTTTGATGGAGTAGGTGAGATTTCAAAATAAAAAGAGAGAAAGAAGATCGATTTTGAAACCTTGTGGTGATGTAATAGAGACGTTTGACATAAAGGAGGAAAAACAATCACGTGTAGGAAGAAGAAAATAAGGAAGGTAATAAATGCGGTGTTGGAAACCCCAGACTTTGGAATCCGGAACTTCAAAAACTAAAAATAAAAGCGGTAAATTTTGGGGAAAACAGCTGGTGATCGTACGGTTTTCTTTTCATGCAATTGGCCACCTGGCTTATGGATTTTAGGAATTGTGTTTTTTTCCTTTTTTTTACTTATATATAAAAACAATCGTACAGATTCTGGACCCTTCGAATGGGAAGATTGACAAAGTTGCTCTTATGACGGTAAAAGGACAAAAATGCCCCCGTAAGCAATTTTATCAACGAAAAAACATTTGTCTTCGTTCTCACACAACAAACGAAGACTGGATTGTCCTGCTGGTGAAGAAGACTGACACTCTGTAACTTTTCTTTGCCTTTGAAGCTGGACCAACAAAGGACTTTTAGCTCATGCAGCACACTTTCTTCCTTTTAGAGCTTTTGAGTAATAAGGAGGATTTGTTGATTGCTGGAACAAAGTGATTTCTGGAAGGCCCCTTTATTTTGAACAGAGTGTTCTGTGTACCTTCAAGCTTCTGTGTATTCTTGTATATTCAAGCGTTTCCGTGAATGCAGTGTTGGGATTCAACCGAGAGCTCTGATACCATATAGAAAATCAAAGTAGGATTGAGAGAATTATTTGGAATTGAATTGTAGAGGAAATTCCTCTTCATCTGAGTTCTTATTACAATGGCCTATAAATACAAGAATAAACTGAATAAACTAACGGTAACCTGCTCCACTACTTGTACTTTCTACATTCTTATACACACATACTAATGGCTATATACACATAGAATACAACACCTATTTTCTACAATTTCTTATTAGGTGTACCATGGGAACCAATCAGATGTCACGATACAGTGGATGTGGGATGGTCTAAATCGTCTGATCTCAATATTCATGAAGGGAAGCTTCTTGGATGTTCACACAACCAGAGCTGCGTCGGAGTATGGCTCGTGGACATCTCGTATAAATAGTATAATGAATTTTGTGACTCATCCTTTATTCTCAGTTCAAGCTTTTGTAGTCTTGATTTTCTTTACAGTGTATAGAGCCATATGCAAAGGGAAGTTCTGGTTGGTTAAACGCTCAAACAGATTTAAAATATAATTCAAGCGGGAGTATTTCAGTGCTAAGTGAGGACATGGTTAAGCCTAGTTTGGGCAGGCTATCCATTTCACATAACGTAGAACCTGCAAAGGATACCGGGTCATCAGGCAGACTCTCCAATTTACCGAGTTCGGACTCATCTAATGCGTCTAAACCTTTCAGATGTAGGCATCCTATTGCGTCATTGTCCCTTCTTTTTATATCAGATCTAACTGCTCAGTCTTTTTATATTTCAGTAAAATTTTCTTTTCGTTATTATCCGATACCAAAATTTTCATTTTTACGCTGATTAAGCTCAAGTAGCATACATCACTGAAGCAGGCTATACAAATTAACATAGATTAGTGTCTATACAATTATTATCCCTAGTTAGTTCTCCTATGGATAATGGATTGAAGCTTAAATTAGGGTCATACAGGACGTCTTTCAACAGGATCTTATCATTTATCATAGTAGAGCCTATTCCAATAACGTCTAGGGAAGTACCATTAGCTATTGTAACTTTCTTAGGGAATTGAAAACATAGAGTAGGAGTTCAAAAGATTACCATTACTTGTCATGTGGTCCGTAGCTCCCGAATCTACAATCCACGAATCGTTTGTGTACGGCTGAACGTAACTTGCCATTGTTGCTTGAATAGATTCAGCTCGGCTACGTTGTTCGCTCAGCAATTCGATTAGTGTTGTAATTTGATCCTTCGTATGAATCTCTGTTTCAACTATCTAAGCTGAACCGAGCTGTGTTGTGCTTTGCCAAGCTGCATTGTGTTGCTGATCTGATGTGCAGCACTTTGTCCAATAATGGAAGGTTTTCAATATGGCCTCCAAGAAGCACTGCTCGGCTTTAGTGGTGGCCAGTGTTGTCTGTAGCGCGCCTGTAGCGCGTAGCGAGCGTATCGCAAGGTCAATCGCTACAAGGTCATGTAGCGTAGCAACCTCCTGGAAGCGCGGCCGAGGCATGCGAGGCTCACGTAGCGTACGTAGCGCGGGCTTCAGTAATTTCATTTTTTTTTTGAAAAAAATAGTAATTTATGTTATTGAAATAAAAGAAAAGAAAAACTAAATGATAATTATGTGTTTGGTGATGGTTCATTATTGAGATGGAGCGCGATTAGTAAGGCTGCCGGTGTTCATGATCCTATTTATGACACTAGATCCACCAAAGTTGCTAGGGGTAAATGTTCAAGTTCGGAAAATGCAAGTTCTCGTGTACTTGTAGATGAAGATGAAGAAGAAATTGATCTTCTAGCTTCAGATGGAGAAGATAATAGGGATGAAGAAAATGAAGATTTTTCGTTTGATGATTCGGAATTATTTGAGTTTTAGCTATGTTGGAGGTCTGAACAATTTGAACAATTGTTTTTATGTTCTATCTATGTTTTAATTATTCTATGCTTGAACTTTTTGAACAATTATGAAATTTTATATTATGTTTATAGTTGTTATCTAATATTTTAGTTTATTAGTTGTTTATGCGCCTCGAATGCGTGTAGACAAAAATTTGGCCATTGCGCTATTGACAACACTGGTGATGGCTTACCTTCTCGTACTAGTTTGGCTCAGAAGTTCCAACAATCATTGAGTATATGACCTTCCTTTTTGCAGTATTTACAAACCTTACTCCCTCCAGGAGTGAAATGACGTTTAACAGCTAAGCTTGAAGCTTCTACTGGTTGCTTGCTGAGCAAGACACAGGTCTCTGTATTTGAGCTTACTCCCATCATGACTTTCTTGCGGCTTTCTTCGTGCTTGATCACGGCAAAGGCAGCCTTTAGACTCAAAAGCGGTTTAGTTCTAAGAATTTGACTTCGTGCACTATCAAATTCTAAATTTAATCCAAAACAAACCGAAACACTCGTTTTCGCTCAGTAACTTCTTTATAGAGAGCTGAAACAGTGATACAGGACCACTGATGTGTATCAAATGTATCTATTAGCTGCCATTCCTTGGATAATAAAGTGTAATATTTGTGCACAGCGAGATTTCCTTGTTTAAGCTCATGAAGATGAGCTTCAATTTCGTACAATTCAGATACGTTGTCTTGTTTGAAATACATCTGCTTCACTGCAGCCCAGATTTCTGCTGCAATGTTATACATCATAAAATCATCGAAGATGTCAGGTTGCATAGAGCCTATTAGCCGTAACATTATCATGTTATCTTCTAATTTCCACAGTCGGTAATTGAAATCAGTTTATGCAAGAACAGTAACTGTTCCGTATAAGTAATCTTCATTGCCTTTACCCGTCACAAACATTCTCACCCTTCGAGACCATGAGAGGTAGTTATCCTCGTTTAATTTGTGGGTGGTAATGACAATGGAAGAGTCATCAGATATTTGTGGACCATGGATATTCCTGGCCTCAGTATATTCAGCTGGGCTAAAAGAAGTAGCCATTTGAAAAATAATTCAAGGCAGTAGAAGAAGATAGAATGTAGTCAATCATGAACAAAAGGGATCAGTTTACCTCTGATACCATGTCGAGATTGAAAGAATATAAAATTCATTCAAGTTAGTTTAATGTACAAGGTGTGTTTCAGTGTTGTTAGAGGCGCGCCCGGGGCGCGCCCGGGGCGCGGGGCGCACGAGGCGCAGCTTAATGCGCCACAAGTCTACCGAGGCGTGCGACTTACCTGAAGCGAGGCGGGGCGCGCTCGAGGCGCATGAAGCGCATGGCTTCAGGAATTTTTTTCAAAAAAAAATAGTAATTCCAAAACAGTAATTTCTTTTATTAAAAAAAACCTAAATATAACCCCTAAAAACCTAAATATAACAATCGCTGCAAAACAAAAAAGCCTCAAAACAGTCGACGCATGCGACCTAGTCCCGACCCGACATCGCACACCTCAATCGCTCGCCGCCGGTATTTCTTTGTATTATGCATTTGAAGTTGGGAATTGTTTTAAAAGGATTGGTTAGTTTTGGGTAGTATTTGGGATAATATAATTGCTTGGTTAATTATTGTTACTTAATTATTTTGTATGTGTTGTAAAATTAAAATTATAATGACTTTGGGGCGCCCCGATTCATGGGGCGCGCGCCCCGTCGCCCCGCGCCCCAAATTTTCACAGCTATCGCCTCGGTGCGTCCCGCGCCTCTAACAACACTGGTGTGTTTCTCCTTTTATAGGAATTTTGCATGGCCTCTAACGGCTTTCTTTCTCCCTACAGTAACTTGACATCTTCTACAGTGACTTGATTTGATACCTAACGGCTATAAAGAAAACGATTAGTTACCTGCTCAATTCGGACATATGTACAGTTAAGGTTCTAAGCTACTATATTTACATATACAAAAAATACTAAGTGTTGTAGCCCGGCTTCAGCTTTGCTGCTTAACAAGTTGTGTCTTCACTTCATCACCTCGATTTTGCACACCTTTATTTTGGCTCTTCTTCTCTGCTCTTCTTCCCTCGGTCATCTATAGTTTTTGTGCTGATTTTCACCTCGGCTCTTCACTTCTTTTCCTTGGTCACCTCGGCACAGTAGTATTCCATCTGCTCAACACGATTTCACCTCAGCATCTTATATTTCTTACTTTCCCAGCACGGCTGCTTCTATGTTCAGCTCAACACAGTTCGACTGAGCTCGATTGGGATTATATTTCTACAAATCTGAGCTGCCTTCTAAACTGGTTTTAATGCGTACAATTATTTAAAAAAAGGAATCAAACAAATGTATATATTGTGATGCATTGTGGTTATTTGACACGTTACTTAGAAAAAAAAAAAAGATTATTTGAGAGATTAAAGCACCATCTTGCCATAAAGAGAGCAATCCTTGACAAGTGGATCTAAACAAACTTAAGAAGGATGATGTGCTGATTAGAGAGAGAGAGAGATCTTAGAAACTCCAGTTGTTCGAATTCACTAACATGTAACTCCCATTATTCGCAGTTTCACGTCAATTCTTCAGTCTGCAACTGACAACCTTATACATGCCTGAGTATAACTTCAAAGAGAGGAGTTCGCGTCTGAATTGACATAGCATTTGCATCACCCTCTCTCCCCCTTTTTTTGGTTTTTTTTTTAGGCGGCTATCACTTCATTCAGACAAATCTAAATAAAAACCCTAGCCGCTTAAATATAACATCAAAATTCACATCTAGACTAACAATGTTTTCTCAAAGTGCTTCTCACAGAGACGACTAAAACACTTGCGGAATTTTCTCTTTCTCCCACTTCTCATAGAAAAACATTATTTACTTAATGCCTCTTTGATTGGTCAGTCCACTTCTCATAGAAATATACTTTCCTTAATGCCTCTTTAATTGGTCAGGATCTACAGGTAATCGAACGAAATTAGTAGCAACAGATTAGGCAAAACAATTTGACGGTACCAAATTCGTAGCAACAGATTAGGCAAAACATTTTGACGGTACCATATGCATGGTAATTTAGCCTGCTAAAAGAACCCACACATAATTCCAACCCAGCGGCATTGGAATCACACCAAAACCATAATTAAAGAAAGAAAGAAGGGGAAAAAAGGAACAATAAAGAACCTTTCATGCGAGGCATTTGCTTCCCATCTTTGACATAAAACTCTCTAATATTCACCACAACCTTGCCTTGCTAATTCCTTACAATTACTCTCCGATTTTTGGATATCTGCTGGAGACACTTTCAAATAAGTAGCGTTGTACATGCAAAACACGAAACATAGATTTAAAAAAAAGTTTCGTAATGATCTATTTACTCTCATAGAAAAGAGAGAAAAAAGAAGAGACCTCGCAGACGATGATGTCGTCAGCATCGCCGGATCCTCAAAGGCGTCCCCTCGTTCTCGCTCTTCCTTGGCCTTTTCGACATTGCGCGCTTCTCTATATAGGATCCCTCACCAACTTTTCTTCACTGTACGCGTCACCACACGACACGTGACACAAACAGAGGTGGTGAAGCTAGATGAAGGTTCACCCGCAGGAATGGTGAGGCTAGATGAAGGTTCATCTGCATCTAGCTTCACCACCCCACCCTGCTGACACGTGTCATGACCACAAGTGACGTGTAGTCATGAGTGGAATGAAAAAAATATGTGTGAGGTGAAAAAATATGAGGTGAGGAGATCAACTTCCTAATGTGGGTTTTGGGTTTTTGTGTTCCACGCTCTACCGAAGCGCTTGTTGGTTATAGCAGATTATACCTTTATTTGCCTTTTGATGAGAAGAAATTGTACTTTTAGTCGTACAACTTGATGAAATTCGACAAAATTTATTCTTTATTCTTTCTCTTCTTTAAATTTTGAAAAGTGAAAAGTACTTCAGTTTCCGGTGAGATGGAATCTCCTGTTGCTACTCTCCGTATACCAACCATAGCCACAAAAGACGGTGGGGCTAAAAAAAAATTTTGACCTCGCGCTATTTGTGTCTATGATACACTTGCTAATTTGCTTGTGTGGTCCTTAGGTTTTTGTTCCTGTAAACTGAAGTTTGGATGCGAGCCCTCATGGTTTTCGAAAAAAAAAAGAATACTGGCCCCTACCTTCACTCACGGGCCCTCAGCCACTTTTACGGAATTAAGCTCAAGGGTTACAGAAATTGTCTGGTGACTTTGGTCTACGCTTTGGATAATTCACTGCGCGATTTTTTCTGATATGCGTTCAAAATACTTGGGATTGGGGATAATCATAGTTGTGTTTGTTTTGGCAATACATAAAGTTCGAAAAGTTGACCGAATCTATAACAAATCTTCTGCATTGTTTAATGGCAAAATAATTTGGAAGTAGTCTACTTAAATTGTCCGACTTAAAGTGTGAATGAAAAATGTAAAATTGTCTAATTGTCCGTCAAGATAAATAAAGCTATAAAAAATCTCAAAGAACTAGTTGTGCAAACTAAGATACACGATAGCAATTGGAGTGCAATACGGAGATAGGAATATTGAACTGATTTCATTTCAATTCCTCCCAGACAATCCCAATTTACCTTTTTTTCTTTTTCGAGTAAATAATCCCAAATTATCAAACGACCATATACTTGGCGCATCTGAGTGAATAAGTAGGCAGTGGTAGCGGAACATAATTGTGCAAGATAATACAGCCTTTCAAGCAGTAATCATATGCTCTACAAATAATCATGCTTCGCATCCATAGCAACTTCCCCCCTTAATGTTTTTTAAACCAGTGCAAATCAAAACTTCTCCCGACACTCACTAAGATCATCTACTGTAGCCTCTAAAAACATACATCTGAAGCTAAGGCTAAGGATATGAAAATATGTCCTCATCAAGAATAATCAAGTGTATGACGATTTGAAACCCTCTGTTAAAGCAACTACTTTGGCAGACAACTTCGGTTGCAACTTCGACACAGCTGCACGAATTTCCTGTCAATGATGACAAGTTACAAACATGAGAGGTTTTCTTTCTTTATACACAACCATCTTGTTTCAGGAGCACAAAGTAGAACAGAACTTTATGTTCGCTGTGCAGCCTCCTCAAAACAACTGCTAATTTCAAGAAACAAGAAAGCTGGAAGACGGTAGGAAGAGACCGGAAGGGCATAAAAGAAATGCATAAGAAAAAAGATGCAACAAATGGCAGGAGAATAGCATAAGCAGGATGGCAGTGTAATTAGAGTACCCAAACACAGATTAGCATATTAGACATGCCCAATATAAGTTTTGGAAATGCAAAATCATCATAGATCGCATATCTTTCTATCAATTTACCTCAAGGGTATAGCGTGAAGAGAAATGGGTCAATATTACAGTTTTGTTCTGTATCCATTGGGCATGCTCCATAATCTGCACAAATAAATATTTCAGTGTTACATTTTAAAGTTAAAAGAAAAGTCAACAACACCTAAATTGGATTGAAGACGTCCAGTGAAATTTTTAATGACTTTTTCACACAATATACTGTTATAAGCAAGGACTTCAATGAATATTGATTAAACTCAATGCACAATACACACCTCAAATTCAGAAGTGGATATGTAACTTCAAGTACCTCAAACAGATGAGTATGGCCATGCTCTCTTGCATGCTCCACGCTGTAATTTTCATCTAAAAAGGTTGCCTGCCAAAACAGAACACAGGAGGATGGTGATTTGAAAGATCTTTATACATAATGGTGGTACGTGCAACAAGCAATGTGAATGATAGAATGTTAGCGTAATGAATATCAAACAAGAACGTGGTTGGTGCGCTTTAACCAAGCCAGGAGATTAGTATCCCTAATTGCATAAGCACGATGGTGGTAAGTATAACAAAATTTTGAAACAAGATGAGAGGTAAACAAGAGTAGTAGCACAAACTCCAAGGAGGCTCAGGGTACCCAAAAATTATCTTTTGAAAAGAGATCTCGGAAAAGGACACGGTTTAGAACCACATGCGTTTGTGATATAAACTAAAAATGACAAAAACAAGATCGTTTTTCATAAAAAGAAAATTAATCCGACTGCAGAAAGAAGATTACATGGCTCACAAATTCACCAGACAAATGCAGAAAGAATAATTCAGTGGCATATGTTTGAATGAAAGAAGACTTTGGACAACTGAGATATCTGCGCGTACAGATCTTCAACTACAACTAACAAAAGATGATCACTTTTAACACTTCACCTACTTGAAGTGGGATTAGTTTGAGGTTGTCTTTAGAAGGAACACCCATTATTCGTGAAATATTAATAAATAAATAAGCTATTAAAAAAAAGACGAGGAGGAGGAGGAGGAAGGCAGGTCCATTACAAAGGCAGACTAAGGTGTATTAATAAATAAATAAGCTATTAAAAAGAGAAGAAGAAGAAGAAGAAGAGGATATGTACAAAGGCAGGTCCATTACAAAGGCAGATTGAGGTGTATTAATAAATAAATAAGCTATTAAAAATAGAAGAATAAAAGAAGAAGAAGAGGAGGAGGAGGAGGAGTACAAAGGCAGGTCCATTACAAAGACAAACTAAGGTGTATTAATAAATAAATAAACTATTAAAATAGAAGAAGAAGAAGAAGACGAGGAGGAGGAGTACAAAGGCATGTCCATTACAAAGGCAGACTGAGGTGTATTAATAAATAAATAAGCTATTAAAAAGAGAAGAAGAAGAGGAGGAAGAGGAGTACAAAGGCATACTGAGGTGTATTAATAAATAAATAGCTATTAAAAATAGAAGAAGAGGAAGAGTCCAAAGGCAGGTCCATTACAAAGGCATAATGGGGTATATTAATAAATAACTAAGCTATTAAAAAGAGAAGAAGAAGAAGACGACGAAGAGGAGGAGTACAAAGGCAGGTCCATTATAAAGGCAGACTGAGG
>AP025067.1:32452145-32457145 GCA_036186865.1 Eustoma russellianum | reverse complement strand
AGAATCTGGAAATAATGAAACAAATTTTAATCCATCATTGGAGATTAGAAATTGAAGTTATTACATAATCTGAAAATAATACAATAAACTTTAATCCGTCATTGGAGACTGGAACAGATACTAACAGTGATAACTATGATCTTCCTATTGATATTAGAATAGGACCTAGAGAATGTACAAAACAACCATTGTATATCCTCTTGCACACTTCCTCTCATTCGAAGACCTTCACCATCTCATAAAGCATTTCTTGTTACGTCAAACACCATCAGTGTTCCTACTACCTTATCTGAGGCTTTGGGAATGAGAATTGAAAACAAGCTATGAATTCAGAGATGGGGGCGTTGGAGAAAAGCAAAACTTGGGAGTTGGTGAAGTTGCCACCAGGAAAAAAATAGTGGACTATAAATGGGTTTATACAGTAAAATACATAGTGCATGGATCAATTGAGAGATACAAGGCAAGATTAGTGGCCAAGAGTTATACTCAAACCAACAGAATCGACTATTTGGAGGCACTTGCTTCCGTCGCTAAAATGAATACAGTCAGCGTTTTATTGTCATTGGCAGCTAATTTTGGCTGGAATTGCAACAGTTTGATAAGAAGAATGCATTTCCACACGGAGAATTGAACGAATAAATATATATAGAAGTTTCACCAGGGTATGGAATATGGATATAAGTTGGTCGCTCATACTGTAAGTTGGTCGCTCGTATTGTGTGCAAGTTAAAGAAAGCCTTGTACGGGATTAAACAATCACTGCGTACATGGCTTGGAAGATACGCAAAGTTATGACGGACGTGGGATATAAGTGAGATCTTACATTGTTCATTAAACAATCAGCTTCAGGAGGAGTTACAACACTCTTGGTGTAAGTCAAAGACATAATAGTAACAGGACATGATGAAAACAAGAAACATTTTCTGAAGCAATGTTTGCCTAATGAGTTTGAGAAGGACTTGGGAATGTGGAAATACTTTGTTAGAACAGAGGTGGTTCACTCTAGACAAGGGATTTTTATCTCTTAGCAGAAGTATGTCACCGATTTCACAAGAGAAACTGGACAGTTAGCATCCAAACCAGCAAGTACTCCAATGGACCTGGAACTTAAACTCGAAAAAGCAAAAGATGTTTCGGTAGACATAGAAATATATCAAAATCTAGTAAGAAGACTTATTTATTTATCTCATAAACGCCCGAATATAGCATTTGCAGTTAGTTTCATCAGTCAATTCATGCATAGACCTAAGGTTATCCATCTGCATGCAACCTATCGCATGTTACACTATCTCAAAGGAACACCATGAAAAGGTATTTTGTTCAAGAGGAATGGAGGCTTAATACTTGAAGCACACACAGATGCTGATTATACGGGATCAATCATTGATAGAAGATCAACATCAGGATATTGCATCTTCCTTGGTGAAAATCTTGTGACTTGGAGGAACAAGAAACAAAATGTGGCAGCCCGGTAGAGTACTTTGTCTAAAGATCATACTTGAAAATTCAGTTGATGGAACTATAAGACTCTATTGTGATAACAAAGCTGCAATTGACATTGCTCATTTTCCAGTACAATACGATCAAACTAAACACGCCGTGATTGACCGACATTTTATGAAAGTGAAATTACATAGTGGGATAATTTGCACACTATGTGTCTACACATGGCCAACTTGCTTATGTATTTACCAAGAGATTAAGTAGTTCGGCATTTCAAAACATCATTTACAAGCTAGGAATGTCTAATATCTATTCACCAGCTTAAGGGAGAGTGCAGACCTCAATTGTAGTGATTAGATAGGCAAATAGCACCAGCTTGATTTCAGGAATTTTGACAACTTAATTGTAGGAACATAAGTTGACTTTTATCTTGTACAAATAGGGCTAATTGCATCTCTTATAAATTAAGGAAAATCACTTTCTTCTCCTTCTGTTTGTTCACTGTCTTACTCTTATAATTTCCCACATACATATTTTCAAATGAAATGTTAGACAAAAAAACGCTAAGTAAATTAGAAAGAAAACCACTGGCCTCTTCTCTCACAATGTTTAGAAGCCTAGGCTAGTGAGCTAAGTGATAGTTTACAGCCTCCACCAATACAAAGCAAACTACTGGAAATTATATGGCTATCACTTACATTAAAATATTCATCTTCTGGTAAGTTTCCAGTGATTGAAGTCCTTGGATGATAAAAAGCAGAACGCAATTAATTATTAAGTAGACAGATGAAGTTGCTGGCCGAATCATTTATATGGTCAATTTGGTGGGAATTGAACCAAGAAATGCTTTATATGGTCAATTATTAAGTAGAAAGAATTATGACGTATTGGTTTCCAATCAACGTTTTGGAGAAGAGACATACCAGTTACTTGCACTTTTATTTTGGAAAAGGGTTAGGGGCACACTTCCAAGTATATACTCCAGAGATTAGATTGGCATTCAGATACAAGACAAGTGGGATGGTCTTTATAAAGTCAGTTTGGTGGAGAACAAACAAAAATCATTTTTTTAATCAGTTTAGATTTAGTATATCACTTCACTGAAGGGATATAACAAATTTGTACAAAAAGAGAGTATAACGTCCACGTCAACAAAAAAGGGGTTTCCCCAGTTTTCAGAGAGTATAAAGTACAGAGATTAAGGGGTCCTGTTTTGTGGCAAACCAAGTGACATAAAATTCCATGGGACAACTTCAGCAGAAAAGCTATGCATTCAAGACATCATGCAGCCAGTAAGCATCTCATAAACCTAAGTAAATTTAACCTGCCTAAAGAGCAAAAAAGGATATGAACTGCACAATGTATGCACACCTTTAAAATATCCATACAGGGACAGACCCAGAAAGATATTAACATGCTCCCAAGTCCAAGAGCAACAGGACAAGCTGCTTATAACAGCACCCTAAAAAAATGCCTTCATCGCAATTTAAATCAATGAACTGAGGAGCTAACATGTGGATCACCTGACTAGGAATAACATGGCATGTTTTGAATGGCCGAACGACAAGATCATTCCTCATTTCATAAGTTTCCCCTGATAATGAACATGTCAAATCATTGCTTAGGTCAAGAGAGGTAAAGAAAGAAGAAAAAACAACTGACCAGAAAGGAAGTGTACCTACATCGAGAGCAACCAAATCAAAGTTTAGTTCAACCTGACTCATAGCGCGGTGAATGCCAAATAACTTCTCAACATCATCTTTTATGCATGGAGGCACGAAAACTGTGGGAGGTTTCAAGTTGTATAGACCACGAGTAGCAACATACATTGGAAGCCCACCCTGAACCAGAAGAACGCCTTGTAACTTCCTTGTCAAGTATAAACATGAGCTTCTTGTAGATAAAGAAGCTTCACATTATACAGCATAAAGAAACCCATGCCCAGCGTTTTGGGATTTGAAAAATAAAAATAAAGATTACTCAACGATCTCATAGAAATTATAATGAGGACCACAATAGATCCTAAAAAAGTAGTGTCCGAATCAATGCGGGCAGAGAACAACACCACCACAAAAATGAGAAGTTACTCATCAGTTCACTAGCTCAGGTTGTTATGCAGAAAGAGGGTGAACGAAGATCCATACTATGACTAACTCAAACTGACTTCAAACGAAGTGATGCAGTTGACAACTCCCGCAAGTCATTACAGAGAAAAACTTGTCTTTCTTCGTCATAAAGAAGCAAAGCTGGTTCCGCCTGCCCTTGTTGCAACCCAATTCCAATGATAGAATATTTGTTCCAGGAAATGTATGTATTTAAAAGGACAAGCACAATAGTAAAAATACAGACGATGCAGCAAGTGGAAAAGAAAGGAAAGGAGCAAAAAGAAGTGGTAAACGATGACGTACAATATGATCAAGATGGGCATGAGTGATGAACAAGAAATTCTGATGAACAGCCTTAGAAGGGCACCTCCCAATATCAAAAGCGGACTTGAACTGAGGCACAATAACACAAGTTTCATGGCCTCCGATTGAGATTCCTTCAACGGAGTAACCCTCCAAATCCAATGCTTTTTTCTGAACCTCAGCCCTGGCCCTTCGGTATTCTTCTTCTTCCACAATGGCTTTCCCAATTACAGAAAATAACCCCGAAGAAGAAGAAGACCCTTTTACAGAACCTGGAATCAAAGAGGAAGAATGGTAGCACTTGCTAATGCTATCTGTGTGGGGTCGGAAAATCTGCGAGGAATTTAAGCATCTCCAGGAATTGTTGGGTAAAAGGGGTAGACAAGGGAAAACAACGGATGGGGATATGACGCTCAGCAAACAAGGACTTTGGATCTCCATTTCGCTGTTAAAGCCGTGCAAGTAACTCTTGGAATTAGCTTGAGGCTGTAGGAAGCAAATAAATGTTCAGGGCTTAAGGGAGGTCTTTGCAGACACCTCTGCTGCTGCTGTGGATTGGATTTTGAGAGAGCGAGAGATACGGATGTCAAACAGGTCGTATATCATGTTTAGTGTTTCGTGTTTTTCAGGTTTCGTGTATCAAAATGTCATACACATACTTTATCCGTTTGCTTCGCGTGTATGGATGTAGATACCCAAACCCGTACATGTCAGGTTTCGTGTCGTGTATCGGGTATACCCACGAACTTGACAAGTACAAATATTTCAAGTCATGTACATGTCATTTCATGTACTTTTCAGGTATTTTTAGGTTTCGTGTATTTTTTCAGGTTTCATGTACTTAAACGACTATTAATACAATGTATGAAACAACAATAAGTACACAACCAAATGTTAAATATTAAAATGAGTGAGGTCATCTAAACTCAAATCACTTGACTCTGCAATAATAGATTAAAGAAATGGGATTTGAAAATGGAGGAAAGGGGAATCGAACAGGGTTTACTTAGTGGCACGGTAGTCTTTTTTTTGAAAAAATTTATTTTTTTATTTTATTAATTATAAATTTTATTTAAAATACATTTTTTAATTTCGTGTATAAACGTGTATAAACGTGTACCCGCGGGTATACCCAGACACGACCCGCCA
>AP025067.1:32345810-32452135 GCA_036186865.1 Eustoma russellianum | reverse complement strand
GATGAGAAAGGAGACTGAATCAACATCAAGAGTAGTAGGTTTGAGAGAGCAAATGAGCGAACTCCATATTTGGAGCGAGCGAATGAGCGAGGAGCAAGTGGAATAGGAACAAGCTCACAAGTACCCCTAGCGAGAGAGGACCGTCATCGTCTTCTGTCCTCCTTTTTCCTTTATATTTTGTCTTTCCCTCTCAAACTTCAAATATCGACCAAAACAAAAAATATATAAATAAATTGTTATAAACTCGAACGACAATATAATAAGAACAAGAAGAAGTAAATTATATGATCTCTATACTCTTCAAAGATATATCAATTCTTACAAGAAGTTGTCATATATATAGGGTATGAAAATTGTAATCTCTTATTAAGGTTAATACCCACTACCCCATGATCTTTATTGGGTGTTAATGGCCTTAGTGGGTGTTAATGTTTGGACATCTACTAACCCCACTAACATACATAATAATATACAATACTCCCCCTTGGATGTCCAAATTTTATAGAATATGCCTCGTTAAAACCTTGCCAAGAAAAACCCAGTGGGATAAAAACTTGGTCGAAGGAAAAAGAGTACACATTTATAAAATTGGTAAGTAATATATACTGCCTCGTTAAAACCTTGCCAAGAAAAACCATGTGGGATAAAAACTTGGACGAAGGAAAAAGAGTACAATATGTATAGTAATCACACTCCCCCTGATGCTAACAAAAGGTCTTTGAGATGACGCATTCCAATGTTGTAGATCATCTTTCTAAATGTAGTTGTTGGTAGTGCTTTGGTGAAGAAATCAGCAAAATTCTTGTTTGATTGTATCTTCTGGATAACAATGTCGCCATTCTTCTCAAGATCATGAGTATAGAAAAATTTTGGTGATATATGCTTCGTTCTTTCTCCTTTGATGTAGTCATTCTTAATTTGAACAATACATGCAGCATTATCTTCAAACAATATTGTCGGAGTCTTTCTTAGTGAAGATAATCCACATGATTCTTGAATATGTTGAATCATCGACCTTAACCATACACATTCACGACTTGCTTCATGCAATGCTAAGATCTCATAATGGTTGGAATATGTGGCTGTTAATGTCTGCTTCACTGATCTCCATGATATAGATGTACCTCCACAAGTAAAAACATATCCACTCTGTGATCTTCCCTTGTGAGGGTCAGATAGATAGCTAGCATCAGCATATTCCAACAAATGTGACTCAGAATTCTTTGAATAGAATAGACTCATATCTATTGTTCCATGAAGATAGCGTAAAATATGCTTGACACCATTCCAATGTCTTCGTGTTGGTGTAGAGCTATATCTCGCCAATAAATTCACTGAGAATGCTATATCTGGTCTCAAGTAATTTGCAAGATATATTAAAGCACCAATAGCACTAAGATAAGGTACTTCTGGACCTAATAATTCCTCATTATCTTCTGGTGGTCGGAATGAATCTTTCTTTACATCTAATGATCGTACCACCATAGGACTACTCAATGGTGAACTTTATCCATATAAAATATCCTCAAGATCTTCTTCGTATACGTAGATTGATGAAGAGGGATTCCATTAGGCAAATGCTCGATCTGCAGGCCAAGACAAAATTTGGTTTTTCCGAGATCTTTCATCTCAAACTCTTTCATGAGATAATTAGCAGTTTTGGTAAGCTCTTCAGGAGTTCCAACAAGATTCAAATCATCAACGTATACAGCAATTATAGAAAACCCATTTTCAGATCTCTTGATAAACACACATAGACAAATTGGATTATTTACATATCTTTCTTTATTGAGGTACTCACTGAGGCGATTATATCACATACTGCCAGATTATTTTAGTCCATACAAGGACCTTTGTAATTTAATTGAGTATAATCTATGTGTTTTTTGATCACATGTTGTAGGCAATTTTAATCCTTCATGGATCTTCATATAAATATCATTATCTAAAAATCCATATAAGTATGCGGTAACCACATCCATTAACCGCATATCAAGGTTTTTAGCCACTGACAGGCTGATTATATATCGTAATGTTATGACATCAATTACTGGAGAATATGTTTCATCATAATCAAGCCCAAGTCTTTGTGAAAAACCTTGCGCAACAAGACGTGCCTTGTATCGCACAATCTCATTTTTCTCATTGCGTTTTCGTACAAAAACCCATTTATATCCAATAGGTTTTATCCCTTCAGGGGTTTGGATTACAGGTTCAAATACTTTGCGACTTTCTAATGATTTAGTTCTGCTTGAATTGCATCTTTCCACTTTGGCCAATCATTTATGTGTCGCCATTGTTCAATGGATCTCGGTTCAGGGTCCTCATCTACAATTTCACATGCAATACCATAAGCAAAAACATGATCAATAATAACTTTTTGTTTATCTCAATTTTCTCCTGAACTTACATAATTCAAAGAGATTTCTTCAAAATTTTGTTCACTGGCTTCTTCAGGAGCAACTTGTTTATCAATTTTAGACTGATCAGTTTCAATTTCTATAGCGCTTTCAGGTTGTGAACTTCTTTGCTCTTCTAGAGAATTCTCTATGGGAGCATTAACTTGTACCCTTCTCTTTCGAGGGTTTTTATCTTTCGCACCAATCGGGCGCCCACGTTTTAGATTTGCTTTTGGTATGCCATTATCATGTCTTTCAGAGACATCAAGACAAATTGGCGTATTCATCGCAGGAACGTGGGATTTTGTTTTCTTTTGACTAGCAATAAATGCGTTAGGCAACTGATTTGCAATATTTTGCAAATGAATTATCCTTCTTACTTCTTGCTCGCATTGATTTGTTCGTGGGTCAAGATGAAAAAGTGAATGAATGTTCCACGTAATTTCACGTCGTTCTTCAGGAAACGGTACTTTGTCTCCCTCTAACGGCGGGAAAACTTTCTCATTAAAATGACAGTCAACATATATTGCCTTAAATAAATCACCCGTCAGGAGCTCAACATATCTCACAATAGATGGAGAATCAAAACCACATACATGCCTAGACGTCTTTGCGGACCCAGTTTTGTCCGTTGTGGTGGAGAACATAAATCGCACAACCAAAAATCCTTAAGTGTGAAATATCAGGCTGCTGGCCAGATATCATTTGCAATGGCGAAACATTAACACCCACTAAAGATCATGGGGTAGTGGGTATTACCTTAAGAAGAGGTTACAATTTTCATACCCTATAAATAGGACAACTTCTTGTAAGAATTGATATATCTTTGAAGAGTATAGAGATCATATAATCTACTTCTTCTTGTTCTTATTATATTGTCGCTCGAGTTTATAACACGTTATCAGCACGACGCTTTACCTGCTATAGAAGATTTATCATGGTAAGAAAATTATACATATAATACATACGTATTATGTATTAGTTAATTATTTTCCAATGCATTTATATGGTTTCTACTAAAACTTGTTCCTAAATGTGAAGAATCTTCAGAGAGGGTTTCAATCAAATCAACAAGGTCACGTGACCTGCTCAAGGCCTTCATGCCCAATTTGTTCTTGTTTGTACCTTTGCTTTTCGTTGACTGGGCATCATTTGAAGAAGAAAAGAGGATTTCTTCTTCTGTTCATGCCTTTTCTACAACATGTATTATTTATTACATAGGTTTATATCTTAGCATATGCTTAGATTATCTTCTGGTCTTTTGTGCAACGGTTTTCTCTGCGTTTATTTTGATTTATTTTATGTTACTATTCATCATAAGACACGTTACCGTTTCTGTGCTTGTATGTATATACGCACATGATATACTTATTTCATGTAGTATTACATTTGTCACAAACACATGATCTATCTTTTCAAGTATCATGATTGTTGCCTATTAAGCAGTTTATGTTGTAGTCTTGTTTTCTAGCTTCTAACATTATTCATATGGTTATTTTATTAGTATGATTTTATTATGATCTTTTCTTATGCCTGAAGCATATAACTTTTACTCAAACCTGTAGTTTTGAGTGAATATATCATCTTCTGATATATTTTCTTTATGTATAAATCAGACCAGTGGCGAACATCACCAAACTGGAATTTGATGCCCTTGATATTTCTGGCAGAAATTACATGGCATGGGTTCTTGATGCTGAAATCCACTTGATGGATATGAATCTTGGGCATACAATTAAGGATGATGTTGTGACTAGTGAGCAAGATAAGGCTAAATCCTGATATTCAGTCGACATTATCTCCACGACGGGCTGAAATCCGAATATCTTGGGGTGAAAGAGCCTCGGGAGTTGTGGAAAAATCTGGAGGAGAGGTATGATCATTATAAAAGTGTTATCCTTCCAAAGGCTCGATATGGCTGGTTGCACCTGAGGTTGCAATATTATAAAACAGTCAATGAATATAATTCTGTTATGTTTTATATTGTCTCCCAATTGAGGTTGTGTTGAGATAAAGTTACTTATGCTGACATGTTAGAAAAAACATTCACTACTTTTCATACATCGAACATGCTCTTGCAGCAGCAATACAGGGAACGAAAATTTGAAAAATATTTCCAGCTCATTTCATGTCTCTTAGTTGCTGAACAAAATAATGAATTGTTAATGAAAAACCACACTTCTCACCTGACCGGGTCAAAACCATTCCCTGAAGCGAATGCAACTTTTAATGATCGCGACAGAGGTCGTTGTCGTAGTCGTGGACGTGGTTGCGGTCGCGGTAGAGGTCGTGGCCGTGGTACAAGCTTTGCACCATACCACCAGAAGTGGGAGAATAATGAAAATCCGTATGAAAAGGCAAAAGCTGCAAAAGATGGTGCAAATGCTAAGAATCACGATGAGACATGTTATCGATGCGGATCTCAAGGGCATTGGTCTCGCATTTGCCGTACACCAAAACATTTGGTTGACTTTATCAGGCATCCCAGAAGGATAAAGACAAGGAAAAACAAAGTAATTTTGCAGACTTTGGAAACATAGCATATAATGATGACACCATCCCTAATCATTTTGATGATTTAGATCTTGAAGATTATATTATGGGCCCAAGTATGGATGGCAATGGAATCCAGTTTGTAGATGATGTTAAAAATAACAACGGCGGAGCATAATTATGTAAGATGTCTAGTTATTTTTTCATGATTGGTCATGTTTTCTTTCGATAAGTTTTCATTTAGTTTATGATATCTTAGCATGTAACTTTGTTTCAATTTAAATTTATCTATTAGCATAAATAAAATTTCTTTGTCATTTACATTATAATTTCCATTTATGCATTGATTCTTTGGAATTGAATATAATTATGAATATTGTACATGTTATGCTAGACATATATTCAAGATGAATGGTGGGGACATCTGTCTGGTTGACAGTGGAACGACACACATAATTCTTCGTGATCGAAAATATTTTTCGACATTGCAATTGACAAAAGCAAATTTTAGTACAATTTCGGGTACTACATCATTGATTGAAGGCTCTGGAAGAGCAACTATTATACTACCGGGTGGTACACCTATATTGATAAATATGACATTATTTCTACCAAGTCAAAATGAAACTTGTTGAGTTTTAAAGACATACGTCTTAATGGTTTTCATATTGAAACCATGAATAAAGGGAATATGGAATTTTTATGTATTACATACGAAGACTCATGCCATAGCTTCTAGAAGAACAATTCCCAATTTTCTTCTCTGGATTGTATTATGCGACTATACATCCAGTAGAATCTAATATTGTGATGAACCAGAAGTTCAATAATCCACCACTATTCATGTTATAGCATGATCGACTTGGCCATCCGAGATCGGTAATGATGCGTAGAATTGTACAAAACTCACATAGACATCCTTTAAAGAACCAGAAGAATCTTTTACTCGTGATTGTGTAAGTGTTGCTTGTTCAAGAGGGAAATTAATCAAGAGGTCATTCCCAATGAAGGTTCATGTTGAATCTCCTATATTTTGAAAAAGAATACAAGGAGATATTTGTGGACCTATTGACCCCCCTTGTGGACCATTTCGATATTTTATGGTCTTATTGGATGCATCTTCACGATGGTCTCATGTGAGTTTGCTTTCGATAAGAACAGTAGCATTTGCCAAACTTCTTGCTCAGATTATATGCTTAAGATCACAATTTCTGGATTATCCAATTAAATCTATTCGTGTTGATAATGCTGGTGAATTTACTTCCCAAGTTTTTAATGATTATTGCATGTCGATTGGGATTGATGTTGAGCATTCAGTGGCACATGTGTATACTCAAAATGGCATGGCAGAGTCATTTATAAAACGTTTACAACTGATTGCTAAACATATGTTCTTAAGATCTAATTTACCCATGACATCTTGGGGACATGCAATTATGCATGCATCTGCATTAATACGGCTTAGACCCAATTAATCACATATTTCATCCTTTCTCCCCCTTGAACTATTGGACTGATGTAGAAAATGTCATTTTAGACAAAATTTGGCCAGAACAGAATGACATGGCAATTGCCAATAACACGTGTTGCAAACAATTGCCACGTGGAGCAAACAATCTACTTAGGTCTAATTAAGTACAACGTGCTGAACACGTGTCTATGATTACATGCCGGACATATACTCTCGACCATCGGAGATCTCCGCTGGCTGAAATTAATTTTTTACCAAAAATACACATAGATCGCCCATTCTACCTCCATCTCTGCCACTCTTCGTCCTTGCTTTCATCTCCTCCATGACGCCTCTACGTCATCTATCTCCACCGCCTCCCTTTTCCCTGCCTCCTCTTTGGCTTCTAACCCCCCAACCACTTTCCCACGCCTTCTACTCTTCGGTTTGGTTAGATTTTTTTGACTATATTTGTTTTTCACTCCAGTCAATATCATCTCAGACCAGTCTAATGGTGAAACAACTGTTTCCAACTATACAATTTCAAATTCAATTCTCTTGTGTTCATAATTGAGAAGAATATAATAATTTGTAAGATGCGAATTTTATGTAAAAAATCAATTACAGTTGTTCAAGTTGAATCCACTGCTTGGGAAGAATGGGAGCAGTGTTTCAATACCAATTTGGATAAGAATAACCACCAAATGGAGTAGCCTGGAGAATGGCGCACTTTTTGAGCTACCGGGGATATAGGATGTAAGGTGGGGAGGGTCTGATAGATTAGGCGACAACACTAGAGGTGCGACCCAATGTGCTTGGCCCACAGAGTCATTTTGTAGCCATAGATCTGCATAAACAAAAGAATCAACATGGAAAAGATGAATTTTGACTCCACGTGGCAAATGTTTGCAACACCTGGCATTGGCAATTGCCGTGTCATTCTGTTCCGGCCGAATTTTGCCTGAAATGGCATTTTCTACGACAGTCCAATAGTTCAGGAAGTTAAGTGTGTGATTTAAAACATAAGGAAAACAAAGGGTGAAATTCGCATACTATATGGAGCAAAAGATGATTAACCCATAAATAAATTATATCACATAATTTATTCTATCTGATAGAGCAATGATCATGTATGTATATAAAAGTTTTATCAGTATGAGTATATAATTTCATAAGGTGGGATAAATAAAGAAAATGACAGAAAACGTCTCATTTATTTATTTTGTTATAACCAGCGATTTTCATGTGATGTGTTTTTAGTGTGATTAGGTTTAGAAATACTCAACACAAATTAGAAGAGATCAAAGCCAATAGTTAACATGCTTAACATTTGGGTCAACGTTAAGCTTGTGCTTTGCGATAGTTGTTGGAATCCCTGGCATGTCCTCGGGTGTCCATGCAAAGATAATCGTGAATTCTCTTAACGGATTCTAGAGCTGGCTCAGCAACTTAGCTGTCAATCAAGTTCTAATTTTGATCATGTTCTCTAGCTTTTTGGATCTAAGGTGAAGTGTTGAACCGAGTCGTCTGACTCCAGTTGTTCCTCGTCGGAGAAACAATGTCATCAAGACTGACTTGATGTATGTATAATTTACCTTTTACTATGACAGCATAGCATCTTTAAGCCGCTTGCAAATCTCCGTGTACAATTGACACCCTGGCTCGGGATGGGAACTTTAAATTGATGTGTAGTGGAGAAATGATTGCCTCCAAGCCAACCAGAGTCTGCTTATTGAGGAGAATATTGTAGGCTAGTCTCTCCTTAACGATGAAAAATCCACTCACAACTGGCGGCACCTAGGATGTTCACCAAAGGTGACCGGCAATGTAACTAGGCTCGCTGGCTGCACTGTAGCATCGAACAATCCAAATAATAGAGTTGATATAGGACGTAATAAGCTGTCCTGTAGCCCAAGTGCTTGGAAGGCACTGTAATATATTATGTTGGTTGCACTGCCCGTGTCAGCATAGACTCAACACACCTTCATATGCTATTTGGTGTGATGTTGAATAGAATATCAACCACCATACCCTCATTGACATAACCCAAAAGAATTGGAATTTCAAGGTTATATGTTAACTCATATGATAGCTTGACCCTCTTTTGGGAGGATCCTTTTGAAGTTTCAACATCTGCAGGCATTAGCCGTGACCTCGGCAGAGCAGGCCCACTAAAAATCATATAAATGACGATGCTTACCTAGCACTGACCTGCAGTGTCAGAATCATCTTGCTCATCATCATCAACATCGTCGTCATCATCATCTTTGTGTGGACGCGGCTTATCTTTCTAACACTTCTCTTCAGGAGGAGGTTGGCGAAAGTCTAGCCGATTCTACAAGCGCGATCTTGGGTCGTAAAACTACGGTAAATGACCTCTTTCGATGAGGCGTTCAATCGCTTGCATTAGATATCATCAATTTTTGTATTATAACCAATATATTTGTCATAATTTTTATACAACGTTAGATCCCTTTTCGACCTCAGTCCCAACAGTGGTTGCGGGTCCTGTTTCAATTCGTCGTTCACCATTATGGTTAAAATCATTTCCTTTGAGTCAAGAAAAGACAAATCTTTCTTACATCGGCATCCTATGCGATAAAACGCAATGTCCTTGTCCCTAGAGTCTTTGCGGGCTTCTTCGACAGAATCATCTTGGTCTGGCTTGCGGTAAGGTAACTCATCCTCTCTTCAATCTATTTACATCTTCACCATGTGTGAATTTATGGGCTTCTCCAAACAGGCCCCTTAAAGGGCCTAAAGATTTTGGACTATCCTCTCCTAATTGTGAGAAGAGATGACTTGGCCTCAGCCTATTGGTACACGCAGTAACCATGACTCTATAAGTTATGATCTCTAACATACAAAGACTCATTTGGAAAACATTACATGTATTGCAAAATTGACTCATCCGGCTTATTTTTCAAAGTCATCTAATGTGAAGAGTTTTTAATGAAAGATTTACAAGACACATATTGTGCCTTTGAACTTTTGGGCCACCTGTCGGAAAGAATAAATTGACCGAAATTACAACTCTCGAAACCATCTTCATGTTAGGAAACAGACAAGATCACTGCAAAAACACGCAGCGGAAAAACAAAATTGATCTCCCAATTCCTACCAAGGATCCATGTTATTCGTTTAATTCAATTAGAGAAATTCAAAAACTTATCTCTATAGATTCAAAATATGCAGACGAACAAGGTGCGAAAACACAAACACCTCTGTCAGTATCCACACGAATGCTTCCGTCTGGAGTGCTAGCTCTTGAAACGGCAAAGCTGAGAAATTCGTTTTTCTCCAAAAACGATTTTATTTTTTATCTCTTGTGTCTAACAGAGCTCTCTGTAGATATGTATATGTAGAGTTAAATCCCATTCAAAATCAGATTGGATAAGACCAATCAAAATCCATATCAGATATGGATTCTGTTAATATTATCCAATAACATATGCATATAAATATATTAAAAAATGATAATAATAATAATAATAATAATAATAATAATAATAACAACAATAGTAATTAATTAATATCCAATATTAATATTATTAATCTCAGCCATGCGCATTCTTGCGTGTGACCCGATATGCATATATTAATTGGCAGTCGGCTAAATCTCTATTGAACCAAAAAGTCGTAATTGGTCTTTAGCAAGACATTACGATTATCCAATTAATACGAGTACAGTCCAACTAGTCAAACAATAGCACATGCATTAATCCCTTTGTCACACGATATTTAGTTTGAACATAAGTTATGGTCAGCGTCATACTTATATTGTTCAAACATGTAATTACTCGATCTCTAAGTAGACTGATAAAACAAATGATATTGATCACACTAACAATTCATTTGAGCACGACCATGCATTTCAGTCTCACTAATCGAGGGCCCAAATATGTCTATCTCAAAAGAGAGGGACAACTAATATCTTGATTGTTCAATATCCTCTACATAATTTCTATCATATTCAATCACGAGCTTTATTATTATTCAATTACAGATAACGTCTGATCATGTCAAAATATAATAGTCCTTATGTTAGAAAATATAACAATCTCAAGTCTAAGAATTAAAACATTACTATCATGAGATTTACTTATGACGCTAATCCATGTAGTAATCTCATGATGACAATACATTGTTCTCTAACAAATATCTATAAGATTGATTTGTATCACCATACACATAATCATCTCATGATTATCAAATCAATAGTCATACTGGTTATAAATTATTTTATCTCTATAACAATAATGAACCAAGGACATATATCATAATTGTATAACATACTAACCAATAATAATGACAATAAAACCTCTTTATTAATAATAAATATATAACATAAACATCCAAATCATGGCCTAGGGCACATACACTAACACTTCTAGCCTTTCCTCAATTATGCACAGGGACAACTTTACACCTTATCAGTTCAGAAACAATATTCAAATTGACCACAGTCTAAAATTTGAAGAGATGATCCGTGAGGTCGGAGGTGCCATCATAGGTGTCTATTTTGGGCACCTTGAAATTGCCCACGTCCACATATTACGCGACATCTGCAGAAAAAAGAATCTTTTGCACCACCTTGGTATAGTTCTGACAGTTCAAAGATGACTCATCTCCATAATTGCCTCGTACATAATGAGGCACTGGTGTTCGATGTCCATACTTGGAATGACCTGACTTAACTCCTAGGGGCTTCTTCATGTGTGACAAAGGCTATGCAATTTCTATCTTTTCCCCTTGCATCCACCATAAATTCGTCCCTCGATCTAGAGGAACATTCTTGACATTTTTGACTCCCTCGATAGCCATAAGAAAAGTTGTTAAATGTTGGATGGCCTCAGCGGCCTTGCCTTTAATCCGTTCGACCAAAGATTGGGAGACACTCATGTTTTGAGCAACATATTCCATGTCTTGCACATGTTTCTACCGGGTGATTCCTTGATCTTCAGGGTACCCAACCTGCTCATTGAAGGCCTGCTCTGACAGACGATTGGTCTTTCTATGTCTTTGACGATGGAAAGATTCTCCATCATCATAATTAGTGGTTTTACCCATTTTTGAATGACTTCATGTGGGTTTTAACAAAGTAAGATAAAAGTAAGGTGTGGTTGGACCTCATTCTAGCACTAAAATGGCGAAGTCAGATATTCGTCTATGACCACCAAATGATTCTAATGTTAAAATCAACTGCTGCATGAGTCATGCAAGATTCAACGACGTTAAAGACCCCATATTTTTACTTCCAACCCTCCGACTATCAAGCCATTTGCGAGTATTTTCATTATGGAAGTGTTTAGTGCGGAATGTTTTAAAAAATATGACTTTGTGGCATTCATGTAGAATTTTGCTCAATCGAATCGAACATACATGACGAAGGGCGTCATTTTTCTCTTTTTGTATGCTATGGATGGAGAATGCATGTTTAGGAGTTATGTGAGAATGCCATGTGCATATTTTTATTGTGCATGACCGTCATATGGCGCCATGTGTTGAGTTGCATGGCTAAACTTCTGGCGTAGCAGGAGTCTGTTTAGGTTGTTTGTCCCGAGCTAGCCAGAAAGCCATTGGGTATCGAGTCCATGACCGACTTGTTAGGCATGGCCGAGGTACCTGCTGGTGCCGAGATGGCAGATGTGGCCGAGGTAAATGCGATAGATGAGATGGCCAGTTTAAGCTGAGGTGACTTGTCTTTGATACCTTTGTACGAGAAAAGTTAATGTTAATATGAGATTATCATCGGCGTTGACGAGATGTCATGCGTCTCCTGAATCATACCGACTTGAATGTGTATTTAGAATCGAACAGTAAACCCTAGATCTGTGTTTCTGGAAAGATCATATAATATTGATTATAGACCGTGTTGTTTATAATGTTCGTCCTATTTTTGGGTGACATTTTTGTCCCACCAACGAGTGTCCAGCAGTCGGAGCCATCAGCTTCAAGCCTAATGGCCGGGCCCTAATTCCTCCTCTCCATCGTTCGATTCCTGAATCGATGGTTTTCGCTTTCTCCTTTCCTTACTTATGGTTAACGCTTATGTTTTTCACTTGCTTCTACTGTTAAACCCGGTAAATTCATTGAATTCTTTGAAGAGTCGGTGAGTGATGTTACTTCCGCCTTGAACGTAGTGTGGTGCTTGGTTTTACAGAAGCCGGCGCATTTGGGGATGCTGCTGAGGATGAGGTAGTAGCCCCTCTTTGTTTACCAATTCCTAGAATTTGAGTTTTTTCCCCTTCGCCCTGTTTCATATGAGATACATGTTATACACCATAAAGTATTGATTTTTTTTTTCTGCCGAGAAACCACACTGTTTGTCATTTTCAAGAGTATCGAGGCCAAGGCTCAGAAGACTCTAGAATGTCCTTTCACAGCTAATCTAAGGACTGGCCCTTGTGGATCCCAGTTCTATGCTGCTTTCCTGTGTTTTCTCAAAGCATTGCCGAAGAGAAGGTAATGGAAGCAAGTCATGCCTTCCGTCTACTTATTCTTCTTGTTTAGCTCCATTTTACTACTTGCTATGTTCCCTTGCTCTTTTCAGCTTGCCACATTTGCATATCTTTGAGTTCCTCCCCGAGAAACTTCAGTCTAATGCCTGATTGATTCCACTTAGCTGGTGTCTAGTCTTGTTAAATTGTGTATCAGAATGTCGTGATTCTTGATATGATTAGTATGTTGCCTTTATAGGTAATCCCTAAAGAACATAGCTAAGTTTGCAGTTTAGTGTTAGGATATTGTCCAATTTTGTTCAGTCGTAGCATTCATGAAAGGAAGTGGGTAACAAACAAAATGTGGATGCACCAGACCCTTTGTCTCCCTTCAAAGTAAGTAATCCCTACGACCATAGATATTGTCAAAGTTTGGCTTGAGTGTTGTTCAACCCGAACTATGCTCAAGACAGTATTTTTGGTACGGAGGGAGTAATTAATGTGCTACCCTTTCCCCTTATCTCAGTCATAATTGATTGTGATAGCTGTTCTTGTCATCTCTAGGGCTCCGACTGCGTCCTCCTGTTGTGGACCTCCGGAATTGTATCAAAGCAAATCCTAACGCCTTTTCAAGGGATATCTTAGAGGGCGATGAAGTCAACAAAGAAGAAAAGCCAGGAGTAAAGAATTCACCCTCCCCTTTGGTCTATGGAGTCTTAGAAGTCCAAGAATTCTAAACGCGACTTTGAATTTTGTTAGTTTAGGAGGTAGAATTTTGTGGCTAACTGGGTTGTCCAATCTAATCAAGGACGATAGCCAAAAGAATAGCGGCACCCCTTATGTGGGAAGATGACTTCTGAGATGCTAGCAACACAAGTACGTGTATCTTCAATTCTTTTTTTTTTCTTTTTCCTTTTTTCCTTGTTGTCAATCATTTTGAAGGTTGTATTAGACGAAGCTTTGTTAACTTTCGATCACAAGATGAATAATGTTAAAATTCTCGTCTGTGTTTAATGTTAGTGGTTAAAAGTTTTTCAACATTGGCTCCATCATATCTCCGCCGTGATTTATCTGGTCGTTTAAGGGTGCCAACAATAATCAGGCACCCTGGCATAAAGGTAGAAATGATACTCCTGCATCCTTGTGTTTGCTTCTATAGTAGAACCACATTGCTATCTTCTTCTTCTTCATCCTGACCCAGTATATCCCAACGACAGCAAAAACTATCGTTAGGGTCAACGACAGCAAAAACTATCGTTAGGGTCTGGGGAGGATAAGTGGTAGGCAGACAATACCTGCTTCCAGTGAGACCCCCGGCTCTAACCACATTGCTATCTATCCCAAAATATACTAGTGAAAACTATGTAGAGTAACCACACTTTTGTAAGGTGTTTTGAATATTCTTTTTTTAAATATAAACGTACAACATGAGAGCAAGTATGTGTATGTTGTTGTCCATGTCATGTACGGTATTATTTCTCGTTCAGTTGCAAAATTCATGTGCTTTTAAATTTCAAAAATATAATATTGATTTTATGTCGATCTTCATAATTGTACAGTGAAGGTAATTGAATCTCTGGACGCCGAGATATATGTTAGTAGTGATCAGCTAAGCATACACATCTTGAATTCTATAGCGATCCACCGTAAATGAGCATATATAATGAACTATCATACGCGAATGACCCATTATGATCTCCGATCATAGCTTACCATCGTTTAGGATGAAATCTGTCCAACTGAAAATATAACAGTGAAAGCAGGGAAAGATGAAATAAGAAATCTGGGAAGGCCTTTTTTTTCTGTAAGTATCTGGGAAGGCCCTTCACTATCACTTTCTGTAATTCCAAGGTGAACTAGATTTGGTGTATTAAAAAAACGTAATGCTAGTCTATCATATTGCTTTTTCCTTTTTCTTGGGGCAAGGACTGATTGTAGCTAAAACCGAGTAAAAGCAATCGTCAACTATTCTTTCGAGTTACAAATTACAACAAACTTTAGCAGCATCTCCTGATGACGTTATAATTTGGAAACATCTGTGTTGACATTTCCCAAAAATTACATAAATTATCAAAAAGGGGAAAATTATGTTAACAACCTAATATTAGGATCTAGAAAACTCAATGATACGTCCCAAACATGCTGCCGTAATGGCATTGCCCACAGGTGATATGTGGGGGAAAATATTCCCTGGGGTGGAGTGCAGCAACAAGCTGACAAATTTTTGGTAAGCCTAGGATGGCATAGATAATTCCAGCGGGTGGACGGCGTGCAGTATTCTTCAACTCTTCACTCTTCTCAATTGAAACTCCGGAACGAGTATCAGCATAAGACATAGGAGGATCCAAATCAAGGATTTTCAGAATCTGAGTCATTGACCATCTTTTCTAGAGAATCCAAAACTTCTGCTTCCGAAGAGGATTGTAACCTCAGGCTTTCAGCGTCATCACTGTTGAAAAAGTACAAAGTATTGGTGAAATGTATAAATAAATAAAGGGCCCGTCACACATGAGGAAGTTGCTTACTCTGTGACCCCAAATATCTCTTTCACTGTCAAGGAGCTATTCTTTGAACAGAACTCAGGCATCTGGTCAATAAGGAGGGAACCAACCATTGCAATTAAATGCATTAGCTTCAGATCATATCATGAGTTAGATGAGAAAGGAGCAAGTGGAAAAGATATTGAAACAACTGAAAGATATGTAGATAGTTGAACTGAATCGATTGAGCAGGGAAGAAAAGGGCTGAAATCTCCCTATCTGATCCAGGTGCAGATCGAGAAGGATCTGCAAACCTTTCTTCTCTTATGATTTTTTCAACTTTGTTTAGTTTAGTGATTGATATCTTGTATCTATCATTTCCGTATGCATGTATGCACAAGAAATAATTATTTTGGGAGATTATCATTTAGGGTGCTGGTTACTAATAACACAATCAGGATGCACAACTTTAATCTGGATTATTGAAACTGTTGTAATCAAAACTGGAGTGAGACTAAGCTAGTTTTAGCTCAACAAGGGCAAAAACATGCATGAAGCCGGGGACCAAGATGCAAGAAGCAAGTGGATGTTACCTCTGAAAGATAAAAGATCTTCCCGAAAAGTGACTGCACGGCTACTTTTCTCTTTAATCCCTTCTCCGAGTATCCAGACATATCCATCACCACGGGACCTAAAGATGCATTTTAGTTACAACACAGAATGTGAGTTCTTGATAACCTTCACTGCAAGTTCCAAAAAGGTTTGCTATGGTAGAAACGAAATCACAGGGACGAAGGAAAGAAAGAGGCTGATAACTAATTACATCATGGGCGTACAGTACTAGGAAACGCTAAAACTTCCATAAGGACAACTACTTTGAGGGCAAACTTAGTCTTCTTTGCACTGTGTCTTTGTGCATGCAACAAATGTGAGGTCAGTTACGTTAGCTTCTTGACATCCTATAACACATGACACATGGTCCATCTAAATGGTTGAATTGACTCCAACTGCAGGATAATGACAAGAAGCCCTTATCGAAAGAATGACAGGTCCACACTGATTAGGTAGCAGCCAATTAATATAATTCAGCATTGGCATTGAAGTTCTAGAAATGCAGCACACTAAGACATTAAGATCTTATTCCTGACAATAATATTCCAAGTTTGCTTTTGAACATCAAACCAAAAACTGACGGATGTATCTTATTTCAGCGCTTTTTTACTTTCCTGCTTTTGCAAAGCTGATTAAAGATGGTGCAACAATACTAAACACATGCGACAAAATTATATTTATCACTTTGATGCAAGTTGCAACCAAATTCAGAACATTTGGCTCTAGATGCGATGAGCAATTAAAAAACCAGATGTTTTAATATTGAGACCTGAATTTAGTTCATGGTTACCTTTGTCTTTCACAATCCGTCTGGATATCTCATTCAAAATCCCAGCCACATGAGAATCATCTAACCCTGAGGCTTTTCTCAGCTGAATTAGATCTGCTATCAAGTCTGGATAAAATGGTTTTTCATTCAACACGTAGCGGATATATTTGCGCAAAATCTCCTCCATATCAAAGCCAGACTGCAACATGCCCATGATATGATTAAATTGAACCCAATATATAACAAATTGGGTCATTATAATTTAATGAAATTTAAGACAATGCCGGTAAACTACCCAGCCAATACGGAGAGCAATTACCAATGACAGGAATAAGTGCATAATGTCAAATGAGTTCTGATACATCAGACAAATATTTCCCCCTTTCTCTCTGGGTGTGTTTGAATTTCTCGCTTTCAATGTTTCATGACATGTAAGATATGCAGTAATTGTTTGTTAGAATAAAGATGATCCTCGCTATCTTCAAACTTCTGGTAATATCGAACCCAAAATCCTCAAATGAAGTCTCTTAGCAACTAACATTGCATTAAACTATTTTACTTACAAAAAAAAAACATTGCATTAAACTAATTACAAGAAAAAAAAGCATTGCATTAAACTTTCCAACATTGCCCATAAAAACAGACTTTCAACTCTCAATCCCTCATTCACTACAAAGGTATCGATTGACAAATGTGATTCTACTAATTGCTACGGAATATCAGTGAAACAATTTTCTACTGTATTCACAACATCAATTTTCTACCTTATGAGAAGAGAGGGTTATAGGCGTAAGTTATCTCTCACTGTTATTGTGCACGTTTCCTAGTGCTATAGGCCTAAGCCATTAAGCAACAAATGCATAAGCCAATAAGGCTAACACGACAGAAAGATTGGACGAAACAGAATAAAGTAATCCTCATACGAGATAACAAATGGCACTGAAAGATACACGAGATTAATCCCCTTCGCCCCCAAAGGAGAACATGAAAGCCAGTTGCTTTACAAACTCACCTTCTGCATCAGGCCTTCTAAAGCTGATTGCTTTATTTCATCTCTCCCTTTCTGAAGAAGCTCATCTATGGACTTGCATAGATTGGCGTTCTTGTTCACCTGATGAAATCATTCTCAGCATCATTCAGGAACCAAATAAATACGCAACTACTGATAGCATATAATACCAAACAATTGTTTAAAAGGGAAGGGGGTAAAAGAAGAAAGAAGGATAGCGGACCAATTTGCGACGTTGCTCCCGTGGAGAGGTGAACTTCCGAAGGGTTTTGACGAAGGCAAAAACGAAAGTAACGCCCAAGTAAATTAAAGGGACGGCGAGAATCCAAGGCAAGGAGCTATGGCCGACTCTGGGTCCGGGAATAGCCTGAGTAACAGAGCCAGTGAACTCCACCAAATCCAAAGCCTTCTCTTGAATCCAAGGCAGCTCCTCCTCTACCTCCTCTACTTGTTTTTCCTCCTTCCCGTTTGTTGGCGGTGATTTAGCCCTTTTCCCGTCAGTGCTGCTCCGTTCCGCCGCCACAGGCCAAAGAAGGCGCCGGCTTCTGGAAGAAACGTATAGAGGGGCAAAAGAGGTTTTATTTTTAACAAGAGAAATAGAGGCAGATGGAAAGGATAGGGTAGTTGCTGGCTTAAGGGACTTGATGATAAATTGTAGTTGATGGCTGCGGGAGGAGGAAAGGCAGTGACCGCAATTAGGAGAAGCTGCCGCCATTATCATCGTTGTCGTCGTCATCCCTTTCTTTGTTTTCCAAAATTCTTCTAAATTTCCTGGTCAGGGGTCAGCTTATAAGTCATAACATAGCACGCCCAAATTCCTCCTTTTTTTCTCTCCTCGCTAGGCTTAACTTAGTTAAGAGTTAAAAACACACTCTGGCATCATCCGCCAACCCAAACTCCACCCCGTCTTCCACCCAATTTAAGAAAAGGAGAAGGACCAAAAAAAAAAACGTGCCCTCAGTTTACAAGGTCAGGTAATTGTAGGTCAACACTTAATGCAGATGATATTCACACATTAACTTTAAATGGTCAAAGGTTTTCGCAGGAAAAAAAAAGTAATAGTAACATTGAAGATGGACAATCATTTAAAACATCATAAAAAGACAGTAGTTGGATACCTTAAAATTGTGCCAAGGAAAAGATATACCTAGCGATAAACCCTCATACTGAGCTCACGTGGTCCCTCCAGCTCACTCGATTCGTCGTCCTAATAACACAATTCTTTACTGTATATGGTCGGTAATACGCATAAAATTGTATCTGCACGCCATCCGATAGTAACACATTTATATTATTGTTTTTTCTTGAAATTTTACCATATTTTACGTCCATACGGGCTCTTACCCCCATCTCATGTCCTGCTCCCTCGTCAGATTTATTCTTTCTGTAGTGTATAATAGGCTTTTTTTCCTTCAAGGATACTCTTGATAACTGTTTTGTGTCATCTCGAGGCATCCATAGTGTGGCTTTCGGAGAAACAGCAGGCTTGATCTACTTCTCTCCTAACTGCATTCTTGATAGCAGAACCATGAGGTTGTCACAAGTTTTGGGTCCAATTACGTATGAAACGAATGAATTATGGATAAAACGTTTCCCAGGGGGGAGGTTATTGCGTATCCATGTTCTCTCATGCATGTGATGCACACTTTGTTTGGAGAAACAGATGGACGAAGGTGCCAAACTCATGATAATGTTGTGGCCGCTTAGTTCATATATAGTTTTCCCTGGGAAAGGGGTTGGACAAGCTTTGAACTGTAAACCTTGGCTACCTGTTGTTGTTCACCACATGCATATAAATAATTCTGGGAATTTCATATAAATATCATTATCTAATGATCCATGTAAATATGTGGTAACCACATCCATTAACCGCATATCAAGGTTTTTAGTGAATGCTAGGACGATAGATATCGTAATGTTATGTCATCAATTATCGGAGAATATGTTTCATCGTAATCAAGTCCAAGTATTTGTGAAAAACCCATCTATATCCAATAGGTTTTATCCCTTCAGAAGTTTGGACTACGGGTCCAAATACTTTGTGACTTCCTAGTAATTTTAGTTGTGCTTGGATTGCATCTTTCTATTTTGGCCAATCATTTCTGTGCCGGCACTCTTCAATGGACCTCGGTTCAGGATCCTCATTCAGAATATCACATGCAATCGTATAAACAAAAACATGATCAATAATAACCTTTCGCCTGTCCCAGTCTTCTCCTGTACTTGTATAATTCAAATAGATCTCTTCAAAATTTTGTGCAGTTGCTTCTTCAGGAGCAACTTGTTTATCAATTTTAGACTGATCAGTTTATATTTCTATAACGCTTTTAAGCTGTGAACTTCTTTTTTCTTTAGGAGTACTCTTTCGAGGGTTCTTATTTTTTTGCACCGACCAGGCGCCCACGTTTCAGACTTGATTTTGGTATAACATCATTATATCTTTCAGAGACATCAAGTCGAGTAGGTGTATTCATTGTCGGTACGTGGGATTTTATTACCTTTTTATAATCAATAAATGCGTCAGACAACTAATTTGCAATATTCTGTAAATGGATTATCATTCTTACTTCTTACTCGCATTGATTTGTTCGTGGGTCGAGATTAGAAAGTGCAGGAACGTTCCATGTAATTTCACGTCAACGACACTTTCTTTCCCCCTAACGGCATGAAAATTTGCTCATCAAAATGGCAATTAGCATATCTCGCCTTAAATAAATCATCCACCAGTGGCTCAATATATCTCACAATAGAAGGATAATCAAAACCCACATATATTCCCAAACGTCTTTGAGGACCCAATTTTGTATGTTGTGGTGGGGGAATCAAAACATAAGTCACACAACCAAAAATCTTTAAATGTGAAATATCAGGCTGCTGGCCAGATACCATCTGCAATGGCGAGTATGGTTGAAATAAACTGGGTCTAAGCCGGATTAAAATAGATGCATGCTGAATTGCATGTCCCCAAGCCGAGGTGGGTAAATTTGACCTCAAAATCATAGGTTGAGCAATCAGTTATAAACGTTTGGTAAATGACTCTGCCATGCCATTTTGAGTGTGCGCATGTACCACTGAATGTTCAACGTCAATCCCAAACGACGTGCAATAATCATTAAAAGCTTGGGAAATAAATTCACCATCATTATCAAAATGAATAGATTTAATCGAATAATCCGAAAATTGTGCTCTTAAGCGTATAATCTGAGCAATAAGTTTGTCAAAGGCTACAGTTCTTGTTGAGAGCAAACTTACATAAGACCATCTTCAGGAGGCATCCAATAAAACCATAAAATAACGAAATGGCCCACGAGATGGATCAATATGTCCATAAATATATGCTTGTATTTGTTGTGAAAATATTGGGGATTCAACATGAACCTTCATCGGTGATGACCTTTTGATTAGTTTTCCTCGTGAACAAGCAACACACATACAATCACGAGGTAAAAGAATCTTTTGGTTCTTTAAAAAATGCCCATATGAGTTTTGTACAATTCTACGCATCATTACCGAACCCGAGTGACCAAGTAGATCATGCCACAACATAAATAGCTTTGGATCATTGAACTTCTAATTCATCACAATATCAGATTATACTGGATATATAATCGCATAATACAATATAGATGAGAAAATTGGAAATTTTTCTTTAACAAGCTTTTGACCTGAATCACTATATGTAATACATAAAAATTCAATATTATCCTCGTTCATGGTTTCAATATGAAAACCATTGAGTCGTGTATCTTTGAAACTCAATAGGTTTCTTTTTGACTTGGTAGAAAATAATAATGTAGTAACCATGATATGTGTATCACCCGGTAATATAATGGTTGCTCTTTTGGAGTCCTCAATTAATGTTGTAATACCATAAATTATACTAACATTTGTTTTTGCCAATTGTAACTTCGAAAAATATTTTCAATTATGAAAAATTGTGTGTGACGTTCCACTGTCAACCAAACATATGTCCCCACCATTCACCGTGGATAAATATCTAGTATAACATATATAATTTTCATTATTAAAGTTAATTCGAAATAATCAAGTCAAAAATAGTAAATTGTGTTTCTTGATGAAACACTCTTCACACAACAATTCGAATTTCTGAAATTTGTTTTTCAAGTCATGCTTTAAACGTGAATTGGAATTATACAAAGAAAATAGACAGAACAGTTCTAAACATTTTTATTTAGGCAAATATAGTAATGCAAATTTTAACAAAGGTGCATGCTATCACGAAAATATCAATTCTTATAAAACATGAAATTCATCGAAACAATTTTATTAATAATTCTTGATCATTCTCACTCATAAACTGGATCACGTTGCCATCCATGTTTGGCTCTGTATGAAAATCCTCAATATCTGAATGACTAATATCCATTGAATTCAGTTGACCATCATTTGATACGTAACCGAAATCTACAAAATGAACTTGTTTTCCCTTGCTTTTATCATTCTGAGATGCTTGATAAAGTTCAACCAAATGCTTTAGAGTGCGGCAAGTACGAGAGCAATACCCTTGGTCTCCACATCGATAATAAGTTTCTTCGTGGTTCTTAGCTGGTGCACCAATCTTCATGGCCTTTGTATTTTATCGTGGCTTTTTCTTGCCTTCCCACTTCAGGTGGTATGATGCAAAATTTCTATAACGGCCGTGACCTCTGTAACGACCACGACCTCGACCAAGTATCGCGACCAGTTTATTGTTATAATGACTTACATTCGCTTCAGGGAATGGTTGTGGTCCGGTCGGGTGAGAATTGTGGTTTTTCATCAAAAGTTCATAATTTTGTCTAGCAACTGGCATACATGAAATCAGCTGAGCATACTTTTCAAACTTTCTTTCTCTATATTGCTGGTGCAGGGGCATGTTAGATGCATGGAAAGTGGTGAACGTTGTTTATAACATATCATCATCGGTAACATTGTCTCCACACAATCTTAACTGTGAGACGATAGAGAACATCGCAGAGTTATACTCATTTACTGTCTTATAGTCTTGCAACTTCATGTGCAACCAATCATATCGAGCCTTTGGGAGGATAACTATTTTCTAATGATCATATCTTTCCTCCATTTTTTTTCTAGAGTGCATATAGATCTTTTATTCCAAGATACTCGGTTTTCAGCCCGTTATGAAGGTGATGGCGAATGAATATAATGGCTTTTGTCTTATCTTGTTCGCTTGCCTCAACTACGTCCTTGATAGTATGCCCAAGATTCATAACTTTTAAATGATTCTCGGCATCAATGACCCATGCCATATAATTTATTCCAGAAATGTCAAGGGCAACGAATTCCAGGTTTGTGATGTTTGCCACAAAATTTGAGAATGCACAAATAATATTTTAGAAAATTATATACTCTCAAAACTACAAGTTTAGGTCTATATTATATGCTCCGGGCATTTCGACTACACATGCTTCAGGCATGTCAACTTTCATACTTCGGGCATGTCAACCATTTATGCTTCGGACATATCAACTATTTATGCTTCGGACTTCAAGCCACATATTATTCTTTTCTAGCTTCAAACTAAATATAGACTTCAGAGTATATTAGTTCTTTTACGAGTATTTCTCATATAAGATAGAAGTATGTAATAATAGAAATACAAAATAGGAACAAAGTACAAACCTGAAAAAATTTTCCGGTAGGAAGAACTGTTTCGGAAATGCACTGATTATATTCACCTAGAGATCTCAAAGACACGTCTCCACTATTCAAAGTGTACCTCTATGTGTTAGAAACAATTTGTCAAAATTTGGTGATGATCCAACTATGGATGACTTGCCAAATGTAATTCTTCTGGATCTGCGCAGAACTGTCAAGCACCTCCGAAAATTTAACATTGTTCTCATTCTTTCTCTTGTGTCACTAACACTTTTCTTACTTTCTTATATTTTTTTCTTAAAACAATCGAGCTAATAACGTATTATAAATATAAGTAATGCAATATAGAAAATATTGAAGACAAGAGATGATAAGAAGTAGATAATAAGAATGTATTCTTTTTTATTCAAAGATGTATATAATATGTCCAACATAGTGTCCTATTTATAGGATTTTGGGATGATGATAGGTTGAATTGGTTAAATTTTTTGTTGTTCTCTAGGACACATTTGAATTCGTACAACCTTTATTGTTCTCAAAACTATACATCCACAATTCATAATTCATAATATTGATAACATTGTTTGACTAATATATATGCTCACCACTCGCTGAAGGACAAGTTTGAAAACACAGTATAAGGAGCAGCAACATGGCTTAAGGCTGGAATATCAGAAAAGAGAATGTGGGTGAACTCAAACCTTGGATTCATGTGTCTATAGTCGAAACTCCTAGTGGAAGTCTGCCACTTGAGGACGCCATTAGGGTTCACGGGTTCGGGCCAAACCACTGATAACTTGACCAGTCCGACATTAATCAGGTAATTTATGCTCCAATTTACTTTCCAAGGAACTCTAGTTTCTCAACATGTCTTTTCTCTCTTACTCAGAGAATTAGCTTTGAAAGAATAGCCATTAATTTGTCGGAGGCATAGATGTCGACTCTCTCTTCCTATTATCACCTGGTCAACATTTTCCTAGCAACTGGGCAAGTGTAAACTCCAAAATTTTTTGGCTTAGTTTTGCTCCCGGAGAATAAATCGGCTGCTGGTCATTTTTAGGATTTTCTTTTGGTCGTTTCCTTAAAGCCGTTCTTTACTCGCAATTCTAGTGGTAATTCATTGGTTTCCAACAGGAATAATGAACAACTGGAAAGGTGCTTGCAAACTTATCTACTCTGTTGCGAGTCTCCTGTGCATGTTGCTTTAGATGGACAGCTAACAATCATTTCTGTATGACTAAATAATATAGTGGTTAGTATCTGGATATTACTCTTGTCCTCCTATTTTTTGCATAACCATTGTGCTTAGTCTGATATTAATTATGGGTTATTTACTTGCTTGATGGTTCTCGTAGCTTGGTAATTTGGGTCGGGATTATTCTGCTACAATGGCCGGACTTGATTGCGTAGATCTTAGTTCATCAGAATCAGATGATTCTCTTTTTAAGGAAATCGATGCCTATCATAGCGAGTCACCTGTGAGAGATTCTGCTACGTCTTCTTACGCATGGGATTCTATATCATGGTCAATGCCATCCCCCTCCAGAGGCAATGCTGGGCCTGCTGACTCATTTACTGCAGCAGATCATGATTCTGTATATCTCATGAACAAGGATGACATGGGTAAATTAGCTTGACTTTCTGGGATTTACCATTTTCGGTTGCTCTAGTACTCTATGAGTATTCATAAGCATCTGCAGGAAATGCTTGGCAGTCATCTAAGCGAGCGAAGAGGACACTCACTACATCCTTGCAGCTGTATGACCCTAGTACTGGATCAAGCAATGTCATGGAGGACAATGGTTGGAGCCAATTTCTTGAAAGTCAAGGGAAATCTCACCGATCTGAGAAAGTTACTAGTGCCTACAGCTATGCTAGTGAACCATTGCAACATCGGGTGATAGGTGAAGATAGGGTGGCTCTAACTGACGAGAGGCTAGTTTTCCAAGCAGCTTTAAAGGTTGTTATCGTTAGTGCCGAAAAGTGTATGAATTATGCTCCTCTATAACAGTTAAGCTTCATGTGGGTTGGTGATGTACTACCGTAACGTATTTGGATGGTTTGGTTTGGATCTTTTGTCTACATTATTGAAAATTGTATGTACCACGTGCCGGACCCGATACAAAATGTGTTTGGCCTGCATATTATGGTTGTTTATTATAGTCTAAATTACAAAATAACACTGTAACAGCTTGTGCTTTTAGGCTTAGCTTCTGTTTTCACTGGCAGTTGATGCTTTTACATTCTCATGAACACTACTGACTTGTTAACTTGCTTTTTCCATGTGAAACCTAGTCCTTTATCTGAGTGGAGGTAAGAACATGATTCAAGGCTGTGCAGACATTGTGAACCGATACACCTGAATATGCTTATCCTTTTGACTTTCTTGTGCCTTGGGATTATGTGCCAATTTTAATGATCCAGCCAGATATGTGTACCTCTTCACAAATGAGGATTGGTCTTGAATGACTGACATAGTACTTTCTTTCTTTTCTTTTTCTCCCTTGTGTCACTTAAAATCATGTAAATATCTTCATTATTGTTAATATACATGTTTGTTAAGATATATGGTTATGATAGGTTATACGGTTATGATGTAATATAGATTGTAGAATATACTACATTGATTGGGAGAATATCCTATGAATTCATAGTATCTCCTTGGATAGGATAGAATCAAGGGAATTAAAGATGTAGATACCCGATCCCTACAATCATGGAATTTGATATTGGCTATATTGATGTATTTATACCAATGCTGCACATAAAGAAATATTATACTTTCTTCTCCGTTAACTCATTTGGCCACCAAGTTTCATGGTATCAGAGCCATCGACTCATACCTAGGCATATACATCACTGTCAGCCATATAAATGAGTTTAAGACAAGAAAGCTATGGGTCAGTAGAGACTTCCTCTACGGCCAAACCAGGGATAGTGTCACAGGCAGACACTCCTCTTCAATCACTTAATAAAGGATCATCCCTCTAAATTATTAACCACAAACTGAATTGAAAAAACATCCTTCTTTGGTCCTAATCAGTCTTAATGGTGTTAAGAGGCAGAGGTAAATTGGGTTTTATCTCTGGTGATATACCATGACCAGATGCCTCAGACCCACAGTACCAGAGTTGGGAACTTAACCATTCACTGGTCATGTCGAGCTGATTAATTCTATGGAACCACATATCAATTGCACTTATCTGTTCCTAAGGAATGCCAGGGCCATCTAAGAGGCAGTCAAATAGAACTATTCCAACCTTGCAAACGCATATCAAGCGTTTGAAATACAAAACAAACTCAAGCGAATGTGGCAAGGAGATCTTGACATCACAGAATATTACAATGCCTTACAAATCCACTGGTAATAACTTGACATGCACTATGAGGCTGACTGAGGTGACCTTGAAAGCAACATCAAGTTCAAAGGGCGCCTCGAAAAAGAACGCTTATATGGATTCCTTGTTAGACTAAACAAGGAATTGGATGAAGTGAGGAAACGCATACGGGAAAAAGGCCTCTGCCTCCTCTCAGAGATGCATTTGCTGAAGTTTGAAAAGAAGAGAGCAGTAGATGGGTGATGCTTGTAGGATACAAGGACTCTCTTCACTCCCCAATCGACATACCCATTGATACCTCAGCCTTGGTATCCAGGACCACGACAAATCGCTCAAACTCACGACCCAGATGTTCCACTGCAAGAAACTAGGCCACACCTAGATAAGTGTTGGAACCTTCATGGCAAACCAGCAAAAATTAAGCCTAGAATACCAACTTACATCTGTGGACTCCAAGTTACTGCTGAAGGAACCTCAATTGGGGACAAAGACCAGTTCAAAGTATCCCTCAATCAAGTACAGTGTGAACATTGTTTGCTCTCCTAAGGACACATAATTAGGCCGTTAAAGTCAGTGATGTGGTCCAACAAGGTACACCTAATTATGTAGAAAAAGTACCTTGGATCTTTGATACAGGAGCCATTGACCATATGACAGGTAATTCCTCTTTGTTTCATTCCTATGTCCCAAGTCATGGTAATTTGAAGGTCAAAATGGTAGATGACACATACTCCTGTGTCGCTGGTAAGAGAACTATTCAGATATCCCCATCAATGACGCTTAGGTTGTCCTTCATGTACCTAGACTAAAGTGCAATCTAATTTTTATAAGTAAGCTTACCAGAGACCTTTACTGCACTACTAACTTCTCAGCAACCTCATGTCTAATGCAGGAGTAGGATCAGCATAGAAGATTGGCATTGCTAGAGAAAGATGAGGACCTATTATCTTGAGAAAAAGAGATGTGAGAGGAGACCAACGCCAGACCACCCAAACACATCATCCCATAATGTATCTTACACCCACAACTCCTTTAATGATGATGTACCACTATTGCACCGAAGATTAGGACATCCCAGTTTCTATTATCTCAAGAAGATGTTTTCTTCACTTTTCAGTAATCAAAAGTTCCTACACTTTCATTGTGATGCTTGTCAATTTGCTAAACATGTAAAGAACCCATATCCAGGTAAGCCTTATCCAGAAACTCATCCATTTTCTCTCATACACAGCGACATTTGGAGACCATCTTGCACAAAAAAAATCTTAGGTTCAAGGTGGTTCATCACGTACATTGATGATCATACTAGAGTGTGTTGGGTTTACCTCTTCAAAGACAAAACTGAGGTCTCGACCATCTTTCAAAATTTCTACTCCTTAATAAAAAACCAATTTCAAACAACAATCAAAGTCCTACGGACTGATAATGACACTGAGTACTTTAACTGCACACTAACTACCTACTTAGCCTCCAATGGCATTATTCACTAGAGTTCTTGTCTTCATACACCAACAAAACGGTGTAGCAAAACGAAAGAATAGACATCTCCTAAAAGTTGTCCGGGCCTTAATGTTCATCATGCATGTCCCTCAATACTTGTGGGGTGAGGCGGTCTTGATGGCATGTCATCCTATCAACCGTCTTCCCTCTAAAACGCTCCAATACAGAACACCAATCTCATGCCTACATTCCACATATCATATGTTCTATGGTGGCAAGTCTCTTCCCTTAAAAACCTTTATGTGCACTGTCTTTGTTCATGACAGGTCCCGACACAGGTCTAAATTTGATCCACATGCTCATAAATGTGTATTTGTTGGATACTCTCCCACTTAACTTGGTTACAAATGTTACTATACTACCCTGCGACGAGTCTTCGTCTCTTTGAATGTCGTTTTTCAAGAAACTGTACCCTTTTTTCCCCAGTCTCAAGCCAATGAGGGGTTGTGGAACGACAATACTCAGTCTTCCCCTTTATCCACCATCCCAGTTTTTCCCCGTCTGCTGGATGAAGCACTCTCTCAAGTTCGTTCTTCGGGGGGTATTATAATATATGTTTGCTAAGATATATGGTTATGATAGGATATACGGTTATGATGTAATATAAATCGTAGAATATACTACAATAATTAGGAGAATATCCTATTAACTCATAGGATCTCCTTGGATAAGATAGAATCAAGGGAGTTAAGATGTAGATACTCAATCCTTACAATCATAGGATTTGATATTGGCTAGATTGATTTATTTATACCAACACTGCACATAAAGAATTATTATCTCTTTCTTCTCCGTTTATTCATTTGCCTACCAAGTTTCAATTATGCAGTCTGGGACTAATGGCATGAAAGACTTTCTCCTAGGATAAAATGGTTTGCTCTCTTTGTGTATGTTATTGACTATAAAATTAGTAGACATTTTAGGGAGATTTGATTACTTCCCATGACCATGGAGGCTTGGATAATACACCATTGAAGCAATCATTATAAATGGAAATCATAAAATACCGAGATACAGCTTTTGTTTGTAGTTTTAAAATCCTCAGTTTCTCCCCCCTGTTTCTTTTGTCGGATGTTTTTGGGTCTATGGTTGCCAATTGAACAAGCACTACTCTTTTTTGAAAGATTTGGATGGTTCCCAAAGATAAGCACATTTAATTGACATGCTTGCATTAGTACTTGTTCAACTGTATTAAATTGAACTAACTCCTACAGCTGTTTCATTTGGATGTATTTTTTTATTTTTTATTTTCAGATATTTTATTGATTAATTTCCAATATGTCAGAGTTAACGAGGATGTTTGGGAATTATATTTCTTTATTCTACTTGACTCATGATTATCTGTTGCTTGTTTTTGTTTGATCCTGCCAAGTAAAAGAATGGCTGGATTGTATTGCTATTCCATACTTTAGGTCAAAATAGACACAGGCTATAAAAGAATGGCTGTACTGGATTGGCTTTACGGGTTTATTTTGAACCATGAAAAAGAGATGTGGAACTTTTGTTATTCTGCTCTCTTTGGGGTCAAAGCTGGTAATGTAAGGTTATCATAAGATATATTGCGAGATTGTCTATGCTATGTTGCACTTGATCAGTAGTTAGTGTCTTGTTTGAGGATCTTGGAGTAGCGGATCTGAATCCAGTTCCTTGAAGTTTTATTGTTAATTTGTTGGCTAGCTGTTTTTTCTTTCTTTCTTTCTTTCTTTTTCTTTTTTGTAAGTGCTGTCAAAAAATAAGTGGACTGTGTCTTGCATATAGGGTTTAAATCAACCCAAAGCTGAAGTTACCTTGCCCAAGGGTCTTTTGTCGGTTCCCCTTCTGCGACATCAGGTAATTTGAGTTCTTAGGTACAGTAAGACTGTCACATTATTTTGTAATTCCGAGTCATTTGACATCCATTCAGAGCATTGCGTTGGCTTGGATGGTTAAAAGGGAAAAGGAAGGTCCAGATTGCTTTGGTGGAATTCTGGCTGACGATCAGGTGTGTCGTTTGCTTTTATGTTCATTTTATCACCGTCTTATCCACAATTTTTGGCTACAATATCATTCTTGCTTATAATTCTGCCATCTCATAGGGCCTTGGTAAAACTATTTCAATGATTGCCATCATACAAATGCACAAGACTTTACAGGACAAATCTAAATCAATGAATTTATGCAGCACAAAATCTGAAAGTTTCTGTGTAGACGATGATGATTCAAATGCTAGTGGTGTTTCTGTTAAAATGGAGCAGACAGTAGAGTCTGATGATCTGGAAGTAATTTCTGAAGAGAATAGTTCACGAGCTAAATTTCGTAAAAGAAAGCCGGCGGCTGGTACCTTAGTTGTTTGCCCTGCAAGTGTGCTGCGACAATGGGCTAGGGAGTTAGATGAGAAAGTCACAGATGAAGCAAAACTTTCTGTCTTATTATATCATGGAAGCAGTAGGACTAGAGATGCTTTTGAGTTGGCAAACTATGATGTTGTTCTAACTACGTATGCAATTGTGACAAATGAAGTCCCAAAGCAACCGTTGGTCGATGAAGACGGGAATGACCTAAGTTGTGGAGGCAGATATGGGATTTCGTCTGAATTTTCTGTTCACAAAAATTCAAACAAAGCATCTGCGAAGAAGGGACAAATGCGGACAAAGGGGTTTGACAATGATGAATGTGATCCTAATAGTGGAGCAATTGCTAGGGTTCACTGGTTTAGGGTGATATTAGATGAAGCGCAGACCATAAAGAACCACAGGACTCAGGTTGCTCGAGCTTGCTGCAGCCTACTAGCAAAAAACAGGTGGTGCTTATCTGGAACACCAATCCAGAATTCAATTGATGAGTTGTTTAGTTATTTCAGATTTTTGAAGCATGAGCCATATAGCAAGTACAAATCCTTTTTTGAAGCTATTAAGATACCGATATTGAGAGACATGTCAAGGGGTTATGCAAAGCTTCAGTTGATCCTGAGGTCCATTATGTTGCGTCGAACAAAAGGTTAATCTTCTCGGTCTTTGTCTTCTTCTCCATCTTCTCTTGTTTATGTTGTCACAGAGTGTTCTTGTTTGTGAGCTGTCAAGCACGTATTTCTTGTTGGCCTGAACGTAGCTTCATCTGATTTTTTCCGTGTCCGGAAACAGGGCAACATTTATTGGGATAGTTACATCATTTTGGAAAGAAAATGTCAAAAAGGGTTCACGAACAAGGTTATAGTTGTAATGAGATAATGAGGAAGTTCAGATAAGTTTACCAAGTAGACATAGATAAACACTTACCAAATAAGCAATATCTTGCCATTTGGCAGTAGCTGAGGAACCAAGAGTATCATCATGGAGATTTTGTGATGATTCACTTGAGTGGAGATGTCCAAATGTGTTAGTCTTGTGATCAGTGCTAGAGCGTATGACCCTTCACCAATCCAAGTACAAGGTAGAGCAAGTCTAACTAGAGGGATACCATTACTCCCAGCAACTTCAACAACTTCTATACGCATTGTTCAGTCATATTATCAACAGTGGATCTTTATGCCAATAGCAAGTGTATATATTGTTCTTTGCCGCATCAAAACTATAAATTATATATCCTTGACCAAGCAATATTTTTGTTTACTATATGCTTATATTTTAATACTTCCTCCTCCTAATTCCATAGTCCTGTTTCGTAATCCAACTTATCAAGGGAACATCATTTATTGGTTTCTCTCTGCTTAAATTTTATGGTCATTTTCCGGTTTTATCTTTTTCTTTCTTCTTCTACTATGTTGATTAATTTTCTCTCCTCCCACTATTGTTATTGGATATCCCACTGTTCTTATTAATTGCAAGGGTAACTTGGGAATAATGCATTGACTTAGTAAGACAAAAATAGAAAGTGGAGATAATTTTGGGACAAACTAACATAGTATATTGGACTATGAAATTGGGACCGAAGGAGTACTTGGAAGAAGCTATGTTTTGAAACTGAGTCAGTTACGAATTGGAGAAAACTAAAGATTTTATACATACTAAATCTTGAAACCAGCGCACTTTAGTTGTTCATAAACCAGAGAGCCACACATGTTACTCACACTTCTTGCCACCTGCTTTTTTCATGAATGTATAATCAGGTTGGATTCTCTTGATCGGGGAGCAGTTTCGTTCTGCTCAAAATGAGGTCCATCAGTAACAAAGTCAAACATAGCATCTATTCTCACACCAAACGATCTTTTAACATCAAGCTAAAAACCAATCGATTATCAAACCACAAAAAGTTAAACACCATTTTCCAGTCTGAGCTTCAATCTGTCCGCACCAAGTAGATCGATTTCCATATCTGGGGTCAGCGTAGATCCTTACCTGAAAAAGCATTTACCATGACAACCACATCACACAGTCATATTGTTTACAAGCTTATGCATCCTGGTCCTGTCTACATTCTTTTGTGTGCTTGTCAGATAGGCCCATGTCCTCCTTGCTGTTTAGATTTCTATTAAAAAGTGTCTAGGTACAACATGCATGTCCGTGACTCTTAATTTTGCTCTTGGTTTACTTGCTTTGATATCCTTTTTATTTTATTTAGGGATTGTGATTCCATGTTGTTCATGAAGTTTTGGTTGCATTTATTGTATAGATGGTTATGGTCATTGCTGGAGTACTTATATTAAACATGTAGTGGTAACTGTTTTCACAGTCTTTATAGATTGCCTTTTTTTTCCTGTGCACACAGGTACGCTGATTGATGGTCAGCCTATAATATCATTACCACCTAAAGATATAAAGCTAAATAAAGTAGAATTCTCTGCCGAGGAACGGGCTTTCTATAGCAAATTAGAAGCTGCTTCACGATCTCAGTTCAAGGTGACATTTTCTGCCGCTGGTATTTTAGTTGAAATTGATCTGCCTGAGCATGTCCTCTTTTTTTGTTATGTATTTTGTAGAAACCAGATCAAAGCTTTCTGGGTGGCAATTTCTTGAACTTATGTATTAAATATATAATTAGGTTCCTAATGCTGTTAGAAATATAAATAACACTGTAAATATTCTGGGATTAAGAATCAACTGAAACAAATAAAGTTCTCATTACTCAGAGGAAGTGCTCAAAAGTACCACTTACATACAAAATTTTTACATATATATATACTATTGCCTATTACAACGGGAACAAGCAGAAAGTACAGTAGGAGGTTTACAGCGGGAAGAAAATAACGGCTACAATTCCAAACTAAATCCAATATTATAATCACTATTTCAACACTCCCCCTCAAGCTTGCTGTATTTATTAATACAACCAAGCTTGTTAATAAGATTTTGAAAAATCTTAATAGTGACAGGCTTAGTCCATATATCATCAATTTGTAATACTGAAGGTATATGATGAATCTTGACAATTTGATCCTCAATTTTCCCCGAATGAAATGTCGATCAATTTCGATGTGTTTGGACTTGTCACGCTGGATGAGATTTTCTATCATGTGAATGGCCAAGATGTTGTCACAGTATATTTGAATATGATTCATCACACTCAATCCCAAGTCCTTTATAACTCTGTTAATCCAGAGACCTTCACATAGTCCGATTCCAATGTCCTTAACTTAGCCTCAGCGCTGCTTCTCGATACTACCGACTGCTTTTTGCTTCGCCAGGTGACAAGATTTCTCCATAGGAACATTCCATACCCAGTAGTGGATCGTATATCCAGAGATGAACCTAGTCAGCATTAGTATACACAGTCAAACCCCTATCTTCAGTTTTTCTAGAGAACATGCCTTGTCCAGGAGCCTTTTTCAGATACCTAAGTATCCTCGTAGCATCTTTGAGACGGTGAACCATAGGTTGGTGCATAAATTGGCTAACGAAGCTAACAACATAGAAAATATCAGGCCTCGTGTGTGATAAATAAATTAACTTTTCAACGAGTCTCTGATAACTTAGTTTATTAATAACATCATTATCTACAGTTCTGGCTAGAATTGACTTGGAGCATGAATCAACATGAGTAATAGCCGGTTTACATCCTAACTTTTTAGTTTCAGAAAGTAAGTCAATTACATATTTTCTTTGAGATATGCTAATACCTTAGCTGTTCTTCCAACTTTCATACCCATAAAATACTTTAGATGTCCTAAATCCTTTAATTCAAAAGTAGAGGCTAGCAGTTTCATAATGTCACAAATGCCATGATCATCATTACCTGTTAAGATTATATCATCAACATACACAATCAAGACAACAAGTTTTCCAGAACTGAAACCTTTTATAAACAAAGTGTGATCACTATGTGTTTGGATGAACCCATAATTAACAACCACATTAGTAAATTTCTTAAACCACTCTCTAGGGGACTGTTTAAGAACATATAAAGACTTCACCAGTTTGCATACCTTATTATTATTATTAGAAGAATTAGTAAAGCCAGGAGGGATATCCATAAATACATCTTCATGGAGATCCCCATTTAGAGATGCATTCTTAATGTCTAATTGAATCATCTTCCAATCAAGATTCACAGCAATAGTAAAGATGATTCGAATTGTGTCCAGCTTAGCAACTGGAGCAATCCAAAAAATCAATACCATGAGTTTGAGTAAAACCTTTTGCCACAAGTCTTGGCTTATATCTACTTATAGACCCATCTGAGTTATATTTAATAGAAAATACCTATTTACATCCAACAGTTTTCATAGATTTTTATTTGTCAACTAGGATCCAGGTCCTATTTTTAATTAAAGCGTTCATTTCATTCCTAACTGCTGAACTCCACAATAGATCAGTTAATGCCTTTTGAATATTATTTGGTAGTTTATGTGAGTCAAATGAAGAAGTGAAAGCATAGAATGAAGGAGATAATGCAGCATAAGAAACAAACTTACTCAAGGGGTGTTTAGTACACTCCCTTACTCCTTTTTGAACTGCAATTGGTCTGTCATCAAAGACCGAGTCCAAGTGATGTAGTTCAGGGCCTGAGTCTTGATAGGCCATAGGATCATCAGATCCTTGTTGCAAACTCTGCATACTCTGATCCTTTTTATAGGTTCCCTGCAGTTGTGTACCTGGTTGTTGAATATTCGTTAGTTGTATTTGTTAGTGTATGTGCCATAGACCATGATTTGGATATTTATGTTATACATTTATTATTAATTAAAGAGGTTTTATTATCATTATTGTTGGTTAGTATGTTACACAATTTTGATATATGTCCCTGATTTATTATTGTTATAGAGATAAAACAATTTATAATCAGTATGAGTATTGATTTGATAATCATGAGATGATTATGTGTATGGTGATATCAATTTCATAGATACTTGTTAGAGAACAGTGTATTGGATAGACCCATCATAAGATTACTACATGGATTAACGTCATAAGTAAATCTCATGATAGTCATGTTTTAATCCTTTGACTTGAGATTGTCATAGTTTCCAACATAAGGACTATTATATTTTGACATGATCAAACGTTATCTGTAACTGGATAATAATAAAGGTCATGATTGAATGTGATAGAAATTATGTAGAGGATATTGAACAATCAAGATAGAATTTGTCCCTCTCTTTTGAGAGAGATATCTTTGGGCCCCTCGATTAGTGAGACTGTGAAATGCATGGCCGTGCTCAAATGAATTGATAGTGTGATCAATATCATTTGTTTTATCAGTCTACTTAGAGATCGAGTAATCATATGTTTGAACAATATAAGTATGACACTGACCATGACTTATGTTCAAACTAGATATCGTGTGCCAAAGGGATTAATGCATGTGCTATTATTAGGCTAGTTGGACTGTACTCGTATTAATTGGGTAGTCGTAATGCCTTGCTAGAGGCCAATTACGACTTGTTGGTTTAATAGAGATTTAATCAACTACCAATTAATATGGGCCTATCGGGTCACACACAAGAATGCGTATGGCTGAGATTAATAATATTAATAATATTTATAGAATTTATCCAGATTGTTAAATAACAAACAATGATCAATAAGAACAGTTGCAGAGATTGAAGAAATTATTGACAATATTATTAAGATAAAAAATAATCTAAAAAAAAAACTTTACAATGGCCAATCTTCACTATATATACATGCATCAGTACCAACAGTCACATAACGGCTAATTGCTATAATTTACAATAATAATAAACCTACTCTAATTTATCTATTTTCTGAATATTTCTACACTCCTCCTCAAGCTTGGTGTATATATTAATACAACCAAGCTTGACAATAAGTGATAAAAAGATATGTACAGCAACTGCTTTTGTAAAGATATCAGCAACTTGTTCCCGTGAAGATATATGCTCTAGTTCAATAATCTTGTCTTCAATTTTCTCCCTGATGAAATGTCGATCAATTTCTACGTGTTTGGACTTGTCATGTTGAGTAGGATTTTCTGCCATACTTATTGCAGATATGTTATCACAATAAACTTTGACTGGTAGTATAATTTTCATCCGCAACTCTTCCAGCACCTTTTTTAACCACAGTCCCTCGCATATGCCTAGCGCAAGAGCTCGTAATTCTGCCTCTGCACTACTCCGTGACACAACTGTTTGCCGTTTGCTCCTCCAAGTCACTAGATTTCCCCAAATATATGTACAATATCCAGTAGTGGACCTCATATCAATCTTTGATCCAGCCCAATCTGCATCAGTATATACAAGTATGCGTTTATCCTCCTGCTTCTTGAATGATAAACCTTGTCCTGGAGTTTCTTTCAAATATCTGAGAATCCTCAAAACAGCCTTAAGATGCTCATTAGTAGGATCATGCATAAATTTAGATACAAAACTAACTGCATAACAAATATCAGGACGTGTATGAGATAAGTAAATAAGTTTACCAACCACACGTTGATATTGCAGTCGATCTGTGGGATTCTTATCCCATACTTCCTTTGGTTTGCATCCTGTTTCCATCGGTGTGGTAGTGGGTTTACATCCCAACATTCCTGTTTCATTCAATAAATCTAATACATATTTGCGTTGGGAAATATATATCTCGTCTCTTGTTCTTGATACTTCCATTCCTAGAAAATACCTTAGACTACCTAGATCCTTTATTTCAAATTCTTTGGATAATTGTTCTTTTATAAGTTTGATACCTATATTATCATTCCCTGTTAGTATAATATCATCCACATATACAATAAGTATAGTAATATTCGAATCACTAGAAAAACGTACAAAAAGAGTATGATCACTATGTGTTTGTTTGAAACCATACTTTAGAACAACAGTTGTAAAGCGTTTGAACCAAGCTCGTGGTGATTATTTTAGTCCATACAAGGATTTTTTCAATTTACACACCATGCCTCTATTATCGTTATGTACAAATCCGGGAGGAATATCCATGTAAACAACTTCTTGTAAATCACCATTAAGGAAAGCATTTTTAACATCTAATTGCAACAAACACCAATCCAAATTTACAGCTAATGAAAAAATAATCCTTATAGTATTTAATTTTGCTACCGGTGCAAATGTCTCTACATAATCAATACCATACATTTGTGTGAAACCTTTAGCAACTAACCTTGCTTTATACCTATTAACCGTCCCATTAGTGTTATACTTAACCGAAAAAACCCACTTACACCCCACAGTTTTAATGCCGGGTTTATACCTCACTAAATCCCATGTGTGATTTTTATTCAAGGCCATCATTTCTTCATCAACCGCAACCTTCCAAACAGGATTACTAAGGGCTTCCTCTATTGTATTTGGAATGCGTTGATGATCCAAGGCACATGTAAAGGCTTTGAGTGTTGGACTTAACCGTTCATATGCTAGGAAATTATATAGGGGATGTTTGATACACTCTCTCACTCCTTTCCGAAGGGCAATAGGTAAATTATCTAGATGTGTGTCAGTGACCTGCTCTCCCCCTATTGTGTGTTCAATTGTAGGGATACCTTTATTTCGCCGTGTATATACATGGGTGATTGGTAATTCAAGTCTACCCTCCCTGGGTACATTCTCAGTAGCATCAAGCATTGATGGGTTTTCTTCAACTTCCTGGGTACTCACATCGTGTGTGGGCAACACATTCTGAATTTTCGGACAGTCAGTGATGGTATTAGTCACAACATCAAGTATATTCCAGTACTGATCAAGTGAGTTCCCAGTTTTCTGAACCACAAAATCAGAAGAGTAAAATGTGTTGTGCTCATCAAAAAATACATCAAGTGAAACAAACATTTTCTTAGTTATTGGACAATAGCATTTATAACCCTTTTGTGTACTAGAGTAGCCTAAGAAGATACATCTATGTGTACGTTTGTCAAGTTTAGTCCTCATAGTAGGTTGCACATAAACATACACAACACATCCAAACAATTTAAATGGTAACATAGACATCAATTTAGTGTGTGGATACTTGTCAAGTAACATGTCACGTGGAGTTTTAAAAGATAACACACGCGATGGCATTCTATTAATAAGATATGTAGCTGTAAGTATTGCTTCTCCCCAGTAAAATTTTGGAACATGCATAGAAAACATAATAGCCCTAGCTACATCCAATAAGTGTCTATTTTTTCTTTCTGCTATACCGTTCTGTTGAGGAGTATACACACATGATGTTTGATGATGGATGCCTAATTCAATCAAATAATCTTTTACCTCTTTATCAAGGTACTCAGCCCCATTATCACTTCTAAACACCTTAACCATAGTATCAAACTGATTTTTAATCATATTAAGAAACATCCGAATGATCCTTCCTACCTCCCTTTTATTTTTCATCAAATATACCCATGTAAGTCTAGTGTGATCATCAACAAAAATTATAAACCATCTAGCACCATTTATACTTGCTATTCTAGAGGGTCCCCAAATATCTGAATGTATTAAGTTAAATGGGCTACTTGACTCATATTTTTTCGGCATATAACTTGTTCTAGTCTGTTTAGCTAATATACATGTATCACACTTCAAATTAGCTAGACCAATATTGGAGAATAAATGCGGCATTAATTTCTTTAAATACACAAAGTTTGGATGTCCCAACCTTTTGTGCCAAAGCAAAAGTTGTTCTAAACAAGCATTCTGTGTTCCCATACATGATACCGAATTGACATCATTACAAAATATAGATTCTTGTCCTTGAAGCATAAGACTACCGCACTGTTTTCCTTCTTCCTTATCACAAAATAAGGTTCTCTGTTCTGAGAACACTTCAAAAATAGGTTGTCTTTCTTCTCCCTGAAGAATATATAAGCCCTTCAACTGCCTAGCATTGCCAATCATCTTCTTCAAATGTTTCTCCTGAAAGAGACATTCAGAAGATGAGAACAATGCCCAACAGTTGTTATCATAAGTTATTTTGCTAATGGATATTAAATTAAAGTTCAGTCTTGGAACATATAAGACATTAAATAAAGAAAGATACTCAGTTAGTTGTACGGTACCCTCTCCTAGTACCTCTAATCTTACGCCATTAGCAATTGTTACATTCTTAGTCACAGTAAAGAGATGAAATGATTGCAGAAGTTTTAAGTTGGAAGTCATATGGTCTGATGCTCCGGAGTCAATAATCCAAGAGCAGTCAGAGCCAGATGACTTGTTACCTGTCCTTGAAGCCATAGTTGCTTGAATAGGATTTGATTGTCCTGAGATGTGCTGGTTAGACTGAGTCCCTGTGAGTTGATGCTGAGTTAAAAGTTGGAGTAAAGCTTCAACTTGATGGGACAGCTTCTGGTCTGAGTCCTTGCATGCGGTATTGCATGCGGTATTTGCAGCATGTGTTTTGGTATCTCCCCATGATGGAGAGAATCTTGCCTGTGTGTTACAATCTCCCCATGATGGAGAGAATCTCGGTTGTTTGTTACCACCCTGTTGTTGAGATTGCCTAAGTCGTAGCAGTTTGTAACAGTCATCCACAAGATGCCCTGGTTTCTTACAAAACTTACAGCTTTTGTATGGAGGACGTGATCCAAAGTTCCTCTGATTTTTCCTTACTACCAAACTACTTCCCTCAGCACTCGTATCCCCAGCCTGTTCATTCTGGATACTAGTATTTGGAACATGTGACTTTACAATAAGTGCAAAACCTTCATGACCTGTATGTGGTTGGTTTCCCATCATTACCTTAAGTCTACTCTCTTCCAGTCTCACTTCTGAAAAAGCTGCGTTTAAGTTTGGTAATGGTTTCATTCCTAACACCCTGCTTCTAACTGCATCTAAGTTTTTATTCAGTCCATGCAAAAAACGAAAAACACGTTTTTTCTCAATGTATCTCCTGAAAGATGAATCATCAGCTGGGGTAGTCCAATTATGGGTCTCAAATACATCTAGTTGTTGCCATAGGCGGGTAAGGTGAGAATAATAGTTACTTACTGACTGATCTCCTTGAAGAACTTCATGCAGTTGAAGCTCTAACTCGTAAATTTCAGAGACATTGTCTCTCTTTGAATAAAGTTCTCTTGAAGCTTTCCAAATGGCTGCAGCAGTAGGGTATAAGATAAAGTTGTTACCAATGTCAGGAGTCATAGATCCAATTAGCCACGACATAATCATGGAATTCTCAGACCTCCATTGTCTAAAACCGCTATCAGTTGGTGCAGGACTTGGAAGATTTCCGTAAAGATAATCGTCCTTCCCTCTGCCGATGATGAACATTTCTACAGCTTTGCTCCAGGATAAGTAATTGTGGCCTGTGAGTTTATGGTTTGTTATTAAGATAGGATTTCCATCCAAGGGACTGGGAGATTGTAAGGTGGGACTGGGAGACTGTACGGTTCCAGTAACCCGTCCCTCTTCAGGAGTTGGATCAGTTGGGCCAGAGTAAGATCTAGAGGATGATCCTGGAGTTTCAGCCATTGTAGGAATTCAAGATAATTGATTTGAGTAGGAATTCAAGAAACTTCTGGAGTTAAGAGCAGAGGAGTTTGAAGAAACGTTTGAAGTAAAGAAGAGAGAGATTGTAATAAATGAAAGAATGCATTAAAATAGCACAAAAAGTAAAGGCCTCGGTGTACGTGAAGTTTTTCAAAAAATTTGAGAATTCCGGACTTCAAAAACATTAAACACGCGTGAACACCGAGATTGAATGAATCTTCTCAAGGAAGCTTTAGCTTTTTCAATAGTGGGAGACAGTTGTCCCACATGCACAGCCACACTTCTTTTGAGTATTCTATAGCTGTAAACAATTGACCATTTAATATTATTTCTTTTCTTTTTCGATGGAGAATTGCTGAAGTATCTCCAACCTCTTGACTCTGTCTCCTTAAGAAGCTAACAAAGAGCTTGCTTCAGTTTTTCAACCGAGAGAAGTACTGCTGGGTTTTCAGCAGAAGAAAATTAAACACAATAACAATCTTTCTTCTACAATGCTCTGATACCATATAGAATTTATCCAGATTGTTAAATAACAAGCAATGATCAATAAGAACAGTTGCAGAGATTGAAGAAATTATTGACAATATTATTAAGATCAAAAATAATCTAAAAAAAAAACTTTACAATGGCCAATCTTCACTATATATACATGCATCAGTACCAACGGTCACATAACGGCTAATTGCTATAATTTACAATAATAATAAACCTACTCTAATTTATCTATTTTCTGAATATTTTTACAATATTAATATTGGATATTAATTATTATTATTATTATTATTATTATTATTATTATCGTTTTTTAATATTAATAATATTAATATTGGATATTAATTATTATTATTATTTTCGTTTTATATCTGAGATTACAAGAGCAATCGAAACTGAGTTGGAAGATAGCTCAATGACTTTTCAACCACCGCGAGAGATGGAAGGGGCGTTCATGCCAAAGATTCAAAGAGATGATGTAGAGGAACTAAGGGCGAAATGGAGGCATGTGCTAATTGGGCAGGTGTTGGGAAGTGACTCTCCATACACGTGCATAGGGTATGCTGAAAACAAATGCGGGCCGAAGGGGCTATAGGAGGTAAGTAGCCTGAATGGAGTAGTTCTTCAATTTCAGGATGTAAACACTAAACAGGAAGTGCTAGACCAATCACCTCTGGGAATTGGGAGCAACATGATGCTACTGCAGCCATGAGTGTACAATAAAAGCTAGCAGCCATGAGTGTACAATAAAAGCTGGAAAAGTAGGTGCAGCGCTGCCAAATTCCTAATTGAGGATGATGTACAGATAAGACAAAATAGATTGTATAAATGGATCCCGCTGCAATACAACAAATGTATGGTGTTTTGGCATAACCATTTTACGTGCCCAAAATGAAACGTGGAAGTGCATAAAGGAGAAGTTTATCGACCAACAGGAAGAAGGTTTAAAATGGACCAGGGAACAGTTCTGGACTGTGAAAATAAACAAACAAGTGATGAAGCAGAGAAGAGTAAGCAAGATGAACAAAGGATAGAGCACCCTGTGATGGCAGAATGCAGAGCTGATATGAGGGAAGAAGCAATGGAGGATCAAAATAATGGCAGATGGATAGAGAAAGCACAAAAATCTGATAAGCGATGGGCGGTTGGAACACGTTTAGTGTGTTAGTTAAGGACTTTGAATCTGAATCTGAGGAATTACAGAGGGATGAAACAGAGAGGGATAAGCTGGAGGAAAAAGTGCTGACTAATGGACAGCAGGGAGCAAGCGAAAGAAAAAGGGACCCAGAAAGAAGAAGGGTAGGGGTAAAAAATGCTACAATTTTATGTGCAGTTCTGTAGCTAGAATGTGAGGGGCTTAAATGATTCTGTTAAGCAGTGGGAAGCGGCAAAGTTACTAAACCGAGCCATATTCTTGGACAAAGTCCGTGTTGTATTGGGAAATGGTGGTGATACAAACGTCTGGTACTACAACTGGCATTAACAGGGTCCACTAAACTTCAAAATGAGCCCAAGAATGATAAGAATGCTTGGGATAAGTAAAGAAACAAAAGTGGCTGATGTAATTAAACATGGAAATGGAATGGGGAGGAGAGGAGATTGGATGAGGAGGACATGAAGTTTATAAGAAGTCTGATGATAATATGCTTACCCAACTGCACATGAGTGGTGAGCTAGCTTGGATCCCGGGTACGAAAGGATTGTTCACTCTACAAAGTACGGTAAACTCATTGAGGAAAGAAGGGCAAGAATTGGATGGACAAAAAGTAATGGTGGAAGATGATGGTACCACGATATGCCATTACAATGTGGTTAGCATGCTGGAAACGTCTTCTAACACATGATAGACTACAAAAATGGGACATAATAACAGCAGACAAATGTTGTCTGTGTAAAGAAATGATGGAGACACACAAACATCTTTTCTTCTCATGTTTATATGCGAGAAGGGTCTGGAAGGCAGTGATAGAATTTGTGGGATGCAAAAAACTACATGAAAAATGGGGGAGAATACTAAAATGGCTAGGTGAAGGCCCATGGAGAAACGCCTTCCACAAGGAATTGTTGTTGCTTGGGTTCTTTGTTGGACCGTAATACCTGCAAAAACACCATTAGAGGGGGAGGGGGTGAATAGTGGTTAGCGGAAATTATACTATTTAAACCCTTTGAAAACTCCCCTCAAAACTGATTCTGTAAAACTCAGGATCAAAGTCTGTCTTTAAAAAATGTTTCTCTTTGTGTAGAACTTCAAAATCTTTGAAACTTTCCAGAAACAAACTTCAAGATGTTTTCTAACTTCTGTAAAAATTTGAGAAAAATCCAAAGTCGTTTGATTCTTCAACAAAGTAAAAACTTTAAGTTGCACGGATTTGTCAGAACAGAACATAACAGAAAAGTTATCAATCTTTAAAGAGCTATAACTTCTTGTATACTTGTTCAAAATTTGTGTTCTTTATGTCAAAACAAAGATTAGAAAGTCTAATTTATGTTTTCAAAAAACCCTGACTAAGTATCCTAGCCAAATAATACAGAATTACAAAAGTTTGAAGACAGATCACTTTTGCTGACAGATTTGTGCAACTGACTTGCAATGGTTTGAATAACTTTTCTTTGCTTAAATTAGGTGATTGCTATTGCAAATGAAAGCTAACAGTCTGAAGTTAGTTGACACCAAAAATCAGAATTTTTAAGAACGTTTTTCTATTTTTTTTTTCAGATTTTAGAAGTTCAGTGCAGAAATTGAAAAAATCAGACAAAAATGTAAAGATGACAAAAACACAAGAATTTATCTTGTTTCGGTCAATGGGACTCACTCCAGTCCCAAGGAACACATATCCTTGGATTTTCACTATGGAAATAACACCTTACACTTTTCAAAGTACTTGATTCTGGGGTTATACACCAACCCTAATCAAGACTTGATCACAGCACCTTTACAACACAAAAACGTAATCACCTCACCACCTATTGATGTAGCCTTGTAGAATGGCTAATCAATTACAACTTTTATGAATACAAGAGGTGTATAAGCAACACAATAACAACCAAAACGTCTATAGTATTAGCTGCAATTATAGAGCACAAGAGAGGAGATGAAGAAGAAGAAAGAAAGAAGATAGCTTCAAATATTGTGTATTTCTTCTTCAACTCCTCTTCTATTTATATGTGTGAGCATCCCCTTGTGGATTAGGATGCTCGCATGTCACATTCCTTATCATCAATCACATTTGTCTTCACTTGATTGAATGATCACTTCACCACCTTGCTTAGTTGTCACTTTCAAGAAGCATGATTGGTCCATGTCAAGTGCTGGAATTTCTGCAGGAATTTTCAGAAAAGATCAAGTGGTTTGGATGACCACTTCTTCTTCCACCTTCTTCTCAACCTCTTCAACAACTTGGTTGAGATATGGGCTGACTAAATCAGCTGATCTTCAGCTGCCAAAACTGAAAATAATGTCACATTGGGTGCCAAGTATGCAGCTCCTTGCCAACATGTCATTTATGAGTGTTTTGGCTGGTTTATGTGGTGTAATCTTGCACATGTGTGAAAATTCGATTTGTCCACCTCACATATACATAAATGAACGTTTTTAATGTTCAAAAATGAGTTGAAAATCAGATAATAATGGCTGGATAATGGTGAGAATCAATTGCATAGTAAATATCACCATTTGACTCAACTACTTCCATTTTTCTCTCCTTCAGGTGTGGCTGTTTGTTTCTCAGCCTTTTGACCAATATCCATCCGAAAATAATAAGAGAAAAGTCCCAAAATATATGTATGATAACACCATGATGATCATATAATCTGACAAAATAAATGTCACAATGTAAGACACCCGAGAAAACCGAAAACCATAACATATATGGTTAATATAGATATGAAGTCCATGAATCACCAAGAATAATATGAAGATCATGAATATGATATAAGAGACATCCACAAGGAAACCATTTTAGCATTACACAGAAAATAAATCTATGTAAATGACCAAAATGCCCTCGTCTCTAAAATGACCAAAATACCTTTGAGCACCAAATATGTCAAAAAGGGTGTAGAGATACTCTAGCTTTGTACTTTCATTCATATAAACATTCTCTATGATATATGACCCTGAAAAAGCTCAAACGTACTCCTTTGCCCTTGTGGTAAGTTGTAATAACTTCCTTGGCAAGTTAGTGATATAACGCATGCATATATGAACTCATAAACACAATCCAAGTAAAGAAACATGATAAACATATATGGAATGTTTAAAAACTCATTTCATACGAAGGAGATCATGTGTATATCAATAATGATTATTACTTTGTCATATGTTGGAGAAACTTTTCAAAAATCTGATGACATCGATCGATCCATATATCAATTTTAGAGGCTGATGTATATATCGATCGGTCGATGTACCTCCAGTTGAGAGATCGATGTCTCACAGTGAGATTTTTGTTTTTGATTTTGTGTGACATCGATTGGTCGATGTAGAGATTGATGTATATCGATCTCAGGTTGAGAGATCGATGAGAGATCAATGTCACTTTTTCATGTTTCAACTTTGTTTCGACTTTTTGATACTCTTATAATATAAAATGATATTTCCTAAGTATTTTAACACTTACAATCATGCGTTTGAAAATTATTGAAACATTTTTAACATTCTCAACATTCTTTGTGGTGGTATGCACTATTTGGGGAGAAAGAAATGGCTGAATGTTTGAGGGGAAGGAAAAGGGATGTGGAGAACTCAGCAGGATAGCTATGAAGCAAATTAGACTATGTGCAAGTGGGTGGGGAGGAGTGAAGAAGTCCCGAACAAACGGGGAAATGTTTATATCATGTGCAATTCCTACGTGTATATTTTGTGCAAATGTGTATAGAAGATAAAACTATAGTGTAATACCTGTTGTGGCAGGAGTGAATGATGTACTCTTTGCAAAATCAATAAAATAGCTGTTTTCAAGTCAAACAAAAGGTCCGTGTTTAGAGTTTTAGAAGTCTTAAAGCTCTGTTGTTTTCTTTTTGTCAAGGAGATAACTATGAAGAGTGTTTTCCTTATTCTGCGAATATACTAATATTCAAATGATGCATTTTTTCTTCTACGAGACAAGTCCATGAGGTTTGGAAGTAAAAGAGAAATGTTTGGAAGTTTATTTTTTTTATGCATGAATTGATGTTCTCAATGCTAGAACTGGCATGGTGGTTTTATTTAATTTGTTTCTATTTTTTTGCGGGGAAAGGGTCTTTGGGAGTAAAAGGTGGGCAACAACATTCTTATTGCTAAACCTGGTACATTATTTGCTCTTCCTTTACTCCTCCCTTTAGTGTCTTCTCCACCTCATTCCCATTTCCTGACTGTGTTTCATTCTTCTTATTTCTTATCCTCCTGATCTTGATTTTCCTTTTCCCTATTCAATGAGCGAACAACATGAATAACTTTTAACTTTTTCTTTCTTATACGGTTCTCAGCTTGCTAATTTCCTCCTTATTGTCATTCTCTGGCCAGTCAATTTATTTACTATGAACTTGTAAAGTCTTGTTAATGCTAAAACCTGTTGGCCTATATTATTTGGAATTTAGAGGTTGGCTGCTTTTACTTCTCTGCCTCTCAGATTGGGACAGCTGAAATTGTTTTAAGTAGTTTCTCTGACGAGCATGAACGCACCATCAGTTTAAATGTTACATCTGCAGGCATATGCTGCTGCTGGGACAGTGAACCAGAATTATGCAAGTCTTCTTTTGATGCTTCTACGCCTTCGCCAGGCCTGTAATCATCCTTTACTTGTCAAAGGAGTTAGTCCTGTCTTGGTTGAAAGAGAAACCATGGGAAATGCAACAGGCCTCTCAAAAGAAAAACTTCGTAGTTTATTGAAGCTGCTAGAAACACCCTTGGCACTCTGTTCTGAGTGTAACGTATGCCTGACTTTGATCTTATGTTATTAGTTATTCTGATCTCTCATCTTTCATGTTCCTGAGTTGTTTGCTTAGTCATTCACCATCATGTATGTTTCAATCAGCATTAACCTCTACCGAAATGTAATAGGTTTTCTAGCAGTAACGAATGAGTGAACTTACATTGTCAACACTTTGCAATTAGCTGGTTTTTAGGGATTTCAGAAAGTGTCTTGTAAGATGTCATAGGTATATCTTCTTTCTGTAGTTTGAGAAATAAATAAAAGCACCCTTGGTTGTAATTTTTGCGGTTTATTCTCTCAACATGGAGTCCCTAATATATGTCATAATTCTTTGTCAACGGACTTTAATTCGAGTTATTTGCGAGTTAGTAATTTAAGATGATTTGAGGCCGCAATCCTTGTTTGATACTCCTTTTACCTTGCGATTAAGTGAAGAAATAATTGTTCATAAATGTTAAAGGTTCGTGTGCTTCCATGCCTTCTCAAGAAGAGGGGCATCTTGCAGGAAATAATTTCTTGGAAAGTTGTTCACTTCTGATAGAGTAGTAGGACCTGTATGTTGGATGACCCTTAATTAAAAGGCTCAGGATTCTTTGGTGCGTTACTTCACATACAAAAAGTTATTACTTTCATTTGAAGTTAATTAAATCTGTGTTCCTTAAAAAGAATGTACATTCTAATTTCTTATTTATTTCTCAAAGGGCGTGGTTGTAATGATGGCAACCTTTCTCCTTATGGGAATGCAAAGTGATAGTGGAAAAATCAAACCATTTCCACTTTCACCTACTAATAATCTTCAATTACAAAGTTATCTTCTTCTTGCTTGCAGAGCATTTTATTTCTATATTGATAGGACTTCACTCTCCTCAGAACTTATGGTTTATGTATATCGCCCTTAACTATTTATTCTAGCGTTTTTCTTTGAACAAAGCTTCAGGGGCCCTTTGTGGTGTTTTTGGTACTTATGGTATTTGCATTTGAGGCACTATCCTATTGTGCAAAAGGGGTTCTACACATCAGAAAAGTTGAACAATGAGAACGAATTTAAAATGAATGGAATTGATAATGATGATAAATTCCAAAAAAGCCAAAAAAAATAATCATTTATTTAAACTCAGAACACAACTCTTTTCCATGCATGCTTAGTATACCGTGGCATTTCATAGTACTAAATGTCATTAAATTGGAATTTGCAAGAACTTATTTCAGATTGCCTCTGATTTTATGCATACCATTGAAAGGATAAGAATGCGTTCAAATTAACATAAAGTTGGCATTGCTAGTATTTATATTTAGGTCCACCACACCCTCTCCCCTCAAAAAAGAAAATTACGCAACAAAAAGATTTAGTATAATCAGTTTTAAGAAACTTTTTTTGTGATCCTGTGGCATTGATATTTCTCTTCTTTAATTTTGCTATGTGCAGGATCTACCTGAAGATGCCGTTGTGACTATCTGTGGGCATGTTTTCTGCTTCCAATGTGTTTCAAATTACTTGACAGGGGAAGATAATACATGTCCAGAATTCAAGTGCAAAGAACAACTTAATGCTGATGTCATTTTTTCTAAAACTGCACTAAGGAAGATCCTTTTTGGTATTGACAGTAACCACCCATCCAATTTGTTGGGATTTGCTGAAAATTCTTCACTCCTTAAGGAAGATTATTGTTCTACCAAAATCAAGGCTGCCCTTGAGATTCTATGTTCATTTTGTAAGCCAAAAGCTAGCGCTGACGTGAATTACAAGGCCCCATGCAGAGGAGATTCTTCATCTTCTGAAGTTAGATGCCCGGAATCAGACAATTCAAAGCCAATAAAAGCACTTGTATTTTCCCAGTGGGCCGGCATGCTAGATTTAGTTGAAGTTTCCCTGAAAAAGACTGGTGTAATTTACCGAAGATTTGACGGTGCAATGACTTTAGCTGCTAGAGACAAGGCTGTCAAAGAATTTAACACCAACCCTAAGGTTAGACCCCTTTCACTTGTAATTCTAATAAATAACATTTTGATCTTGGTTATCTGACTGTGTGCTTTCAGAAAGATCCCTCTCCTTGTACCTATGGACTAATTTGATGGAAAACCTGCATACTCTTTTTTTCTTTATTAACATAGTTCTGCTTTTTTTTTTTAAAAATAATTGATATCTTCATGTTGCCCTGGAAATTTTCTTTTTCTCTTGGTATATATCTATTGATGAGATTTCTCAAATATTGAAATAATTAACCTGGATAACTTTTTGATATATCTTAAGCCGGCTGCACACTTGTCTTGGAAGTTGCATGCTTCTGGGATTCTACCGAATGCTCACTTTTCTAAGCCATGGACTTACCCATTTTAGTAGGATTCTGCAAGCCTTTAAAATCGGTGCCTTTGGCATGCGGATCATCATATCCCATGATCTACCGTTGATCTGAGCTGATGCCTTGAAGGCATGGTAGCAGTTTCCTTCATTTGAAACGTTCTTATCATGTTGAAAAGTAACTTTTTTTAGACATGTACAAAGTAAATGAAAATTTTCTGGAGTAGTGCCATGCTATGACAAAAGGACAATATATCAAAATGTGAAATCCATCATACTACTTTCCACTTTACTTTAGTAGGGCATTCTGTTTTTTTCCCCCACATCATAAGGGTGGAGTTTTTCCCCTTCCCGCACACTGGTCAAGCTTCTATCAAATGTTTGATACAGAAAAATTTCTAGGCTACATTTGTGTATTTCTAGATAGTATTTATGCTTTGGAATTTCAAAATTGCTCTTCGTTTGATGATAAATATAGGACTTTTGCGTTCCATCTTCTTTTCAGGTGAGGGTCATGTTAATGTCACTGAAAGCTGGAAATCTAGGTCTCAACTTGGTGGCAGCTTGTCATGTTATCCTTTTAGATCTTTGGTGGAATCCAACTGCTGAAGATCAGGCCATTGACCGAGCTCACAGAATCGGGCAGACTCGACCTGTTATTGTTTCAAGGTTAACTATCAAGGACACTGTTGAGGATCGGATTTTAGCCCTGCAGGTGAATGTCATGTCGTGTTATATTTTAGATTCTCTACGTATCATATGTTTTCTGTATCATCATCTAGTTTAACGAACTTGCTATTCTTAAGGATGATTTTGATTTAATCTTTGAACATCCTGTAGGGCCTTTCTTTGTGGGCCCAGCTTGATATTCACTGGGTTCTGACTAATTTGCAGATTCAAGTTGCACAGAGCACCTTTCTACATGCTACGTTGAAATGCAAACTTGATGACAAGCCAAAAGCTTAAATTGTTACCTGGAGTAGTTTTTGCATCTACACATTCAACATTCATAATTATTGATATACGTAAATATGTACAATTAGAGTTATTGTTAATCAAAGAATTTTTGAAAAGACCTTTTTTTTTTTTTTTTCTGTTGGCTGCAAATATCAAGTTCTTATCATTTGAAATCCATTAGGGTGGCTTCAATGTTTAAATCTTTGCTTGCAGGCCAGCGCCCTAGAATATTATCATGTGGTTATTACTTATCCTTCATGTCTACTCCCTTGTTATATATCTGCGATAATTGAGCACACTGTATGAAGAAGCCATTAACTGCTTGTTACACTGTTTAGTTGTCATGTACTTCAGTTTGTCCTCTTGGATAGTCTTTTTTCTTGGTCACAATCTCTCACGTGGTTGATACCTTCAAGCCTATAAGGTCTGTGTGTGCATATACAATTCTTTTGTGGTTCATTTGTTTTCTTTAACTGTTTTCCCATCAATGGAGAAAGATATGGTCATGTACATCATATTGCTACGCAATTTTGTTTCCCATGTTTCAGGAAGAGAAGAGAAAGATGGTTGCATCCGCTTTTGGTGAAGATAAAAGTGGCACATTTGCAGCTCGCCTAAACATGGAAGATCTCAAGTATCTCTTTGGGGTATAGAGGACTGAGGATGGGCATCATGTGTGGTGGACAATGCTGGCGACTTGCAAGCAAGGCCGTAAGGGAATCCTCTTGTGATTTTTGACCTTGGGGGAGTTTCTGGAGCATACCCTACATCATTTTGCCATATATGCAGCTCATTCTGGAACATACCCTTCCATCATTTTGGCCATGTACGAAGTATGTCAACATTTGTTAAAATTTATAAAATACAAATTGTTCATTAGTAAATAGAGTTATATATCTCTAAAAGAGTAATTTTAAATAAAATGAAAGGTCGGTCGATCTCGGCCCAAGGCATGAGATCCTTGGTCACCCAAGCTATTTGACATTTAGTGGGCTAATGGTCCGAGTTTCAGCAATATTACGTAGTGTTGCGTAGATACTCCTTCATAGAGGAGTTATGATGGTTTGGTTACACAGATAAGAGCTATAAAATTTGGAGTTATGTATGGTGAGAAGGGCTAACTTCATATATTTGAAAGCTGGTGCGTGATTAAGCGTGCAAATAGTTTATGGCGTATATCTCCAGCTGAAGGTTTAGGACTGGCAATCGTCCTTTTATTGATTCCGTTCCTTTCACCAATTTCCTGTACAATTATGATTTTTAATAGGGTTCGTCATATTGCATTTGGTGACGATGGGTTACACCATTTTTTTTTTTGGGAAAATACTTTCCTTCACTGTGTAAAGAAAACAAGAGAAAAAGAAAAGAATGACAATAACTCCCACCTCTTTGAGAAACATTCCCAATTTGGACAAAAATAAAATTCAATAATACTTCACTTATTTTGTGGTTTGTCCCAAAGTTGAGCGAACACACTTCCCCGAAAGTCATAGATAGAAAGCAGAGTTGCCACATCCAGCAGCTCAAAAGATGGAACAAAATGCTAATGATGGTTTCCAATGTCCACCGAGTTTGTGGCTCCCTCTTTCCATCATTCTTGAGCAAAAGGCCATATTCTATCATGAAGGCTTCCAATGATGGAGCAAAGGGCCATATCCTATCTTGAATGTCTCCAACGACAGCAAAAGCTATCGCTAGGGTCTGAAGAGGGTAAATGGCAGACAAACAATACCTCTGTCCCAAAGGATAGAGAGTTTGATTCCAATGAGACCTCCAGCTCTATATGTACCGCATACATGATACAATAATAGAGATATGATATGCTAGTGTGTTAATGAGGGAATTAAGGAAATACAAAGAGGAGATTGTCGATATTAAAATACACATAACGTGTATATGAAGGATGTAAATCAGAAGCTCAGCAGGCTCCTATATTGGAGAGGTCATCCACAAAGAGCCCACGGCAAACTGGGCCTTTAGCACAGATAGCAGTGAAACACCAACACTGTCCGTGTCTCTTGAATCAAACCATGTACCTCTTGGAGCAACTATCAACCCAAATACGAACTGAGCTATGCTATGAAGGCGTCTTCCCATCATTTTACTTCTACTCTTGTGCTCATTCTATAGCACCCACGGGTCTAGTATTATACAAGCAGCTTCATACTTCATAGTAATTTTACACTGTCGTTTCAGTTCGTCTGGCCTCACGTGTAAATTTTCGGGAAAGAAAAGTGCACATCTACTATCTAAAGAGCGAACAATGATAATCTCTTTCAATCGAGTAACGTAAACTGCATAGGGAAATAGTTAAAAGGTAAAGCTGATTGTGGTGTCTTTTCTGGCAAGGGGGAGACCCCTAAACAAGTGGTGGAAAAATGAAGAAAAGTGAAGTTTTGGGTTAGGAGACAACATGTGTTCTTTTGTCAGGGTCATGTCCATTCTCCATGAGAGGCTTTCGAGTTATTCCCATCAAATACACTCCAACAAAGAAGAAGTGATTTCCAAAAGGGCTCTATTGTATCATCATAATAATCAACCGTACACCCCTTTTTCTTTGGGATACTGTTGACTGAATTCAGCTTTCTGTCCCTAATGGCTGCTTTGACTTTTCACTCATGCGTCAAAACTATTTCTTTCTGACAGTTGATCCTAGTCAATCGATTAGCCACACCGTTCTTAGTGTTTGCCCCGCAACTTGTAACATACATACATACATATACATTTTTTTAGTTAATACTTTTTTTTTGCCAATGAAATTTTTATTAATAAACTGCCTCACTTATTGATGAGCCAAAAAATATTTAGTCAGTCAACAAACAGTCAACGACAAATTAAAGTTTGAGACAACTCTAGTAGCTCGACAGGGATGCACTTCTGCTCGGCCATCTTGCACTTCAGCCAAGACAAACCTACTAAAATGGTTAAGACAAACTCAATTACAAATCTTTGGTCAGCTCGGCCGCATGCCTGAGTCAGGTCGGCACTTGCTCAACATGACCAAGACTGATGAGAAATGAAGTCATTTCGCAAGGATAGTTTTTCATATCAGCACCTCGGCTCGGCAAAGCTTTAGTCAAAGCTACCACTCACACTCAGCCTCGGCGAGTAAAGGAATCCTGTGCATAACTTTCGAAGGACATCTATACATCTCAGCCTCGACTTTAAATTCTTATCAGCAGAGCTCCATCCTTGGCTTTGCTCTCATAAACACAGAGTATCTCGGATAAGATCAGAGAAATATTTTCTGTTAACATCTAGGACCCACCAAGGCAGATTTGCAGACTACTTTCTAGGTGTCAAGCATCGGCTGGATTAGTACAAGGTCATCATAACTAGCCGGCCTACTCATCGTAAGTTCAGCCACTGACACAGCTATGGTCTCAGGCCCTTGTCCCATCATATTGCGGCTCAGCAGTGGACTAGACCACCATCTCAGACACATCACCATCCTATCATTGGGCAGGGGGTCAGACCTCCTCAATCTTGTGTATAAATATCCCACTTTCCAGACGAAGAAGGGGATCCGACTTTTGGGGGAGAACTTTTGGAGCTCTCTTCCATCAACTCCATCTCGACCCATACATAAACAACCATATGCTCAGCGAGATATTATTACAGGTTTTATCAAAACCTATATTCCAGCATAAATTGCTTCCTAAAACACTCATAACTGACTTAAGCGTCGGAATGTTTTCCTGGGGCAGCGCCCTGGGACCTCTAACGTTTCTCTTTTTTCTCAGGTTCCATTGACGGATTTAGACGGAAGATTAACGGCATTCAACTGGGGTCATCTCTGATCCACCCGGCGAAGTTTTCTGCTTCATCATTTGGCGCTAGAGGAAGGGCATGAACCTCCGTATTCCTTAAAACAGCTTTTCAAGGCTTTCTTAATATTTATCTTACCCGTCTATCGTGGGAAAGATGGATAAAAAGGATGAAAAAGGGTCCAAGCAACCTATGACATCCAAGAGATATTAAAGATCTTCTCAACAACAACTGGAACAGTGTTTTCCAGAATCAGCAGAATCTTCAAATCCTGCTGCCTTCACATATGAGGAGCACATGCGGGCCATACGTTATGTGGCTCAAAATCCAAATGTATTCCAAGCTGTGGTGAAAGAGATGAAGGGAAAAGCTTCCGCAGGGGGACCCAGCGGGTTCCATCCCAGCAACTCTCTTTCACAAGAAGAGCTCTTAGAGTACTCTCCAACTCGGCCTGACTATCATCCCAAACGTCAGGCCGAATTTATGACTGAGGCTAGGCGTTCAGGACAAAGGTATAGTCACCAGCACTTAAAGCACGCACAAAAGGCGTTACTGTCATTCCAACATGGCAGAAAAGTTGACAATAAAGGCAGGGCACCGGCACAGGAAAGGCGCTCTGTCAGTATTCGGTTGGGAGGCCGAGGGAAAGAAAGGAACTCTCTGCTAGCCTCAAAGGCTCATGTTCTTTCCTACATAAGGAAGAAGGGCCTGGCAAGGGAGCCTCAACCCCTCACAGGACCACTCCACAAAAGGAACCATCAACTGTACTGCCTATATCATCATGATATTAGGCATGATACAGAAGACGTAAGCAACTTGGCTAGGAGATCGGGCGTCTGATCGAGCTCGGCCACCTTACAACAGTTCTATAATCCGAGGTCAAGATTGCATAACAGGCTGAACTTTAGCAGGCCTCCTCCGGATGAAAGCTGCCGACCTGAATATCAACACAGGTCATCAAGGGATGAAGATTCAGATTCGGATGGGCAAAGATTGCGGGTCTCTGAAAGTATACGACTGATCTAAAAGCAATGGCCCACAAAAATGTCATGTTTTATCTTTCAAATTTGTATTCAAAATTCTCATATACACAAATGTAAATGGAATGCACTTTTGTTATTTTCGCTATTTGCAAAAGAATGGTCCATATGTTAAGCATTGCTTTGTATTGGCCAATAAGACAAACTATCATCATCTTAATCAAATTCTTCGGCCAGCTCAGCTCAGCACATCTATTTGGAAATATGTTTGGTCCAGATCAGTTCGGCTAGACATGATTACTCAGCCTGGTTTGGGGGCATATTCATATTCTTTTCACTCTATCGTTCATACTGAGGGATTCATCCAGGTGTAAGAAAGCTATGTGCCTGCCTGATGCTCACTTTATGAGTTGTAACAGAATTGGGGCCCGGCAAGATTCGCGTCTAGCCGATCTCTGCCTTATGGCTCATAAAGGGGTTCACGACACAAGTTTTCCACCTCGGTGACTTCTCTCTTATGGCTCATTAGGTAAAGGAAGTAATATGGTATCTTTCCAACCACGACAAAGGTTCACTTCGGCCTTAAGGTTTATCAGGGGTCCACTTAGGCATGCATGTCCACCTCACGGTCGACCTCGGCTTTAAGGCTTGTCAGGGGTTTGTCTTAATTATCTCAATGCCTCAGCCTTCTAATTCAGCAAGGCTTTAGCTCGGGCTAAATGTCCTCTCACGTTGGGGACAACTATGTGCTATCTAATTATCCTGAAGAAATCTTGAAGGTGACACGTTTCACACCTCAGCAAGACGGATCCTGGAGTCCAGATTAGTCTTCTTAAAGATGTTCAGTACAAAAGAATTGTTGAACATACTTATCTCAGCCGTTACAAGAGAAACCTGGGCCATATAATATAGGACAGACCCTGGAGTCCAGATCGGTCCTATGACTCATCAGTCTTAACACTTGGAAGAATCCAAGAAATAAACAACGGAGCAGATCCTGGAGTCCAGATCAGCTCAGTAAAGACTCAGACTAAAAATTGTTGAACAGAAAATATAGGGCAGACCCTGGAGTCCAGATCGGTCCTATAAGAATAAACGACTCATTAGCCAGTAATGGGAAGAGTCAAAGAAACATTCAGCGAAACAGATCCTGGAGTCCAGATCACCTCAACATAAGCTCAGTTCAAAAAATTACAGGGCAGCAGAATATGATATGGGACAGACCCTGGAGTCCAGATCGGTCCCATGAGAGTCAATGACTTATTCGTCAACACATGGAAGAATCCAAGAAATGATCAGCAGAGCAGATCCTGGAGTCCAGATCAGCTCTATGAAAGTTCAAAATTTTATTGAACATAATCATCTCGGCCCCTACAAGGGAATCTGGGCCGCATTATATAGGGCAAACCCTGGAGTCCAGATCAGTCCTATAAGAGCATGACTTAACAGTCTATACTTGGAAGAATCCAATTGAGAAGCAGAGCAGATCCTGGAGTCTAGATCAGCTCTGTGAAAGTACAGTTCAAGAAATTGTTATTACATCTCGGCCGTTACAAGGGAAACCTGGGCCGAAAGATTTCATCTCAGCTCGACAGAATAACAGGTTTATTCTATATTTTAAAGCTTGGTAACTTAGCTTATTTTCAGTTAAACTGATTAAGGTTGCTAAGGCCGACATATGATTTCGACATATGATTTCAGTTAAACTGATTAAGTTTGGAAAGTAAAGACTTAGCAGAAAAGCTTAGGTTGAAGAGCAGAACAACGGGAAAAAAAACAAGTTGCAAAGACTTGGAAAATTTTTCCATTGATATAGAATTGAAGTACAAAATGCATATTGGCGTCTGCTCAAGTAATGATTACAAAGAAAATCCTAAGACTAGTCTTCGTCTTCTCTCAAGTCGGCTCCTTCCAAGAACTGCCGGAACTGAGTGTCGAATTCTTGGGAAGCACTTGAGTTGTATAGCTCAGCTAGACGAGGATTTTCTTTGTTTAGTTCTGGATATATTTCTGAGCAGACATCAACGGCCTCTTTTCAGCCGACCTCCATAGCTGAACTTTGAAGCAGAATCATATTTTCTTCAAACAGCTGGGATCTCCTAAAATCAGCAACTGCCTTGACCTCAGCCTCAGCCAATTGTTGATGTAGTTGATTCAACTGCTCTTCATAAGTGTCGCTCCTCTGCAACAGTTCAGCTTTATCCTTTTTCAAGAATCTCCGTCAGAGACTGAGTGGAGGCCAGTTCCAGGTCAGCCACTTTATGTTACAACTCATCCACCTTTGAGTTAGAAGTGGCCAACTTCGTCTCAGCATCCTCGGCCCTTTGCTGAAGTGTGAAGACCTCGGCTTGCAGAGTGTTAACTTGTTGAATCAGCTCAGCTCTCTGCTGGTCAGCTTCTTCAAGCTCTTTTGTTTTGACTTGAAGATCTTCAAGGAATTCTTCTCCACGAGCCAAGGTCTCCAACTCAAAAGCTCGGACCTGCCAGAGAGCAGAGTTAGAAAAATGACTAAGTGATGAAAGCAAACAAGCACTTAGAAAAATTTTGCTTACCAAAGCAATATTGGAGTGAAAGACACTCTTCAGGTTCTCCCAAGTGGCTGCTCTAAACTTTTGTTGATCTCGGGGGAGAACCGTGACTTTGTTCAGCTTCCTGACTATGGTCGGGTCCACAGCTGAATCCCCTTCTGAAAACCCAATAAGGATTGGGTCATGAGACTCAGCTGGCTGAGGCAAGACCTCTTTAGTTGGCTCAGCTGAAGCTATTTCCATGGGCTGAGATGGCCCCGCATATCGGCCACTTGAGCCTTCGCCCCTATGTCTTTTTCTGGGGCGAAGGCTCGAGCCATCACCAACTTCTGCCGAAAGCTCTGGTTCAGCAGTGGCCTGAGGTTAGATCTCGGCCTCAGGCTCATCATCCATAATTTCGATCGGCAGAGCTGTAGAAAGCATAACAGATCAAGTCAGAAACAGAGCTCAACACTTAGAAAAATTCGAGGTTGGAAAAAGTTCTAGTTACCTGGTTCGGGCTCTGTTTGCACGGGCTTGGTAGTAGCAGGAACTGGGGGTAGAGCTGGAGCAGAAGTTCCCTCAGCAGATGAAAGAGCAGCCACTCTTCTAGCCTTACGGGCTCTCTTTCTGGCTGCCGCCTCGGCCAGTCTGCTAGAATGGGAAGAGCTGCCAGAAGCCATTGAGCCTACATCAAGGATAAAATAGTTAGCTACTGAAAGTAAGAAAAATACTAAAAGGAAAGTTTATCAAGATCGACCTCTGACAATGAGCAAGTTGTCGGGAGAAAGGGGCAGATAGTTTTGATCCACATCCGAATGGCTCAGGTAGACTAGGATTTTGTATAATTCTTGCTCCTCAGCATTGTAATATAGTCTTCAATGAAAAATTTATTTTCTTTCCAACTTGTGCTCTTCAGCTTTTTCTTCAGCCTTTTTGCAAGCATTTCTTCATATCTCTAATAATAAAACACAAGTATTTGACTTCGACTCTACCAGGGACTTTAAACCATACTCATGACCTCAGCTCTGCTAAGTCTGATCTTTCTAACTCCTCGGCTCTGCCAAGTATCTTTGATCATAAGTGCTCAGCCTTGGCCTTGCTGAAGCTGATATAAAAACTTAAATCTTGGAATATGAATAAGAGATAAATCCATATGTTGGAACCAAAGTAAACCTGTTACTTTGTTTGACCATACTGAACTTTTGAGTAAGATAAAAGATAACATTTTACAAAGTCTCATTATTGGCACTGCCATTCAACATTGTTTTATTCACATCTCAGCACTGCTGGTAGTTATAGAAATAATTTACACAAGTGCAATTTTCCATAGTCCTGCTAGGTGTTAATGAGACTCATGTATCCTGTCATGATTCACCTTGGCATCCTTGCATCAGGATGATTTTGAATCATGTTCACAAAACTTTTTGACCCTAAACGGGCCTACGCCTCAGACCTACTGAGGTCTTATAGGGATACATGTTCCCAGTATTTGTTGAGACCTGCTCTGCTTGTTCAGACCTGCTGAAATGTACTTCTATATCGCTGATGTAGAAATCTCTTAGGGATACCTGTCCCTAGTATTCGTCGAGACCTGCTCGGCTTGTTTAGACCTGCTGAAGTGAAACACTTTTCATCACTGATGTAGAAGTCTTAAGTGGGCAGAATGCCAAGTTCTTGGTAAAGTCTTGCCTTCCAAAGTTTGTAATTTGTATGCTCTTGCTGAACGCACATCGGTTATACGATATGGACCTTCCCACTTGGGGTTAAAAGTCCCAGTTGGTGCTGCATGACTTGCTTCGTTATTATGTAATACTAAATCTCCCACTTGATAAGACCTTGGTCGCACTCGAGAATTATAGTATTGAGCAATTAAAGTTTTGTACTGAGCCATGCGAAACCATTTTTTCTTCCAACTCATCCAAATTCAAACGCAGCATTTGGTCATTTGTCTGAGCAGAGTAATGATTTACCCGAGAAGAGATGGAACCAATTTCAGCTGGAATGATTGCTTCAGTGCCATAAACTAAGGAAAAAGGTGTTTCCTTAGTGGAGGTGGGAGGAGTAGTACAGTATGCCCATAATACACTTGAGAGTTCATCCACCCAACTTACCCCCGTTTTGTATACACGCTTCCTCAGGCCATCCTTGATTGTCCTATTTGCCAATTCAACTTGCTCATTTGCTTGTGGGTGTGCTACTAAAGTGACTCGTTGTTCAATTTTGAGATCGACACACCAACTTTTGACGGGGTCGTCCGCAAATTGTTTTCCATTGCCTGAAATGAGAACTTGTGGAAGGCCAAAGCGACAAATGACATTCTTCCACAAGAACTTCTTTATCTGACCCCAGTTATGGTAGCCAAGGGCTCTGCTTCCACCCATTTGGTGAAGTAATCAATAGCAACAACCAAGAATCTGACTGATTTTGGAGCTCAGGGCAGAGGTCCAACAAGATCTATTCCCCATTGCACAAAAGGCCAAGGACTTGCGATGGCAGTGAATTCTTGACTAGGCAAATGAGACATTAGAGCATGGAATTGGCATGCCTGACATTTCTTGACCACTTTTTTTGCATCATGACGCAGAGTGGGCCAATAATAACCAGCAAGATAGCGTTTTCGCACTAAAGACCGAGCACCAGAATGGCTTCCACAGATTCCTTAGTGCACCTCCCGAAGGATGTTGTCTCCCTCCTCTTCGGTTACACATCTTAACCAAGGCTGTGAAAAAGACTTTTTATATAGGAGATCGTTAAAGAGAGCATACCTTGTTTCCTTTAGCCGAAGACGTCGAGCTGCCAGTTTATCCTTAGGCTGAATTCCATGCTGCAAGAAGTTAACTATCTCGTCTATCCAAGTGTTGCACTCATCAACCTGCAGCACTTCATTGGCGTCAAAAGTACGATGCTTTACTAGCTCCACCACGATTTTTTTTCCAAAGTGGTTGTAGAAGAAGAAAGTCGGGATAACGCATCAGTCCTTTTATTGGCTGACCTGGGGATATGCTCTATGCTGAAGCGCTTAAAGGTTTGGCCGAGTTGTTGCACTTTAGCCAGATATTTTTTCATGTTTTCTTCATTGACTTCATAATCCCCATTAATCTAGGAAAAAACCAGCTGTGAATCACTTCAGAAAATGATTCGCTCTGCCCCCAACTTTATGGCGAGGCCAAGTCCTGCTATTAGGGCCTCATATTCTGCCTCGTTGTTTGTTGCTTCAAAGTCAAAACGTAAGGCATATTTAAATTCTTCCTTGTTGGGGTTGATTATTAGGAGACCTGCTCCACATCTATCTTTGGAAGATGATCCATCAACATATAGAGTCCAATCATCCACTGGATGAACATCTTCCTCCACAGATATTCCTTCAGCCAAAAAGTCTACTAAGGCTTGGGCTTTGATTGAAGTCTGTGATTTGTATTGGATATCATACTCTGCAAGCTCCACAACCCATTTGGTAGCTCGGCCAGAAGTATCTGGCCTTGTTAAAATTTGTTTCAAGGGCTGGTCGGTCACCACTATGATGGGATGAGCTTGCAAGTATGGGCTGAATTTCCTTGCAGCCACTATGAGTGTCAATACCATCTTCTCAGCATTAGGATATCTTACTTCAGGTCTATGTAAAATTTTAATTGCGAAGTAGATGGGCTTCTGCACATTATCATGCTCCCTGAGCAAGACTGCACTCATTGCTTCTTTGCATGTAGCAAGATACACATAGAGCACTTCTCCGGACAGAGGTGAGGTTAGCATCGGTACCTCGACCAAATGGGACTTCAGCTCATCAAAAGCTCTTTGACACTGGTCATCTCACTGGAAAGCAGTCTTCTTTTTTAAGATCTGAAAGAAAGGAAGGGATCTTTCGGCAGGCTTGGAGAGAAACCTGCTCAACGCCGCTATTCTGCCTGTCAACATCAACACTTCTTTAATATTCCTGAGGGGATGCATGTTCTGTAAAGCTTCAATCTTGGCAGGGTTAGCCTGCACCCCTTCCTAGGAGACCATGTATCCTAGAACTTTTTCAATGCGTACCCCAAATGTGCACTTCTTCGGGTTCAATCTCATGTGTGAATCCCTCAGAACATTAAAAACTTTTCTTAAGTTTTGGATATACTGATCAAGAGACCTTCTCTTGATGAGCATATCATCTATATATACCTCCATTATCCGGCCAATTTGTTCACTGAACAAAGAATTGACCGAATATTGGTAGGTAGCCCCAGCATTCTTCAATCCAAACGGCATGGCTACATAACAATAAGTACCTGACTCTGTTATGAATGCATTTTTTCTTGATCTTCCTTTCCATGAAAATTTGATGATATACTTTGAAAGCATCCAAGAAATCAAAGATCTCATGTCCAAGCGTTGAATCCACCAACTTGTCAATCTTAGGTAGTGGGTAAAAATCTTTTGGACATACCTTGTTGAGGTCAGTGTAATCTATGCACATCTTCCATGATTCGTCTTGCTTCGGGACCACCACTGGGTTAGCCAACCAGATTGGGTAAGAACTTCCATAATAAATTTTGCAACAATTAGTTTCCTAACTTCTTATACAATTACTTTGATCCTCTCTGGAGCAAAATTTCGCTTCTTTTGCTTTATTGGCTTCATCTGAGGATCAACATTTAGCTTGTGTTTGGCCAAATGTGAGGGGATCCCAGGCATATCTTTGACAGTCCATGCAAAGATTATTGAAAATTCTCTCAGCAGAGCCTGTAGCTGAGTTAGCAGCTCAGATGGCATCCATGTCCTGATTTTTATAACATTTTCAGGTCGGCTTGGGTCAAGGATGAAGTCTTGAATTGCATCGTCTAATTGTAAACGTTCTTCATCTGAATGTATCAGTTCATCAAGGCTGACCTGCTGAACTGTCTCATTGCCTTGAGTAGCGACGATGAAGCAACTCTGCGCCACTTGTATATCACCTTGGATTGTCACCACCCCAGCTGGAGTGGGAAACTTCATGCTAACATGCAGAGGTGATACAATGGCTTCCAAAGCCACTAAGGCTGGCCAACCTAACAGAATATTGTATGCAGACATCTCCTTGATCACCACGAAGTCTATCCATAGACAACGGTAGGCTGAGGGATTACCAAAGCTGCAACTGAGTGTGACCAGTCCTGCTGGCTGAACTGCAACACCAGTGAAACCATACAATTAAGTGGTGACTGGCCTCATTAAAGAATCTGATAGGCCCAACTGCTGATATACTCTATAGTACATCACATTTACGGCGCTGCCAGTGTCCACATATACACGTCGTACTTCCAGAATCTTGTCTGGAGCTAAGTGTATACACAAATCTATAACCAAACCTGTATTGTTGGAGTCAAGTGAAATGAGATCTTCTGGCACATAAGTCAGCTCCTTAATTAACTTAGCTTTCTTAGTTGATGGACCAGATGAGGTTCCCGTCGAAATGGATTTACCTTGGCTTGGATGAGATGGTCCTCTAGAGATGGTGTAAATAATGAAATTGACCTGGGGCTGACCTGCAGCTCCATGTCAGCCTGGCTCTTCATCATCATCCAAGCTGCGGTACCGAGGTGGGGACTCTGGTCGGCATTTGTCTTTCTCGGGGTTCTTGTGAAAGTCTAAACGATTGTGCAGGCGCGAGCGGGGGTCATAAAATTGCTTTAAATGACCCTGCTCTATTAGTTGTCTAATGGCTTGAGCCAACTGCCTGCAATCTTCAGTGTCATGCCCAATATCTCTGTGATATCGGCAGTATAGCTTAAAGTCTCTTTTCTCCTTGGGTCCATTTAGAGGTTTAGGATCAATCCTCAAGCCATCTTTCTCCATGACAGCTAAAATACTATCTTTAGAGGCTAAAAGGGGTAAACCCTCTTTACCTCCTTTACCTCTTCCGGCCATGCGATCGAACGCACTGCGCCGCTCGCGGTCCTTCCCATCATTGCGCCGATCTTCCTTTTTGTAACTAGATCGGCTTTCTTGCCGAGCTCCCTGCTCGACCTCCTTTTTCAATCTATTTGCCTCTTCATCTCGGGCAAACTGATGGGCCTTCTCTAAGCATTCTCTGAATGTTGTGGGACCCTCCTCGGCCAGCTGAGAGAAGAGGCGACCAGCTCGGAGCCCATTGATAAAGGCAGTCGCTTTAACGCCCTAATTTCTGTCACTGACCTGTAGTGATTCATCTGAGAAACGTTGCATGTATTTTAATACAAACTCATCTGGACCTTGCCTCAAGGTCATCAAATGCGAAGAGTTCTTTACAAAAGGAGTGCTTGAGACAAAGTGGGATTTAAACTTCTGCCCCAGTTACTTAAAAGATCCCACTGACTTTGATGGGAGCTCTTGGAACCATCTTCTGGCCTTTCCCAACAAATACATTGGAAAAGTTTTGCAACGCAGGGGATCGGGGACATTTTTCAGACTCATTGCTGTTTGGAACTAAAAAAGATGAAATGTTGGGTCTGTTGTCCTATCATAAGTATCCATCTTTGGCACCTTAAAGCTATCTGGTGCCAAGTACTCTGCAATATCCCAGGAAAAAGAACTTTCTTGGACTGCCTGCACAAACTCTTGTCTATGCTCTTCATAGTAAGTTCTCTGTCTGCGATGAATTTTATCTTCCTTTGGGATGCTTTTAAGGGATCGAGACCTTACGCTCAGACAGTGTCTGGTCATAGGCTCCGACTCCACTGTTGGGGCCTTGAAGCTACGTCTCATAGCATCCGCCATGAAAAATTTAGGGGGGTCTGGAAGATTGGTTCTGTGATAGTTCCTTAGGATGAAGAGGGGGATCCTCAGCCATATCCTCAACTTCCTTCTGTTTGCCTTTGAGCTGCTCCACTACAGCCTCAAATAATTTCAGATTTTCAGCGACATATTTCATCGCTTTTTCTCGTTCTTCTATTGATACTTCTAGAGTGGGATAATGTTGCTCAGGTTCACGAGAATCCTGTTCTGGGATACCTGAGCGAGTAACCATTCGTCGTTGTGGGTTGGATGACTCACCCAACCCCTCACGCCTGCCTCTAGCCATTGTAGAATGTTGGCTGTTTCAAAGTTGTTTTGAAATCCTTTTACTGGATAAAGGGAGGTTAAGCCCTCCTTCTAGCGTCAAATGATAAAACTTGATCTTCACCAAGGAGCAGAGATTATCCAAAGTAAACGTCGTTAGCTTTGCTTCTGTTGTGAATCCAAGATACTCCTTGATGACCTGCACAGGGAAGCAAAGATCAGAGGTCCCAGGGTTATGACCCTGGGTTAAACTCTCCGACACTCAAGTCAGTTTGGATCATTCTCACTGAGATATGCTTATGTTTGAAGAGTTTGAGATGATCTCACAGTTCTTGGTATGAAGATTTCTCTGTATTAGCTCTTGGAGAAGAAAAGTTTTGAATCCCCCCTTTTGTCTCCTCCCTAGCCTTTTATCCTTTCCGTTGTTCAAGATCTCTGCCGATTGATGGGACGGAGACGTGTGTTAGGGAGGCTATTTTGTTGTAGGTCTGCTGATGGGACTATTAGGTTTGCTGATGGGACCATTGCGTATGTAAGATGTAAAATGCTTTGACTCCTGGCAATGGTTTGTCAAGGTGGAATGAGGGGTCCAAATATGTCCAGTTAGAATCCTGTTTTGACCTGGCTGTAATGATTAGGGATTTAAGCAGAGGCCGAGGCCGAGGCTAGAGTTCGGTGGCCGAAGTGAAACCCTTGAATGATTTGTTGCTTACTGTATTTGACAAGAAGCGGATGCTTTGGTAAAGTAGTAACTTGCCGAGCTGAAGTGCAGACTGGATGAGCAGAGGTGGATTCTGACGAGCTGCAGGAATGGGGCGTGCTAAACTTGAATCTGCAGTTGACTGTTTGTTGTTTAACGGATGAATATTTTTGGCTCATCAAAGGACATCTTAGAGTAAATAAAGGAAAAATAATCTACAACTAATTTGAGTTTTGCATTTGATATATTTATTTGTTTAATTTTTTTCCTGATAAATGTTATTATTTAAAAGGCATACAGCTATCAAATTAAAATTTAAATTTGTTAAATACAATGGCATCATCCACTTACGGCACCTCAGTCTATTATTCCGTGTAATATGGATACACAGACAGAAAGGTAAAGGAACTAGCATTTTCCAGCGAGAAGGTCCAAAACCCGGATACTTCCGACCTTTTCCTTGGTATATTATATATAATTCAATAATAGGTATGGAGGTTTCCTTGAATTCATTAGAAATATATACATTACACCAATTAAAAGATACAATGAAAAAAAAAAACTTTCAGCTCAATGTTGAAAATCACAGAAACTATATGCCAATGACATATTTTTTAACTTCAGTTTATCTTGGAGGTGTTCCTCTTTCCCCACCATTTCTTTCTCCCTTTATCCCCAGAACCATCTTCACTTCCAATTTTGAGCAGAATCGCCTTGGTTTCCTTCAATCTTGACTCGTAATCCTTCTTCCACCCCTCAAACATTTGCTTCAATCTTCTTAGCTCGCGATCCGGATCAAGACTTGCATCCACTTGACCAGATTTCACCTCCACAAGAAACTTGGCATCGTCACCAAACACCTGAATTCTCTGCTCAAATTCTTCCGCCAATCGGCTTATGACACTTAGACCAGCACCCATTGGTCTAAAACCATTGCTCTCATGAACCCTGTTGTTGTTCCGTGCATCCCAACTTGTATCCTTCTCATCACTTGCATTCGCTGAAGCATCGGAATTTCTTTGAGAATCGTCAAGGACCAGGCTTTTCTTTGCTATGGAAAGGCTCGACTGGAGTGACCTCATTTGCTTCTGCCACACCTCTTCCATGGACTTCATTTTCTGCTCGTATTCAGACCAACGCTTCTCGTACTGTTGGAGCCTTTGCTGGAAGATGTCATTCTCTTCTTCCTTCTCTCTTAGTCCAGCTTCTGCTACAAGAACTCGGCGTTGTAGCTCAGCAATATATGATGATTTCACTACTACCTCTTCTGAACCATTGGCCTAGTTTTAAACCAAAGAAACGAGTCAGCACAACAACACTGAACCTTCACTCCTATGAGCCGAAGTTGGTTATATGCATGTACATATCCTTTCATATTGAACACAGGAAGAGCCAGGAGTACCTTTCTTGATCCAAGATGTACCAGTCCTATGTCCCCTGAGCATCTTCTGACCAACCAACCACGAATCACTGAGAAAATGAAAAGAAAACCTCTTAATATGAATATTCACTCATTTTAACATTTAAAGAATTACAATGGCGCTGACAAAAACAGTGAACATAAAAATACTCCTGTGCTTTGATAATTTTCACTGACCAAACTTTAGACTCATACTTGAAAAGATTAAGGATTACTAATTTGTGATGGCAACTAGCTAGCACAAAGATGTATAAAATATACTTCTTGTATTGAAGGGGGGAAACTTTTCAAATTCCAACACTACCTGATTGCATCATAATTGATGCATCATGAACATTCTTAAATCCTTTCCTGATGATTCGCCCTTTTACTTGCTTCTGTATATGTACTGCAGCTCTGTGTCTCTCCAGCAGCATCGCATACTCCTTTCTAGTTTTAATACCACGCACAACTGCATAGAAGAAAGAAAAAAGATACTGGCAAAAGTGGAAAGGACTCTGTCTGAGACACAACAAACAGGCCCAGAAAAAACATACATGACTGTACAGAGCCAATTGCCTTCTTCAGATTTCTGAGATAGCAGCGAGCTTGATGACCTCTGTAACAGCTTTGAACACGTAAGATGCCATGGAGAGTGCGATTTCTACAGCCCTCGAGCACCCCCAGCTGCAAGGGTAAAACATAATAGGCAAAACTAGATCAAGAAAAAAGTCGAATTGAACTTGTAAAAAAATATTTAGAAAGGGTTAAATGTCAAAAGAAAAAAAACGTATGGTGAAATCGCCAAATAATGTTTAAAAATACTTTTAAAATCCCCAAACATATGGACTAAAGTGAAAAACTAACAGATTCCATCCAATTTGCGCAACACGCGCTGGTGTTGCAGTTGAAGAATATTTTCAACTGCGTGTATAGACTAAGGGGGCGTTTGGTTGGTGGATTTCAGAATCAAAGAATGAGTATCACTCCTTGTGTTTGTTTGAAGGGTATGGGTATCAAAACTCCAAAACCCATAGATTGATACCTGAGCGAAACCGTAGTTTTCATTCTGCTAACAAAACCTATTCCTCCATTACAACACACCATGGCATGCCACCACCGCGTCACCTTGTGCCACCAACGCACTGCCACAGCGCCACCACCATGCCGCCACTACGTCGTCACTGTGGGTGTGCGTGTTTTAATTCTCATTCCTTCTCAAATGTGTTTCAAGTACCACGTATGGTAATGATACTCATTTCTTCTATACCAAACGTATGTAGATTTCAACTCACAACTGGTTCTAATTCCAGCATCCATCATTCCGATTGCCATACCGATGCCCAAATTCAAGTTACCCACCCACCCCCCAAACAAAAAAACACCCTCTATCCTTCTTCTTCCCCTCTTTCTCAAACACGACCCTGCTTCATCTCCCACCATTCCCGTTGCCAATGTCCACCACCGTTCCAGCCACCCCCTCCTCCACCTCCATTACTGCCTCTGCCATCATCTTCCTGAAGGCCCTTTCTCAGCCGTCACTATCTCCTCCCCCATATCTGCCATTAAAAACTACAAAACGAACAACAAACACCCCATCCCCAACCCCACACCCCCTATCAGATCTGGGTTTATCTTATTTATTACCGGGATTGGAGCATAAAATACCTAATGGTACACCACACCAGTCTTTGTTACTGGAAAATAATTCGGAAACCTTGGTTAAGAAAAACAGGGATTGAGGGATTACACCCGTTAAATTATTGAAACTGAGATCTATGGTTGCATTAACTGGGATCTTGATACAGGATTATGGTGGGGATTTGCTACATAATTCTGGTGGATTTCACCAGAAAGATTGAGATTTTTACCCCCCAAAACTTGGAGGCAGAGTTGAGTTTATCAAATTGGAGGATAGATTCAGAAACTCAACAGAATCTAACCCGTGAGGAATTTGACCAGAAAAGTAATTGTTTTTCAAATAAATAAATTTCCAGGTAAAGGCCCGGATAAAGCGTTGTCGTAGAGGTTAAGAAGTTGGAGATTAGTCAAACTGTCAACAAACTCTTAGTTCTTGGGGCTGGGACCTGTGGGTTAGACGGGGGGATGGAGAAGGGGGCTATGGGAATTTGGAGGGGCGGTGGGAGAGGGACGATTTCCAGGTGTGGTGGGGTTTATTGGCTATTTCGCTATACGTTAGGTTTTTTTTTTTTTTTTTTTTGGGTGACATTTAACCGTTTAAAAAATGCAAGAAGTCAAACTAATGTGTGCATTGAAAATAACTAAAAGTTTTATGTACAAAGTCATTGTGATGCTTCTAAGATGAAAGATGTTTGCGATTATGAGGCTGCCTTATCTTATTGTGGTCAAACACTGCTGCATGGCTTTAGCAAATAACCATTTTATACAATAAAAGTCGACATATCCATGGTAGTGAGAGATAAATTGAATTTCCAGGTCCCAAAGGGAGAGCATTGATGGAAACATGCATGGATGATCACAGACAAATGCAGAGGGCAGGTGAAAAAAGTGAAGAAAATTGAAGAAAGAAGACCAATTAGGGAGGCTCTAAAGGTAGTATATGCTATCAATCTGCAGATAGTGTACCACTAAATATTGGAAATGCTTTCCGGGCTGTTTTCACTTCTGTCGCCCTTTACGTTGTCTCTCTCTGAGATGAGAGCAAAAACATTTGCTAATGTTTGTTTTCATAACCATTTGTCATGCTAAAAACCGTCTTACAACCACCTTTCGTTCCGAGGAGAAACAGCAGAAAAGTTGATATATCATGAGCACTCAATCTCACCTGTCCAGTTCGGAAGAACAACTTTGTGTACCCAACTTGGTACATCTCAGGAGGAATATTAAACTGATGAAGTATTGCAACTGAAACGCTCAGTGGATCTTGTGTTATATGGTGGTCCAAAAGTAGAAAACCGTACCTGATGGTGACATCAAATTAGATTCAACAGATTGAAATGAATGTTGACAACAACTACAGAGGTTGAAAGACAGAAAAGCATTTACTGCACCTCCTAGCAAATTTTTTATGAGATAATCTTGTAGGGTATCCAGATCTTGATATTCTAACAACTTCCAAGACTCCACAGCATCTTAGTTGCTGCAATACTAAATTCTGATTGTATATCCCAGGAGATTGTGCATTGTTGGGCTTGATACATCGTATAAAATGTGGGATTGTATTCTCCAAATGATTCATCAATTGGAACAATTGGCCCTAAATCAGAGGAACCCAACAATAAACAATTTTAAAAATAGAAAACTGGGTAGATCATATTCTCTACATGTTGAACAATTCTGAAGGGGAAAATGGCTAAAACTTAGGATTGTTTTAAATAAGCATCTAACAGTCATAGTGCTTTGTGCCAACAGTCCAGGTACCTCAGAAAATCCATTTACACATCGGATATTTTTTTTATCCACAATCTAATAGTTGTAAAGAGGATCTTCTAGAAAGGAGGAGAATAAGGATACCTTAAACTTTGATGCAACACTCAATTTCTGACATTCTGCCCCACTTGGTTTATTTACTAAACCAACTACAACTTTCTGAGTCTGAGTAAGCATGTTGGAAGCAAATCTTTGAGGAAGTTCACATGTACAGGACGCTAGGAGATGAATCAAGTCCAAATGGAGCAGATCTCTATTCTTTTCAAGAAAGCCAGTTGTATCATAGGTCACCTAACGAAACAAGAAACAGGTGTAAGACATTCGAACAAAACAAAAGACGTGAAAAATCTGCTCGAGTCCCACAACTTGCAATAGTACCGCAAAGAATACGGCAGCACAATACATTGAAGAAAAGGCACATCACATACAGCTGACCAGAAATCTTTTGTAGTTTAATGCCATTCCATCACATACAAAAGGAAGTAACATGCATTTCAATTCTGGAACAATAGTCTACTTGACATTTTGGGTTCTTTGGTTGCAAGAATAAAACTCAATCAGTTTAGACCATCAAAACCCTATTCCTCAAAGTTGTTCATGTTGACCACGGATGAGTAGCAGACGATTGGCAAAACTTCATGGATGATAAGAGATTTAATACAAGAAAATTTGAAGATAGTAAGATGTCATTTGGCCTTCATGATGCTAAGAATGGTTGCATGTTTATACCAGTCCCTAGCTGGAGGAAGAGCCAACTTTGGCCAAAAAGTTTTCCTTATTTATATTGCAGGGAGAGACAGTTGGAGAAAGTCTTTCCTGGTTAAAGAAATCACCTCTCCAGCATAATGGCATACAGAAAAAGCTGTGTCTCGTTCACCTTGAAAACAAGAATTAGTTTTCAAATGCTGCTTAAGCTTGTTGACAAATGTCAAATCTGTGCCATTTGGGAAAGTAGATTCTTCATCAAGCAAAGATAGTAAACCCAGTGGCCTCTGCACAAGAACAGGACAAATATGTTATGCTGCAAGGGAAAAATGCTCTACTCGTCACTGAAACAAGCAGGAAATTTAGAATTTCAAAAACATATTGGTCTCCAATATCTGCAACCTCACTTATATAAGATCACCAGGAAATTAGCATTGCCTTATGTGAACAAGAGAAGAGGCTAAACTTATCCATCCGATAGAAGAGCAAGATACAGAAATCTGTAACCTGCCACCTTTACCGACGGCACTTCATGCATTCCAGAAGAGACCTATTAATAGACTGGTTCTTGATTCTATCATTTTTTTTCAAAAATAACCAACTGCAACATATATAATCGACGTGCTGGAAAACGATTACTTGATATACTGGGTGCAGTTTACATATGCATCACACCTTCTCAAAGAGGTTCAGACAATCTTGGTTGTCTTCGAAATCAACCTTTGCCCAATCAATTCCATCTTGAATGTATTCCTGTCAAAGACTACATTTCCATTAAAGTGAAAAGCTATCTAGGTACTTAAAGAAGGACTAATCAAAATCACTGAAATTACAATCATCTCTTAGCATGCAGTATTAATTATTCATATTAGAGCCCAACGGAGAGACAATAAACTCGTTCTTCAATAAGAACAGGGAAGACCAATTTTTGTAAGCAACTTCTCTCAATATTCTCATACTTTTTTTTGGTTTCGTGTTTTTTCTAAAGTAATGATTGTCCAAAGAACATTAATATGCATCTCCAAGGATACACAATAAGACACACTAAACATGTAAACTAGCATGGCCTACATATCTATTTGTCAAGTATCAGATGAATCTGAAAATAAATATCCAGTATCCGATGAATGTAAAGGTAAATATTCTGCAAATGAAACTAAGAGCATAAATAGTATAATCAAAAATCAAAATAAACAGATGTTACCTCTTGCTCCAACTTAAATAGATGTCGATTGAAGTGCTGCTGGAGCCTCTCATTTGCATAATTAATGCAGAACTGCTCAAAACTATTTCTCTGGGGGGAAAAATTAATGACGAAAGGAAAAAGGATTTAATATGATGGTCTCTCATAGCAACCTCCATAGTTCCACATCAGGAACAAATGCCACTGAAAATTAGCAAACAAATATTAAAACCGCCAAGCGCTTACTTCAAACGATTCAAAACCATATATATCAAGAATGCTAATACATCTTCCAGTGTGGCGTTCGCCCACGGAAAGGGACTTGTTTACTTGTTCGACGAGCCAATCAAACAAACAAGAATAGATTGATTTTGCTAGTGCATCTCTAGAGTCAATCGCCTGGAAAGTCGAAGGCAAATTCAAGTTATACATAGAAATCACAGTTGAAATACAACGCCGAGAATTCATATAACAGAAGAAGACACTTATCCTACATGTGAATGTGACAACTTTTGAACAATATAGTCGTTGCTGACTCTCATTTTTCGAGTAGATAAAGCTAGCTTCAATTCCCCAATGTTACAGCCGATTAAAATAGCTACATTGCTCAAGGCTGCAAAGCAAGAATTAAAAGTTATTGAGGTCAGATAAAAGGTAAAATCCAATAGAACTACAAACAGTTTGCAAATCAGGATGATCAAGGGCTAGTATATAACCAACAAACTCCGGCATAAGCTGGATGTTGCCCGGTGGAAACCAGAATTGACAATGTACAATAATTCGTTATTTCAGTAGCAAACTGCTTCACAAATAAAACAATAAAAGTGAATCTCACTCCCTGCTGGTCTATCTTGAGGGTGCACTTGCGTCATGCTATTAAGCCTGAAGCAAGACATTCTATCTCATTCTATCATGTAATAATGCAGTAGGTCTTGGCGAAGTTCTGAAAATCCATCTTAGACGCTCTATCTCATCCTGTACAACCACTGATCAAAATTCATTATTCCCTCCATCCCATATTTGGAGTCACTTTTTCTTTTTGGGATGTCCACATTCTATTCTAATCTTCAAAAGAGCATGTGATCTTCCGAAAATTATCCTTATTAATATTAAAAGCAGAAAACACATTATATGCCAACCAACAATAAAAAAAATGTAAAAATGAGAATATGTTGTAGTTTTAATTATTAGACAATACATTAAAAACCCTTTCCATGTTGGAGAACCCAAAAGTGACACTCAATGTTGGATAGATTTGCAGAGGAATTAGAAAAGAATTTTGAGGATTTTGATTTTTTTAAGACAGACCAATATTAATCAGCCTACTCATCGAACTCCGGCAAACTGAACAAGGAACCAACATGCTACCCCTAAAACTGGCATTGCAGTAGAGCAAAACTAGAGAGTGCAAAGCCGGTACTTCAGTGTAATCACTTTACACAGCTGAGGATTGAGGACATTTGTAGCATATAATATTCAAGTTATTCAATTGCATGATTTCATGGCTGCTCTGCTCAAAATATTTAGTCCCAACGCCATCTTGAAGAAGGAAATACCACAAGATTAATGACTGTTGGACTTAACTAGTGATTGCCTACAGAAAAAGGGTATATCCACAACCTGAAGCAACAGAATTAGTTAGTTTTCATCCTAATATTTACACCACAAGCCACACAAAAACAACATTTGCATTCATGATTTCTTCAATATAGCTCTAACATAGTTATGGCTAGAAAGTATAAAAAATAGAATGTTTCTGGATTTGGGATCCAACATCTAGTTATCTCTGAAAATGGTTATATAAATCAACATGATGATCAGACAGATACACTCAAAAAAATGTTGTTAGGACATTGATTAAAAATGAAATACACACAACTGGCTTGCGTAAATTGCAAAGCAAAGGACAGGAACCTGAATGTCAATCAATTCTACTGCTATTACATTACCTTCATCTTCTAATGGTTCAACATGATTGTCATCATCAACAACTATGAAGGAAATATTTCCCAGCCATAATACAGCCGAAAGCATCGCAAAAACACTCTCTTGATCATGCCTGCTAATATGAACAACATCCATAGCTTCCTAAATGTGAAACACCCACACATAAGCCCATTGTTACTTAAATTCATAACTATGTTGATATCAAGGAAGGTAATATAACCACTGAGTCTCAACTCAAAGCCCAGGGGTGGAAAAGTGATAGTCATAAGCAAATCTGACTTGTCATATAAGAGATGTATAAGTCATACCATTACAATTTGAAGCTGTTCAGCATCATCAACCCCTGGGATGGTGTAGCAACTACTCTGATTCAAGTACATGTAATCGCTCCAAATTCTCAGCTTTAATTTTTCTGATAAAGAAATAAAATTTAGAAGAAGGAAAAAACAGTTTAGCACATGTCGGTTAAAACAGCATAAGGTACCAGACCTCTCAGCATAAAAAAGTCTCCGGGCCCATTAATACCATCAAAAAGGCAAACAAATAAATTCTAGACAACCCCTTAGCAATCATCTTTCCATACATGATATCTATCAAAAGTGTATGAAGGTTTTGTGAACATATAATGTTCTCGGTTGACAAGCCTTTGAAGCAAAAACTGCCACTCCTTGACAGTAGGGAACAGAAAGCAAGAGGGTGAGGGAGAAAGGGAACATGAATAACAAAGTTCTTCCGGTTAACCTTTACCTTAATCTATTAATGCTATAACTTGAAGTTGCAAACTACACTAGCATACGAAGAAGATATTGAAGTGTCACAGTTAAAACTATAAGAATACATCAATCTCACAACAGCCATATATCCTTCTTACTAGCATCCATCAAAAGAATAACGTATGCCAGCAAATATGAGCAGGAAAACCTAACCTCTAAGACCAGAAGGCGCTCCTGCACAGAGCTGATAGAATATATGGTAGGACCTTTCGCCTTCTGTACACTGAACTACCCTGGACTGTTCTCAAGGAGTGTAAAAATATATGAATCGCTCAAACACATAACAAAATTAAATTGCACCAAATTATAGATTGCCAGCTTAAGATATACCTTTTCAAGTAAAACTGGGCATGTAGAAGGGCCATGTTACGGCAAAAGAAAGAAGTACACAAATTAGCCACGGTGACAAAAAAATGACACCATTTTCATAGTAAAACTTATACTGTGGGACATCTCTTACAGGTCTGAATCTTGGCACCCAATATTTTCCAAGTCTCACTGAAGTGAATTTCAATTAGCTTCCCCTGTTGATAATGTACGAAAATAAGGCTAGTTTAGAACTGGGATGAAGTTAATTTCAAGTAGCTTCCTCTGTTGATAATGTACAAAGATAAGGCTACTTTAGAACAGGAAAGCCTTGAATAAATATCTCAAATCTAACGTTACATCAACCTAATGGCTCCTGAAACACAATAAACTTACAAATCGACTAGAGTTGTCATTCCTTAAAGTTTTGGCATTGCCAAATGCCTCCAGAATTGGATTTGTTTTCAGAATTTCATACTCTATTCCACTTCCTCCTCCTAGTGTAGCTAAATATTGCATCGCTATCTTTGCTGTTTCAGTTTTACCAGCTCCACTTTCCCCGCTGTAGACAAAAAATTGAAAATGACAAAGCTTACATTATAATGTTAAATAACAAGCTGCAAGAATCTATGGTCTATGTACCTGACACTCGTTGATATGGAACTTGTTATAAGATAGGGTGAAAAGTGCAGGCACATAAATGAAATTCATAATTTTCTTGGAGAAAATGCATTTTAGTGAAATGATTGTAAGATTCACAAAGCCCAAGGTATGTAATGGAAACTTAAAAATGAGCACAAAACATAATTACAGCTTAACAGCTTACCTTATAATGATAGATTGATTGACTTCATCTGCCGGTGTGGAAGACAGAAGAAGAGTAAGTGTAAGAGTCCTGAAAAATATTAATCCCAAATGCACAGCGAGAACTCTACCTCGAAGCATTTCCTGCATGGCCGCATCAGCAATAGCATATACATGTGGACTGTCGTTGGTTTTAAGCCTATATGCTTGAATGTGATCATTACCATAAAGGGGGACCTTTTTAAACGGATTGATGGCAACAAGAACTGGACCTGCTTTTGTCTGGAAGATGAAAAGGCAAAATTTAACAAGCCTCCGGATAAATTATTGCAACAGTCATTCTAAAGCATCATGGCAACTAAAAATATACACTCACATAAATCTTGTTCCGGTAGTATCTATGCTGAAGGTTGTACAGAACTGATGGTTCATTTAAGTAACTAAGTTGCATAAGATCATCTACACCATCAAGGATGTCAGGGTTTGCAGGTAGCAAGTTTTCTGATTTGACTTTCAAAACCTATAATAACAGCATATATCAAACAAGACATTGCATTTTTGACATCACTAAACTATCTTGAAAGTTGCCAAACTGCCCTTACCTTTCCATCAGAGAATGAAACCACTGATTCCGTGCCTGATGCAGAAAGTATTGTTCCCAGTTCCCAGTTCCCAACAGGAAGTTGAAACCATGATTGGCCTTTCTGCGAAGGTATGATGCATAAATTTTTTCAATAATACTCTAAAATAATCTCTAACATGCTCAGAAAAGGTTTCATTGTGTAATTTTAGTGGAAGATGATAGTGAAAATTTTTAATATGCAAACACTCGATTTTTAAGCAAAGCTCAAAAAGTTGCAAGAGTAAAAACGGCTTCCATGCAGGATTGTTGTTTCTTTTGGACCAGACATGCAGGCCGCTACATCGTCACTAGGAAAGAACGCCTCATGCATTGCAAAACAGTAAATTTTTGAGACACAACATACAAGAAAAATGAGACAATGAATCTGACTATATATGCAAATAAGCAGGTAAAAGAACTAGGAGAACAGATGAATCGTGTTTTCTAGAGATATGCTGTATCAGATACAATTAAAGAGAAACTTACCTTCTTGGAGGAATATGACATGGTATCACTCCATTTCGGATCATCACTAGAATGACTAATTGATGAAAGAGACGAAGCTTCAGAAATTCCATGATCATCAACAGAAGAAGGCCGTCCTTGCAACAAATTCAAGCTGGAATAAGGCGATTCATCATTTCCCAAAGTGACATTCTCATCCACACGCTCCTCAAATACCCTCAATCCCAAACCAATATCCATGTCACTCACAGACATTATTTTACCATTGTTGAATTTAGCACCACTGTCAGACTCGGGCAATCTAGATAACCGAAAATCGACTGGCAATGATCTAATAGACTGAAAGAGAGCAGAGTTCTGGCCTTTTTGAGGCATGTTCTCAGAAAGGTTACTTCACAGTTTGCTGTAAGCAACAATTATGATTAAAAAAGCTACCTTTTTTCCAGCTCTTACTCGGTTCAAAAAAGCAAAATTGAAGCTTTAGCAAGGTCCCACTATGCCTATCCGCCTAACTCAATGGAGGGGACCATGAACATGCTTGATATTTGTAAGAATACAACAATCACTAGTGGTTCATTACAGATCAAACGAGTCTTCACATTCTCAACATCAAATCCTAGACCCCCTCCACCAATAATGGGCATTACTCAAAAAGAAAAAGACAGCAATAGAACTCCCAGGAAAAAAAGAAATATCCACCAAAAATTTCAACTTTTTTCTCTAGAGCTCCAAAACGCAGTAGAAATAAAGCTACCTCCAACTTGTGCTCGATCTGACTCTGAAACTTGTTGAAAGTAAAATGGCCACTTCTTGAGCATCAGAGTTCGTATTACTCTAGAAATGAATCTCAAACTTCAAAACTTCAGATGTGGACTTAAGAACTCGGAGAAACACTCAACTCATCTGGCCAACAATACATGCAAGCAACATACAGTTTGAGTTTGAGGCCCAGGTTATTCCAAACTCAAAGAATTTCAGGAACTTGTAATATTTTATAATTAAGAAAAAGGGCGCTTAAAATTTTGAAAGAAAATGCTCCCACAGTCTATGGTGACAGAAAATAAAAGGGGAAAAGCGTTTAAAATTGGTCAAATCAAGGTCTTGGGAGACGAGCCGCTTTTGCTTTTGATATGCTTCCTGGCTAATGATTAATGTAATGTAACGCGCTAGTTTAAACTTTTCTAATTTGTTTTTCCATATTAAAGATCCCTTGTAGCTTTAGATTAAAACATAAACTCCATTTAATTGGTTAATTAAGTGTGTCGTGTCCAGAAACATATTCCTGATGGAATAAATGTTAGAAATATGGAATGTGAATATGGAAACCACGAGAAAACAGAGCCGAGACATGACAAGTTAGTCACTGTCCTTAAAGCAATTTTGCTCCTACCAAAGAGCAAGATAGTCTTCAAGCAAATAAATGCTTCCAATGATATAACGGCTATCTTCCTTCCCTTTGCTCTAGAGGAGAAAGATTGAACATGCTTGTTGAAGGTAGTGAAAGAAAAGAAGGAGATGCAGAAGATTGCTCAGAGTTTTCACTTAGTTTTTGCAAGAATGAATTCTATCTTTGAAGATACCAAGATCTCATATATATAGATCTTGGGATGTGTTAGAAAACCCTTTTGAAATCAGTCTCAGTCTCATTTCAACTTCCAAGAGCCGTTGATTACCGTTCATAGGCGAAGAGAGATGATTCTTGGACCAAAAGCTGCAACTCAAAGTGAAAAGTTATGTCCTTTGGCACATCGACCGATCGATGTCACTTCGAAGTCGGACAGAGACTTGCACTTATCATTCTGTCTTACATCGATCGATCACATCGATCGATCGATGTCACATAGATCGATTGATGTGATCGATCTATGTTGGACAGAATGCTTCAAGAGCTGCAACATACCACATCGATCGATCGATGTCTCTTACATTGATCGATCCAAGTCCTCCAGAACACTTAACTTTATTCCAGCATTCACTTGGTTCGATCCAGCCTAGACATGGATCGATCCAAGTGACCTATTTCAAGATTAAAGTGTTCATTACATCACTTCAAAATCTCAAACAACCTCATATAAGCTTTATATAAGTTTGGAGCATTAAGAAATAGGTATTTTAACGTACTTTTCCAACAATCCCCCACATGATCCAAACTTATATACAAGCCTTCCATACGATAGTCAACGAATTTCTTCTCTATTAAATGAAGATAATGACACATAGCGGAGCAGTGCCAAACGTCTTGAACTGTCTGGTAGTACAATTCGAGGTTATATAAACGGAAATATGGTGAAAAATCCAGGATCCTCTATTTCTTACTATCATATTTTTCACCATCTCTGAGACACTATCAACCATTTTGTGAAGTGACAACATTAGCCAGAGGCTTACATACTATATGAAGTTCCATATATCCTAAGACACAATCCACTTAAGAAATGAGTGCACTTCCGAGTAAGGACATAGGGTAAGAGATGGTGAACAAAAAGATGCAAAAGTAATATATATATATATATATATATATACACACACACACACACACTTTAAAAGGCTAGTTAATTGAGTTCCATTATTCTAATTTAATTTTGTTAGTCGTAAATTACATCATTGAAATACAACTTTTATTTGTAACATTAGTATCAAAGCAAGTTATGTGATCCGTAGGATTCATAAAACCAAGTTCATCACGTGCAAACCCCTCTCAATCAGTTGAACAAACCCAATTGGCCAAAGAAAAACCTAGCCAGTAAGAAATTATCCCACAAAACATCCAAAAAACTGAACCAGCCTTATAGCCAAAAACCACAAAAAGCTTTACCAAGATACTCAAGACTCAGAAACAAGTCATCATCATCCCATTGGCCTTTTCCAGCCAAGTGATCGTAAAGCAGTCCCATAGTAACCATCACCATTACAACCAAACAAAACAGTCCACATTCCCAAACCAAGTTCCTACAAACCAAACCAAGAAATCATGTCAAACCCAAATGGAAATCTCGAAACCAAAACAAACTCAAGTACAAACAACGTATGACTTGACAATACAACTTGCAAATGTACTACGTAACAGCCTCGATGCATAACCAATCACAACAAAATTTGAAATTTTGACTATAAAAATCAAGCTCAATGGCGAAAACTACTCGCTCTGGGTAACTCTAATACTAAATACAATCGAAGGTAGGGGAGGAGCACCCATATCATATGTGTTTCTCCACCCCCCTTAACAATTGAACCCGCCTATGCACGGTGGGAGCAAGATGATTATTGCGTGTTCACATGATTAATTGAAAACATCAAAGCAAATTAAAATGAACAGTGTATCCGAATATCCAATAGCAAAAGCTTTTTAGGATGGACTTGCCATCACTTATGAGTCTATGAGTGACTCACTACAAGTGTTTGACTTGCACAAATGAGCTAATTCAATCCGGCAGGGACAAAACACGATTGAACAATGTTTGAAAAAGCTTCCATGCATTTCGATGACTATTAATAGAAATGATCTTAACCCAATCAAAGATCCTGAAGATATAGGTATTTACAACCGAAAGATTCGAGAACAATGATTGTTCCAGCTTTTGATAGCAACCCGCGGCAAATTTCAGATGGTGAAGAGAGAAATATTGAAGAAAGAACCTTTGCTACTAGTTGAGGTGGCGCATTCGACCATTAGAGGGGAGGAAACAAGGATGGCGATCTTGAAATATGTACCCTCAACCAAATTAGAGACATCATCAGGGTTGGTTTCAGTTTGGCTATGAAAGCACAGCAAACAGGGGACAAGGAACACCGAATCGCATGATGGAACAACCATGCTCAGAATCTTCATCGCGGATTGAAGAAGAAAGACAAGTCTCTCCTTCATTGCTCCCATTGTGCAATGAGAAAACACACTCGAGACATGTTTTTAGATTGTTGGCTACTCGAATTGGTAGAAGAATCCCAAACTACCAAGAAGCCTTGAAAATGAGTAGTTCAGATAGAAATCAGACTTTCGATTGATCCCGGTATCTGGGACCCTCTGGATGAGTTATTTCGTAATTAACGAAGAAATGGCTAGAAGAACGAATATGATTCACGACCCTGATGGGAAAATACAAGATGTATATATGTATCCGCTTCATGATTATAAGGAATTTTTGTATCATCGAATCAATGATAAATTAAAAGATGGAAATCATTAAGTCTAAGTTAGATAGAAAGCTCATCAAAAGTGTATTCATGTTTTTATCTATGGAAAGATAATGATCGCCGTCATAGACATCCCGGAGAATGTCGGCAGCGATGATGGCATGGGGAGCAGCCGCGGCGGTGGCCAACTAGGCGAAACACGAGGCAACAGAATAAAGGCGATAGACAGCACACAGAAGGCCAAGGGAAGAAGGTAGTAGTAGCATCTCACGATAATGGAAGGGTGTATTAGGCTTCTTCTTCTTGAATGACGGAATGAAAAATGTTATCCATTAATTAAATAATAATAACCAAGTGCCAAGCGTCTTTTGTGTTCAACTAACAATATATTGAGAAAAAAATTAGTTGCACTTATTTTATAAATGAATAACATTTTTCTAGACTTGAAAGGACTAACGAACTGTAAACATGAAATGGAATTTATAACAAGTTTACGATTTTCATATTATACGGCGTTTTTTTCCTCATTTGTTTATGAAACGCTTTGTAGATGACTGTGTATAAGGAAGAATGAAGCATAGTGCACGAATTTCCACAATATCAACACTATAGTTTAATCACAGCTGGAGCTGACATAAGCAGAAGCTTATGGAGCTCTATTTGTTAGAGGGGGTTGCGGTCGGACCCTGGAAGTAATCACCCACCCTTTATACTCTTGTTTCTAGTTTCTTGCATTTGGGCATGACTATATACATGCAGTTGTAACTGATTTTGGCTATAGAGAATGATGCGTTAATTAATGGGATTTTCTTTGTGAAAATTGTTGGAAATTCAACAGGGAGTTGGGCATTGATCTGGTGATCGAAGGTACGGGGGTGTTTTGACAGAGGGTGCTGGTAAACACATAACTGCAGGGGCGAGGAAGGTGCTGATCACCGCCCCGGGAAAAGGAGACGTTCCGACCTATGTTGTTGGTGTGAATGCAGATGCTTACAGTGATGACGAGCCCATCGTCAGCAATGCCTCTTGCTCTACTAACTGTCTGGCTCCTTTTGTCAAGGTCCTTGACTCCAAATTTGGTAATGTTTATCCAAACTTCTTTTCATCAAATTCATAGCATTTAACAGCCATCATACATTAAGAACGAGCGGAAAGAATAAAAAGATATATATGAGTACGAGTTTAAGAATCTGAAGTTCAACTTGAATTTATCATCCTACAGACGAATGAAACCAAGAAAGCAAATAAATTTGATTTTTTTTTTATGCTGTCATATATATAGATAACGTGGTTAGCCTGTGTGGAGTTGGTACTGATGAGAGAGTATGTTCATTTGATGATGTTGCAGGTATTATCAAGGGAACTATGACAACTACCCATTCCTACACGGGAGACCAGAGGCTCCTTGATGCGAGCCACCGTGACCTGCGACGTGCAAGAGCTGCCGCTTTGAACATAGTTCCAACATCCACGGGTGCAGCTAAGGCCGTGGCTCTGGTGCTTCCAAATCTCAAAGGGAAGCTCAACGGCATTGCCCTTCGTGTGCCGACCCCAAATGTGTCGGTCGTGGACCTCGTGGTTCAGCTATAGAAGAAAACATTCGCTGAAGAAGTGAATGCAGCATTCAGGGAGGCATCTGACAAGGAGCTGAAGGGCATCCTCTCTGTCTGTGACGAGCCATTGGTGTCGATGGACTTCAAGTGCACTGATGTATCCTCAACCGTGGATACGTCGTTGACGATGGTGATGGGAGATGACATGGTTAAGGTGGTTGCTTGGTATGATGATGAATGGGGTTACTCACAGAGGGTCGTTGATTTGGCTGACATTGTTGCCGACAACTGGAAATAAGCTTTTCATAAAATGTTGAACGGCGATCATTTTTCTTTGGCATAGTCTGAAAATTTATTTCATGTCCTCATCATCAATGTCGTACTAGATTCAATCAAGTGATTTTGTATGATTTTGGAAGAGCAAATTTTTTTGCATGCTTTCTGCGCCCTTGTAAGGAGGATAAAGTTGCTTGCAACTACAACAACTTTATAAAGACAGATATAGTTCAAGGACTTTTGCTTGAGGCCAAGTATTTATATCATGCGCCTTCCATTTCCCATCACGTATCTTACTATATCTCATAATGGAAAACTATCCTATGTGTTCATCATTTGTCATTTAAAGAAAATATACATATGATTCACACACACACCCCTACCATTTTCAATTTTGCTCTGAAGTTCCCATAATTTGAGACATAAGAGTAAAATAAAGATAAACTACATGTCATAAGGTTCGAGACATATGTATCAAAAAAATCATAAGAGTTTTGCAAAATGATTAGTTGTACCATGATGAGCAACATTATTGGTTGTAGGAAGTTCAGTTTGTTTTTTTGTTTTTGTTTTTATAAATGTGAACAGTTGTTCAAGCTAAGCTTAATTGAAGAAGACATGAGCAGGATCAAAATTGCTGCTGATCTCTCCTCAACATCAACTTAGAGTCCTAGGCTATAAACATGTTTTCTTGTCTTGATGTCAGCGAGTTTCCCATGAAGATCCCATCACCTGTCCTTGGTATGACCCAACCTATTGCAGTGAGAGCATCTTGGTTGCGGATTAGAATGATTTGAAGTAGTCTTGGGACAAACGTAGAAGTTTCAATTGATGTGTCATCCGAAGGATTCGGAGGCAGATCATTGTGTTCTCCCAGCATCACTCATCATCTACTCTCCTCCCTTATAACTTCTACAAATGCCTCAATGAGAGAGAGCCACAGCCTCCTTTCCAGAATACGCTCTCTCACCTCAACCAACTCTTTGTTTAGGCCGCTAAGAAATTCATACAAATGTTCTTTTTCGAGACGTCCTTTGAATTTAAAGTTACTTTCAAGGTCACCTTAATCTTCTTTATAGTGCAAGTTGGACCTTGCCAAAAGAGTCTGTAGAGTATTATAGTATTCGGTGCTACGAAGTTCACCTTGCCGAATCTCTTTGAGCTTGTTTTTTTTTATCTCAAAGACTTGAGATGCTTTTTCAAGATCAGAGTAATTTTCTTTGATTGCCTCCAAATGGCTCGGACCAGATGCAGGTATATGTGAGTGCGGCTAATATGTGGCTCCATTCAATTGATGAGACATGGTATCACAAGCAAATTATTGAGTTTCCAATTCAGATACTTTCGATTTGTGGTATCTAAAAAGGCATATCACCAGAAATATAGGCCTCTGCCTCGTAGCACCATTAAAACTGACTGAGACCAGAGGAGAAAATTCTGCCCATTCAGCCGATGATTTGTGATTTGAAAGGACGATCCTTCAATGAAGGAGTGTATGGCGGTGTCTCACGGAAAAACCACCATAGACTTAGACATAGAGGAAGCCTCAGCTAACTCAGAAGTTCCCTATCCTGAACAAGCTTCCCACCAAGTAACGCCTTGTTTATTTAGAAAACAGAGACTGTCATCACTACTCAGCCGGACAAGAGACACTGCAGTACTTCTTCCTCTCCTGCTCAGCTACCAAACAAATTTGGCTAACCATTTCAGCACGGCTAGCTCTTCGACAGAGGATCCACTCTATCAGCATACTGCTAGCCTGGAGATCGAGAAGACTCAAAGGGAAAGCGCTGAAAGCCAAGGCAGCAAAAATTGTTTTAGCTGCGAGTCTGCGACATTGTATTATATTTGGCAAGCTCGAAACACATGTATTTTTGAAGGAGAAGTATTTGTATCTACAGATATAACACATAGAATATGTGCTCATGTATATAGAGTGATGTACAAGCTCTATCCACATATCTTAGACACAAGAGCTGCTTAAATAGTTTAAGATTACTTTACATTACTGAATAGTATATGTAGGTTAGCAAATTGACCTATAAGTAGGTTATTGTATGTGTCGCATCCCTTCGATGTTTTGATTCTTTTATTAATATTAGCATTTTAACCAAAAAAAAAGATAGAGTAGAGAAAACAGTGAGCATACGAGATGTTTTCTGATCGTTGTTCAGTGAAATCTACACGTGTGCGTATGTATATATATATTCTATCAAATCAATACCATCAACTACGACCATAAATACAACCTATCAAATATTCCCTATATGTTACCATAACTACATAATATCTCATCATAATTATCATAATTTCTAGATATTCTAGCAAAAGACTTTAAGACTTCTTGAACTTTAGCTTTTTCTTTTTCTATACCATGTGCGGTCATCAATAAAACTAATAAATCACCTTTCTTCAGTGATTGTCTGTGGGAGCTCTAAAGAGACCCCACACGTCAATATGAATTAAAGTAAATGATTTGGAAGCTTTATATAGTCTAGAATAGTGATGTTTAGTCAATTCACAATATCATATTTGAATAAAGCATGATTTTTATTCTTGAAAAGTGTTGGATTCGAATGTTTCATGTAAGAAAACTAGGATCACCAAATCTAAAGTGCCATAGCATTACACCTGTTGATTCTGAACTAGAGCTGAGACAGATGTTGGGGTTCTGTTAGGCACAAATGGGACCTTTCTCAAACACAGAGGTGGTTACTTTCTCTACCACTGCCAATCATTTTCCCCGAGAATGTCTAGAAATAAATACCAAGAAGAATCAAATATGGCTAGACAGTGAAGTGAAGATGCTAGTTTTTTACTCCCTCCTAAAAAAGATCGTCACTCTCCTTTTGGGATGTTCCGAAAATGTATCAACTTTCTATATTAGCTTTTAAAAATTATGTGACTTCCAACATTATCTTTATTAATTAAAAGGAAACAACACATTAATTGCTAAACGCAACCAAACAAAGGGTAAAATGAAATTGTGGCCTACTTTTAATGACTAGACAACACATTAAATGATGTTTCTTTGATAAATTGGAACATTCAAAAGTGATAATCTTTTTAAGACGGAGAGAATAACAAATAGTAGATTGCATGACAATTTAGGCACATTAAGTACATCATACAGAATACTCAGATAGGATAATTTGATAGTTCCTTTCCCAGCTACTGTTGAATAGGATCCATCAGCACTGGATTTTCTTATTTCCTGCACATGAATAGGCAGATAATAGGTGAGAGCAACTGGTCATGTGATTAGTTAGCTCCAGAGTCGATGATCATGAAACAGGTTTACAAGTTAGCTCCAGAGTGGATGATCCATGAAACAGGTTTAGAAGACTGTATGCTGCGCAGAGCGGAGAAACGGTTACCTGACTCGACATTTAGGAGGCTTCTGAGAAGTTTACTTTAAAGCGTAGAGATTGAAAAAGCTTGTACGGATGCTCTAATTGACCCTTTGTGAAAGGCACTATCCGCAGAATAACATGGAACAACATACAGCTGCTATTTCATTCAATTAGAAAGCTGCAGCAAGAGATGCACTTAAAACCCAACTTGTTTTTGAACGGAGACAAAAGAATTCAGTGGCAGGAGAACAATCACTGAATAGCCAGGGAACAATTGCAGTATAACAGTACCTTCTTCGGGTACCTGAAATCAGGCTTAGGACTAAATCCTCGAGACAAGTTTAGGGAGACTGGAGCTTTAACCAACAAAAACAACTTCCCCTGACCTTAAGTTAAAACAGACCTAAGTTAAATCACTGAAAACCATTAGATGGAAGAACAGACAATAGTTTGAGTGCTTCGTTTTAAAAGAAAATACTCCACCAAGCACCAGAATATGCATTTCTGTCTGATCCAGCACCCTTTGGGAGTAACATCCGAATCGCCTTTAACAGAACGAAAGCAGAAACAAAACCGCTTCAGGAAAGCACATTTACAAACAAGATCAACAAATGCAGTACCTTGAGTTTTTAATCAGAAAGAGAGAATGTTACCTTTTTTGAGAGCGCATCAGTTACTCTGCTTCTGTTGAACTCAACAGATACAATTTTTCCACCGGAAAACCAGAGTTCATAAGCATGTAAAGGCCTTAATGGACTAGGACCAAGGACAACGGTAACATTCTCGGTACCCGGTGCCTCATTAATCAAGGATAGAAGAGAAGTTTTGACATCCACAATACTGTTCATCAGCTTTTCCATTCTTCTTGTTCCATGTTTTACCTCTCTTTTTCTTGCAATATGCGGCCTCGTCAAAGAGGTCTTCATTTCCCAGTCCAGAACTGTCTCCTGATGCATATCATAAGTGACACGTGACATTGTCCCTTGCTATTGTTATCATCTTTGTAATTATCGGTTTTTCTTTTTCCCTTTTTGGGTTCTGGTTTTGCAGGTACGACAATTATTCAAAATATTAACACAAGAATTTCCACTCAAATCTGGGAGGGGAAAGAAAACAAAAACTCTAAATGCATTTGAGCAAGAAGGAAAAAAAAAAAAGCAAATAAGGAAGAGCTTACAAGTTTTTGAACTTGTAAAATAAACCCATGGAAGTTAAATAAAGTTGTGTGTATGTAATCCTTCAACAAAATAATGAGTAAATCTACGACAACATAAAGCAGCGAAAATTTCCCAGCAGCAAAACAAAAGTAAAAACGCAGTAAATAAAGCTATAATTTTCGCTCAACAAATCCTTGTACTCCTTGTGCAGTTCATCGAATTCAAGACTAATATCCTGTAAGACACTGAATTTTGAAGAGGAAAACCAAATTAAAAATCTAAGTATCTGCCAACACTAAAATTTCAATCGTCAAACCTGAAAATCCAGGAAACGGAGCAGGGGTGTGTACGGAAATCGAGAAGCAGGAGGGGATTTGGTGGTGCATGAAGAGGACGAAACCAAGGATGTCAATAACAATGTGGAAATTGTGGAAGTTTCAAAGGAGTCTGAAGTTGTGTCGATGTCGGTGCCATCTCCGACCTCCTCACTCCTCCGGCTGCCTTCTCCATTACTACTGTTTTCATCCATTGTTGAGTACCGCCGCCAAATTTTGAATGAACATAAATGAGACGAATTATACTTCATATTTGTTTATCTACTAGTATAGGAACTACTTATGAACAAGTAGGAACTACTTATGACTGTATAAACTTCAGCTAACCTTGCATTTTAGTCCGCTCAATGCCATATCTCATCAAATGCGAGTTGAAGGTAGTAGCGGAAGTACAAGCATAGAAGTAGCTTCCACAATTTCCTCCCATCTTTTCTAACAACATGACCATCATATACTAATAATATCACAATCATGGGGCAAAAAAAAAAAAAAAAAAGAACAAAAAGAACAAAATTGAGCAGCTATTTTGAACATTTTACACTGTCCACGTAAATTTAAGCAAGCAACTAGCTAGGACAGAATTAAGGTCTACCCATTTCACACCAATTCATCTGCACCTCCTCATTGGAAGATAATTGGTCTCAACTTCTCGATCGGAGAAGCAAATGTGAGAACCAACAGTTTGTACCCAAATCCAACATGGGGACGAGATGAGTTCAGCATGGCTTCTCTATTGGGGAGGACCTAACTGCTTCAACTTTGCTCCTAAGACAATACCAACTTCATCTGATATACTTTTCTTTTTGGTTGCAACCTGCATAAAGATAAATAATAAGCACACAAATTTATGAATTCATAAACACACAGCCTTGGGCACAGAAACTAGCAATATATGGTTACGTTTTCCGGTCTTAAGGAGACAAGCCCTTCCAAATACAGCTCGAAACAATCATAGTAAAAGGCTAACAGCCTGAAAATATTAAATCATAACACAAAATCAGCGTTGTAAACAACCTACAGTAATTTCACTCTTGGAGAATTATCTTCAGCTGGTTGTGGTTTGGTCCATTTACCTTTTTTCTCCCTAGTGTCTAAAAACCTAAACTTTAAGTCAACGAACTTCGTCAACAAGGTTAAACAAAAAAGTTAACCATCACAACTAACGACCCATATACCAAGGTGATGTTAAGACACCCATTTTCCATATTACATGTGCCTTTTACTAGCATGTGTTGCATGTGCCCTAGAAGTTAGACGGACGGCAAATTTAACCGAGTCCTTTAGTCAAAACGCCATTGGGGCTAAAGGGTCATCGACCCAAAGCACAATCAAGCAAAAGGTGATTCTGCCATCAGTTATGATTGTCCAGAAATGAGCAAACTGAAATCTGATAATCAAGGACTTCTGAACTTTTGAGCATGTTTGTAAACAAGAATGAAGATTTAGCAGGGTTAAGGACCTGTTATCACCAATCTCAAGGTAAAAGTGAAAATATAAATAAACTTGAGCAGCTGTTCTATACAATTCTTTTTTCCAATTTGTCCATGTAACAGAAAAAAAAAAAAAAAAGGAAAACCCATGACAAGAAATCCTCTCAATAAACACTCTACACTTTCCCTTCAACTATTTGTCAACTCAATAGCTCATCGTTTACGGCTTCACCAAGAGCTTTCATTCAGTCGGAGATTTTGGTCTTATTTATTCAGTTATTGCCTTTATGTTTTGGCTTTTTCCAACCTGTTCTTTTCCTTTTTTTCCCTCTTTGAATGGGGAAGAAAAAGTGGGTTGGGGCTCAGAAAAGTGTAGATAGAGGACAAACAAGTGCGCGAAAAGAGGAACCGTTTCTTCTTGTTTCTTTAAATTGATACTAAATACACCAGAATTTGGAGATAAGGGTCCAAAATTTTCCTGGAAGAGTTTCATTTTATTGAGGTAACCACAACTTTATCGAGGTAAGTTCGAGTCCACAGAGATGAAGAAACAACACTGCACTAGGTTCTCAAAAGGTAGTTTAACTCAATTTGCATATAGCAGTTGGCAAAAAATAACAACAGGAATGCTGGATCAAATTCTTAATGCACATTGCCTTCTCTAAGCCACATATTTTATTTTCTCCTGGTCATTAAATGCTTCTGGTCATTGAAGCTTGACTTACTCTCCCACTCAACAGCAAGAAAAAAATGGAACAGGTTCATGTTTCCAAAGTTTAAAGATATAAACCAAGAGATACATGATGTGCGTGCATGTAGTTATGTATGTATGTATGTATGTATATTTATGTACATAAGTAAACACATATAAACACATTAATAGACTTACACATACCTCAAGCAACTGGTCATAATTGGACTTCAGCAAGTTAATCTTACGCTCACAATAGTCTTTTCCTTCTGCTATTGTTTTCTGCCAATAAATGAATCAACAGCTACACTTTTAAGATTGAGAGAAGGCCAGTTGCATCATAAATGTCATGGAGTAAAGAAAGTCCAGCAATTCAAATTGTCTTAGAAAATTCCATCTACCTCGGCATTCATATAATATAATGGCACAGAAAGGAGATGCCTAGAGTGGCATAAACATGAAACGCCATTTTATATGATAGGTATTTGAATGCTTTTCTATATTCAGGCTTCTGAATAAAGTAGATCATACAGGTTATGCATGACATGACATCACTGATAAATGCTGATTATAGAGGACAACGTCCTTCTGATATGCTGTAGCTTCTGTCTATTTCAGAGGTTTCTTGAACAGTGCTCCAATTCCTGGAGACAAGGGAAAAATCTCTATGATAATAGACAGTCATATCCTATTCATGACTAGAATATTGTTCCCCATTCTTTTGGCAACATAGACAATCAGGTTCTTAATCAGGACCAAGACTAAATTCTCCCAAATACTCCACTGATACTGCATATCTTATTCAGAAATACTAGATATAAAAGAGTGTGATTTAGATCATGCCCCCTTCTTTGGTTGCTGTGAGCTTGGGAGGTTATAAATCATGCAAAATAAGCCTAATGTGCCTGTCTTGAAATTCATTATGATGTATTTGCCTTACTAATCATGTCACATAAATTCTAACAGCGACACTGTCGGAATATAGATGAATCAAAGCGACATTATATCATGCGCCGAAAGAGAAAATATTATGGGCATCCAAACCGTTCATATACCATAACCCTCCTACCCTAGCTTACATTGCTCAGTTCTGGATGCTAACTTTCAGTAAGATTACAACAAAGGTAGAATATTTAGCAACTGGCTACCACAATTTACAGATTTGATAAGCTAGAAGCAAACAGATGCTCGACAGAGAAAAATATTTTGACTGTTGTTAGAGACTTGCCCACCACTTACAAAGTAAATCTCCAAAGGGGAACTTGCTCAAAATTCCAATGCTTATCTAGCATTTGCGCATGGAATATGGCAGAAAAGAAAGAACAGGCTCCATGGCACAAGAAAGAATCAGTAACCTAAAGCACCAGAGATTCTGGGCAGTATTAGACTTTTTGTAAAACAGTTGGAAAGGTGTAAGACAATGTAGTACACATGGAAAATTGCAACTAGTTGTGATTTTGGTCTACCATTTTGTACAGGGGGTGGGAGATAGTAACTAGCAGGTTGGTTGGGTGCACAGGGAAATAGTTGTGGCTACACCCCACCACTACAGTCCAGACTGACTTAGGTGTTAATACATAGACGCAATGACTTTCCGGCAAAACATGCACCAAAGGAACAAGAATGCCCATATACTTGATTCCTCCTAGCGTTCCTACCATCATGTATACATGGAAAACTTTCAGCGTTTGAACAATATCCTAATAATCCATTATCCTTAATTCCTAAAAAGGTGTCTTTCGGCTGAATTCACAAACAATTTCTACGTCAAGAACAAATTGCATCAAAACCTATGCACAGAAGAATTACTATACAAACATGAAATAGAAACGAACTGCAATTCATGCATTGTTAGAACTCATTATATAACCTTTTTACCAACCTCAATGAAATACCCAGTGCCCACATCTACTAACACCTTGTCCGCATCATCAAGTGTCCCAGCAACATAAAGTGATACAGTTAACGGAACCAGCATTTTCTTCCCTGGTAACCACCAAGCAAACAAAATCCTCAATACATACATAAACAAAATCCCCACTACGATTACAATTCAAATATACAGAAGAACATGATGCATTAATTAAAAAAAGAAAATGATATTACAAGTTTTAGGATTTCAAACCTTGGGGGCGGAGGGAAAGGTCATGAAGAGAATTGGAGGCAAGGTCAAGTCGTGCAGTGGCAGTGCGGATATTGTTGAGGTTGTCTTGGAGAAGATTCACTTCCATGTCAGTTTGCTCTTTCACTGCTTTAAGCTGCTCCACGCTCAGCTTGTCCAACTCCACTGCCACTGGAGCTGACCGGGCTCCTGCTGTTCCTCCAATCGCATCCCCTTTTGATGAGGCCATTCCCTTTCCTTTACCTAGTAAAGAATTAGACTGCAACCGAACTTATGCCATTTTTCGGTTCAATTGTATTGATGAACTAAAAATGTCAATTGTGTAGTATGATAGCAGTAAATTTCAATAAACAGCGGTTAAGATTTAGAATGAGATTACTTAAGCATGAAAACTTCAGAAAAAAGGCACATTAATTACATATCATTGGTCACGGTAGTATACAAATGTAGGCATAAGCCACTCAAAAGCACGTATTTTTAGCTAAGCAACCTAAGAACAAGCACTCTACTTCGAAGAAAAAAGAGGGAACTTTGAGATACGCAAGCTTGAACTTGCTCAAAAGTTGCTGCTTGAACACCAGAATGAAGTCGATATAAAAATTAGACAAAACAGCTGCGGAGGAGAGAGTCTGCAGGGTGTCCAGGTGCAGAAGAAGAAAAATAACTGACAACGTGAAGCTTTAAAGCCATTTTTTTTTATTTTAGCATTCGCCTGAAAACTATGGAAAACAAGTGGGAACCGAAACATGGTAGCTTTGATGATGAAGCTTTAATAGCCTTTTCGCATGCACCTAAACACTATGCAATATTAGTAGGAACAGAAACATCGTTGATTTGATGTCATCCAACCAGATCATTGGTTCAGTTCTGGACCGGATGACCAAAACACAAGTTAGGAAAGTGAAAAAGAATATAAAAGATATGTAGGTGCTTACTCCTTTTACACCTTTTTTTCTCCGATGGCAGAGGCAAACACCAATAGAACAGATGATGTTTTCAGCGTTTTGGATCAAAAGAAAATGGATTGCCTTTAGCCTTATAACGCAGCACCACCATTGATGCACAGTCTGGTTTCAATCAGCACCAAGAAAAACCTAGAGAAGATCTTAGACATTTACAGTTTTACTGGAGCTAAACCAGACAAGGATTAGAACAGAGTAATTACATCTACCTGCCCTCGGTGTTGTCCGAATTACGACCGCCCCCTTCTTTTTTCTGCACTTTTTTCTTTTATCGTTTTTTATTTTTTATGAATAAAAAATTGCTTGAGAGATTGAACCCATAATCTTTCTTATATGCTTCAACATGGATCATTGTCAACATGCATAAATTATTGAGGCGGGACATCATTAGAGAATTTTATGCATTTTAATCGTGTAATCCTACCTCTTAAAAGAAATTCTCTATAAAGTTTGACTTAATTCTCCTACTACAAAATATTGTTAACGTAATATTACTTGTACCATGTTCGAACGGATGATGCTTGAAATAGTATATCCCTCCTAGAACCACTAAAATTCGAACATCAGTAGAAGAAGCTGGAAACAAAATTTTGAAGCCACCAGTAAATTCAATTGAGTGGCAGAAGGAGGTCTATGTATCATGTAAGCATGGATGGCTTACAATTAGAACTAGTAAAATCTCATCATTAAACGACTTAACTTATCAAAAAAAAAAAAAAACATGTAAATATTTGATTTGTTGCAAGATATGTTGAGGATGCATGGATGACTTGATCCGATGAAGTTAGGAACTAGACTTTGTTATTCATTTATTACGACAATAGTTTATCAAATTAAGATGAGGTTTTCAAAGTATATTTTTGAACGACGGAAAGATATTCAAACTCGAATACTGAAATCGAAAAAATGATACTCAAGCGTCAGACCTAAATGTTTTTTTTTATAAATTTATAAAGTATTTGACACAATAATTTGTCAAAATAATTTTCACATCGCTTAATACCTAATTTCAAATAATAGTGTGAAAAATATTTGTTAGTATTTTAATTTTATGCAGTGTTTGATCAACCGTATGTTTGAACAAGTATGATAAGATTTTAGGACATATAGAGTATCTCTTATAATATAAAAACTCTCAAGGTTGCAATAGGAGGAAACCTGTCTTAGGAATCATATCCTGCGTGGTCAAGCCCTTGTAACTTATGATGTTCTTAACGCCCCAAAGATACAGCCGAATCTTATTTATGACATTATGCTCCAAAATCGTGGTTATGTTTGGCTGACGATACTGATGTTTGAGTATAGGACCCTTTGCTTACTATGTTTTATTCTTATCGCGGATACAATTTAATATCAAGCATTCAATTAACAATCGAAACAACAATTAGTTCTTCCAAGTTCCGACCCGATCTATGATGCTAGAAAAGCAGCGCCAACATTTCTGGCCATAAAAGGCATGAATAATTAATTAGATTGGAGTGAAAAAGATCATATCTATTCCTCCAAAGTCACTAATGTCCCAGCTCTTTAGAGCTTCATGAATGATATAAATCAAAAAACTCTGCGGTTTTTTAGATGAGATACTCGTATGTAGAGGTGTTCAAGATATCCACTGCAACCTAGGTCAGCATCTTTTTTCCGTTGGGTCGGGTGCATCTAATTCAGATAGCAGTGAAACGTTCACACTATAACTGTCTCTGGTTTGAAACCTAAACCACTTAGAAAGCAATCTTCCATCTAAGTATCAATTGATCTATGAACTAGAGCTGAATAACTAATCAGCTCATTACTCGCATAAAAAAGCTCACCCACTCATGGTTTACAGTTAAAATCTTCCCCACTTGGATCATTTAACTTTTGCATCCACATATACCACTTGATTATATGCTATCATTCAACTTAGAGAGAAGCGTGGATATTAGCGAAATGCATGATCAATACGTGTTGTCGAGAAATAATTTCATTAACAAAGTTAAACTAGAAACATAGATGTCGTAATAAAGATTCACTATGACAAAATCCTGTCACCATTTTTTTTTTTTTTGCATAAGATAGCATTGTCCTGATTTTTTTTTTAATTTTTTAACTTTGGAGTACAAGCTACAATATTGCATTGTTAATAAACAGCACAACACATACCAGAATTCATAACCAATCGAAGTAAGAAAGTCAGGCGCTAATGTGCGTACAAAGGTATCCACACTGAGATATGGTGAGATAAATTATTCCTGTAAGAAGGGTTTTAACACCATCACCACTACCACCCATTCTTCAGGCGAAGAGTGCTTCTGAATCTGTCCCCTAAGTAACCTAAGACGAAACCTCTGCCACTAAATCATGAATAACATACAGGATAATAGAGTTGAATTTTATATTATATATACAGGATAATAGAGTTGAATTTTATATTATATATCAATTTATACTTACATATTCAAAATAATAAAATGTTTAGGTATCTCCGTTTTTTTTCCTGTTGGTTTGTGTCAACTGGAGGATTGGATTATGAGAATAGAAATGCACAAAGATGCATGCCAGCAACCTATTCACACATGATTGTAATGTAATCCTTCCTCTCGGTGGTTAGCACTTAGCATGCTTGGTACTTACCATAGTTTTGTGGGACCCCTTCTTTGCTTGGTGTATCTGGAAATTTATATATATATATATATATATATATATATATATATATATATATATATATATATATATATATATATGAGGGAAGTGGGTATTTCTGTTTCGCCATCTAAGTACTACCCAGCATTTTTGTAGAGGTGAGATGAGACTTGACGTGGGTATGGGGAATTAAAGACAGGAAAGAAAACAAATAACAAAGATATTCACCATAGATGGCTTCACTTAAAGAGTCAAATTAGTTGAGCAATTTTTTCTTTGATGGTCACTTTCGTCAACTTACTCCTGAAAGGGCTTAAATGGACGTTCCTTTCAATTCTTTCGTAACTACCCATTTGTTGCCTTTATAATTGGGGTATGGCGAGATAAAGTTGTTGCTAGTCTACAATTAGGACGTTTCCTTAACTTCTATCCTAACTATTTTTTTACCTTTGGTTCGGGAAAAAATACAAAAGACGGTAGACATATTTCAATTGTGGCTTTCCCACAGCTGTCAATAAACATGCCTTCTTGTACTCTTTAGTGGGTCATGTTTGTAAATGAAATTCTTTTTTATTGTCTTGATTTATATACATTGGGTTTATATAGAACCATTCTATTTTAACTATGGTAAGACAATAAGCATAATGATAGGAAAAAAATTACAATAGATACAAATGATTTGATTTGATCTGATCGTATCCCGTGATTGATACTTTTTATCACTCCCTCCTCAAGTTGAGTAGTGAGATTTTTAATACTCAACTTGTATAATGTTGAGTCAAATATCATTTCACTCACAGCTTTCGTCTAACTGATCTCCATATCGTACAAAAGTTAGTTCAGTAGTTTCGTCTTTAATCATTTCTTTTATGAAGTGTCGATTCACTTCTATATGTTTTGTCCTGTCATGCTGGACTAGATTTTCTGATATGCAGATTGCTACCTTGTTATCGCATATCAACTAGGTTAGGGTCTTGAGTGAAAAATCAACTTCACCCATCAAATTCTTTATCTATAGGATCTCCATTATCCTCTTTGTGATGCCTCTAAACTATGCCTCAACACTGAAAAGAGCAATTGCTTTTTTACTTCTCTACATCACCAAGTTTCCGCCAATTAAGGCAAAGTACTCTTAAGTATATCGTTTATCATTTGGGTTACCTATCCAATCTGCATTTGTAAAGATTTTAACATCTAGGTATCGATTCTTTCCGAACAGGATACCCCTTCATGATGTGTCCTTTAAATATTAGATTATTCTCATGATTGCCTCCATGTGTTTTTCTGTGGTTCATGTTAGGAAATCGACATGATCACTGCAAAAACGCGCAGCGAAAAAATAAAACCTGATCTCCGATTTCTTACCGATGATCCAGGTTGTTCGTTTAATTTGATGAAAGAAACTCGAAAATTACCTATGTAGATTCGAAATCTACAGATGAAGAATGTGCGATGACACGAACACCCTCTGCCGGTATCCACATGAATGCTTCCTTCCGGAGTGCTAGCTCTTGAAACGGCGCAGCTGAGAACTTGGTTTTCTCTAAAACGATTTTGTCTTTCTTTTTTCTGTTCTTTGTTGTGTTCCAAAAATATCTTCTTTTCATCTGTTGGAGAATACATCTTCGTAAATACTTGTAGTGATGGTCTCACTACATCATTCAAATATTCTGCGCAAGACCCAAAATGATCCCACCATGATGCGAACCAGTATGGAATATTTCTCGCCGTTATTTTCCTTGTATCAAAAAATATCAACCAGGTATGTGAACCCCTGGAGTTTTGAAAATATAGAGAATTATACCAAGCTTGTTGGTAATCCCAATAATTAAAAGAGACATTTGAAAATAAATTTGAATTATATCATACAGGAAAATCAATTTCCTCGGATAAAGATCCAAATTGATTTTGCCATTGCTCCGGTGTCATTATAGACACTATTTTAAAGTTGGAGAAGGCATACTCATTATTTTCTTTATTAAAATGATGTTTTATTTCAACAGAATTTGTCATTATCAACAGATGTTGATAATATTATGTGATTTTCGCAATATTCCATGATTTATAGAAAAATTCTTTTCCAAAATAATTTTGTAAGGCAAATAATGGATTAGTATCATAATATGATTATTCTATAGTAGTAATATATTGATATATATATATATATATATATATATATATATATATCAACATTCGATTCCAGATTGGATTGGTTAATGCCAATCATAATCCGTATCAAATATGGAATCTGTTAGGATTAGATAAGACCAATCAAAATCCATATCAGATATGAATTCTATTGTTATTATCCGATGATATAAGTATATATATAAAAAACAACAACAATAATAATAATAATTAATATCTAATATTAACATTATTAATATCAACCCATACGCATTCTTATGTGTGACCCGATATGCCCATATTAATTGGCAGTCGGTTAAATCTCCATTAAACCAACAAGTCGTAATTGGTCTCTAGCAAGACATTACGACTACCTAATTAATACGAGTAAAGTCCAACTATCCTAATAATAATATATGCATTAATCCCTTTGTCACACGATATCTAGTTTGAACATAAGTCATGGTCAGCATCATACTTATATTGTTCTAACATATGATTACTCGATCTCTAAGTAGACTGATAAAATAAATGATATTGATCACACTATCAATTCATTTGAGCACGACCATGCATTTCACAGTCTCACTAATCGAGGGCCCAAAGATATCTCTCTCAAAAGAGAGGGACAAATTCTATCTTGATTGTTCAATATCATCTACATAATTTCTATCATACTCAATCATGCCCTTTATTATTATCCAGTTATGGATAACGTTAGATCATGCCAAAATATAATAGTCCTTATATTGGAAACTATGACAATCTCAAGTCTAAGGATTAAAACATGACTATCATGAGATTTACTTATGACGTTAATCCATGTAGTAATCTCATGATGGGTATATCCAATACAATGTTCTCGTATCATGATACACATAATCATCTCATGATTATCAAATCAATACTCATATTGGTTATAAAATTTTTTAATCTGTATAACAATAATGGACCAGATACATATATCATAATTGTGTAACATACTAACCAACAATAATGATAATAAAACCTCTTTATTAATAATAAATGTATAACATAAAACATCCAAATCATGGCCTAGGGCGCATACATTAACAGTTCATGCATGAACTGACTCACTACTCCAACATCATATGCAATATTAGGTCTTGTATATGAGAGATAAATCAACTTTTCTACTAGTCTTTGGTATCGTTTTCGATTTGCCAGTAGAGCTCATTCTTCCATTTGTAGCTTGTGATTAGCCATCATTGGAGTTTCACTAAGTCTGCAGTCTACCATCTCAACTTCATTCAACAATCTAAGATATATTTTCGTTGGTAGATGATTCCCTCTATTTGATCGAAGAATCTTAATCTTTAGAAAATACTTTAGCCTCTTTAGATTTTTAATCTGAAACTCCATCATCGAATTCTTCTTGAGTCGATCAATTTCTTCCCGATCATCTATATAATGATAAAACAGGTAATTGATTTTTTTTTAAAAACAAGATATGATTAGAATTGCTTTGCATGTATCCCATCTGTTTCATTGCTGTCGTAAATATTTCAAACCACGTACCGGGAGATTGTTTCAGTCCATAGAGAACATTTTTCTTAGTTTGCATACCTTATTTTTTCCAAACTCACTGGAAAAACTGGTGGTGTTTCTATGTATAATTCTTCCTTCAATTTTTCATGTAAGAAATCATTATTAACCTAGAACTGTTAAAAGTTAGAAGCGATCGGCTGGTTGGAACTATTTGGTGGTTGAGTGTTTAGCTGTTTCACGACTATTGTGATGGCTAGTTGTTTTTGGTCACTTTGTCCGGGAGAGTACCTTGGTACTGTGATGAAATGCTTTATGAGTTCCAAGTTTGAACTGTGTTGATGCTTTCTGTGATTGTGTGGTGGTTCTGGGCTGTGATTGTTTTGGGGTTTTGTATTTTTCTATGTTTTTGGGGTTGAGTTGCTTGGAACTTTAATTGTGGTTGGTTGGCTGAAACGCTTTTGTTGTTCTATGATTTGTTCAGTTTCATCTGATGAATTTTGCAGAATTGGGTTAGGAAAGTTGTTTTAACATAGGCTTTGAGCTGTTTGTTGGAATGTGATGGAAAAAGTTTATGGACAATGATGAATTTGTTTATGAGTCCTCCGGATTAGAAATACTGCTCTGATACAATGTGTGTGAATGAAACTCTTTTTATTGATTTGACTTGTATACAATGGGTCTATACATAGTACTATGCTAGAGTTAAGTATGGTATAACAATAAATACAATGATAGAAAAATAATTACAATAAATACAAATAATTTGATCTGATCATATCCCATGATTAATACTTTTCATCACGTGGTTCACAACCAAAATGGTTGTAGCCAGGACAAAAACCTTCATACCCACTCCTAGTTATCATTTGGGGATCCCTAACTTAGTGAGCAATCTAATTAATCAATCATCTATCTTATTAAGTAACAGAAAGATAACTAATTTGTTTCATACGTGGATGTCATAATTATCTCAAAGTCATCTCAAAATATGGATTTGTTATAATTTTAATGATTAGAACATGTTGACTAAGAGAGACTCCACGACGGAGTAGTGATGTATTAATGGCACGACAAAAAAAATATGGGTGGTGTTGTACCAGAAGGTTTCACCAATTCTTGTAGAAATAGTAGTTTCATTATATGCATGTTTCATGAGCATAACTCATTTTCAAGGAAAATATGGCCGCCTCATATTTAAAGTATTATCCTAATTAACTTGGCCCGGAAATTTTTCTTGCGAAAGATCTACTTATTGTTTTGAAACTTAGAAATAACATAAAACTTTTTGACATGTCTAACACAGTAAAGGTTGTTACAATATTTATTGCCAATTGGCTGGACAGGCCTTGTGTAGTAGTAGTTGCACTAGTAACATATTTCATAGGATAGACTGGAACTGGGTTACCCAAACAAAAAGGAAAAAAAGCAAGCGTCCTCTTCGTTCAGCCGGGTAGGCTTTGTCTGGTTGATATTTTTTGAGCTACACTGTAACGGAAAATCTAGGTAGATGAACAAATGAAGTGTGTGATTTTGGCACAAAAAGGGTCACATTTTAATTATAATAACTTTTAACAACCAAAGACGTTATAAAGAATAACATTTTTTGAATATTTCACAGATGATGTCAAGTCTTTGATGATATCTAACCAAAGTTGAGAAGAAAAATATTTTCAAAAAAGAAGACGAAGAACATAATTACAGAGGATTTCATAGTGATGTTATGATATCATATTAAATCTTTTTTGAGATTGTGCGTACTAAGATTATATATGCACGTGAATAGTATTAAAGTTATTAGCGGGACCATACACAACATTGGAAAATGACGGTAAGAAAAATTTGGGAAACGAAAAGGATTTTGTTGTTGTCTCCCTCGATATGTAGCTAATTGAAAAGGCCCCCCTGCTGAACTCAGCATAAGAAAGAGAAGAAAACCCTAGTCAATAAGCTAACTGCAAACTGCAAAGTATGACGAAACTTTTTTGCACGAGTCCACCTCACATCTTTATTTTGCTTAATTAACGGTAACACTGCAAATTCTTTTTTCTTTCCTCTTTTGAAGGAATCATTAGGAGGAGCTGGTCCCCAACTATGAGTAGAATGGAATTGCCTCCCTAATTGGGCAAGGAGATGTGCCGACCTATTACACTGTCTTCCAATAAGTGTGAATCGAAATGCCGAAAAAGCCAAAGCATACAAACCCCAATCTAGATAAGTCCTCGTCTATGGAATTGATACGAGAAAGAGCTGTCAATGTATCCGATTCCACCCAGATTGCTCCAGTCCACCATGATCAATGCAAATTCTGTTGTTTTTTTTTTTCCATTAGTCGTGATATTTTAAATAAAAGTCCATGGATAATTTGAAATCTCAATAGTTACTCCATAACTCATATCATAAATAATATATTTATTTCTTAATTTGCTAACGTCTCATGCATAATCACGTCTCATACATAATCAAACTTATTTCAGGCTTATATCATAATCATTAATCACGTCTCATACCTTATTTCAGGCTATATCATAATCATTAATCACGTTTCATACATAATCAAACTTACTTCATGCTTATATCATAATCATAAAAAGTTGGGGAGAGGCGAGGAGACACAAGAACAGCAAGAGGGCGGGCTTTGGCGTTGGTGAGACCTGAGCATTCAGTCATATCCACAGGCGTATCAGATGATGTTGAGAAATCAAATGCTTGGAGGAAATTAGCAAGAACAAGCTGCATTATCTGAAGGCTAAATGACATGCCAGGGCATATTCTTCTCCCAGCCCCAAAAGGGATCAGTTCAAAATGTTTGCCTTTAAGGTCCACATCTTTATTTACATCAAGAAACCTCTCTGGTCCAAATCTTGAAGGCTCCTCCCAAACCTCTGGATCCTTTTGCAGTTTCCATATATTCACCACCAATCGAGTGCCTTTTGGGATGTCAAAACCATCAATCATGCAGTTTTCGGTGAATTCTCTAACAACCAAAGGGCCTGCTGGGAATAGTCGAAATGTCTCCTTTATAACGGCTTGTAGGTAGGGCAAATTGGGAACGTCTGATTCGTTCACTGGTCTCTCTTTCCCTACATGATCGTCTATTTCCTTCTGAACCTTTCTTAATGCATAGCCATGGTTCAATAGCAAAGCTAGTGCCCAAGATAGCATCACTCCTGGGGTATCCGTCCCTTCGATAATCATAGCCTGTTACATCCGTAACACAAGTGCCCAGTTACACAATCACAAGAACTTCTACATAATGGAATCATGCTAGTACTATTAGAACTAACACAATCTTAGAAAGGATTCGGAGCTAATAATTTAATTACTAGTCCTCTTAATAGTTATTTTCTAACTAATTTCTAAGTTATATAATATTCATGTAACATTCACTAGAAAACATACCATTGTTACCCAAAAAAAAAAGTTTGGGACGAAAATGAAAGTATACCATGCAAGTAGATTTGATAATTCTATGATCATCATAAGCATGCAGATTGACATCCTCCTCGATCACTGACAGCATCACATCCATAAAATCTTGCTCATCATTTCTGTTCCCCTCTCCTGAATATTTTCTCTTCATGTAATGTTCATCCAACCAGCTCTGCATAATTTCGTCAACTTGTAGTGCAGTTTCTTTCATCTTCTTCTCATATCCTCCGATGTCAAACCACCTCAGAAAAGGAATATAATCAGCCACCACAAAAACACCAAACAAACGCATGAATTCTCTCATCACCTTCTGGCATCGCCGGGCTTCCATCTCCAGCGTCTGGTCACCCGTGCCAAGCATGCGTTTCCCGGCTACCATTTGCACAATCACGTTAAGATTCAAGTCGTTGAACAACTGAGTCATGTCTATGAAAGCACGACCATTCTCATCTTTCTTTTCTTGCCAGAACTTGTAAAGATCTTTGATGGAATTCAAGCATTCAAAGATTTGAACGTGCTTAAGGAGCTCAAGTCGGCGGACAGAGAGTAATTGGAGGGCGGTTAATTTTCGGATCTCACGCCAATAGGGACCGTAGGGTGCGAACCCAAACAAGGCGTTATCGTAGCCCATGAGTTGCGCTGCTAAAAGTTTTGGGCGGGAGGAGACGGCTATATCATTGGTGGTGAACAACTTTTTGGCTAGCTTGTAGCTGCTCACCACCACGACTCGGTGCACGCCGAGCCGTAGACTGAAGATTGGGCCATGCTTGTCAGCTAAGTCCCCCAAGATTTCTTGGGCGAGTTTAGGGCCTTTTAGTTGGTGGAGGTGACCAATTATAGGCCATGCACCACCAGCTTCTGGTGGCAGCATATGGTTCTTTTCGGTATTAGGTCTTGTTGATTGCAAAATTTTGGAAAGGAAAAGGAGAAGGAGAACTGGAAGGATGACAGCAAGCAGAAATGTGAGTGAAAAATCCATGGAATGGGTTTAGTACAGAGGAAGATGTTACATTGCGTCTATTTATATAGGCAATTTTTGAGATGGTACATGAAGGCATTAATAAGTTAATCATAAAGGCACGTTAGTTCCAATTTTATTTCCGACTGGCCAATCAAATAAAGACTGTAGACATTATTTTAATTTCTAAGTCTTCAAATATCCATAAGATGCACTCTGCACCGAGATGAGGATTGGAGTTACAGTAAGACAACAGTTAAGTCTAGGCTAGTAATAGGTAACTTAGCCCTTGACGATCTATGATTTGACTATGCCATGATTTACTATGTCATATTATTTTTGTCTATCTCGAACATAGATATGGGGTATTCTATGGTTTATGGTTGCTTGGTATGATAATGAATGGGGTTGCTCACAGAGGGTCGTTGATTTGGCTGACATTGTTGCCAACAACTGGAAATAAGCTTTTCATTAAGTGTTGAACGGCGACCATTTTTCTTTGGCCAAGTCTGGAAATTTTCCTTTTTTTCATGTCCTCATCATCAATGTCGTACTAGATTCAATCAAGTGATTTTGTATGATTTAAATTTTTTTGCATGCTTTCTGCGCCCTTGTAAGGAGGCTAAAGTTGCTTGCAATTACAAAAACTTTATAAAGACAGAGATTTAGTTGTTTTGCTTGAGGCCAAGTATTTATATCATGCGCCTACCGTTTCCCATCACGTCTCTTACTATATCTCATAACATAAAACTATCCTTCGTTTGAGGTTGTGTCTTAAGTGATCAATCTGTGGGAACTTTAAGACATATCTTGTAGACATAAGTTTAGTTTTCATCTATAATGCGGTTGCTTTTATACTGATCATGATATTCTTCCGCCACAAGTGATGCTTCCCACTATTTTATGATAACATCTCGGAAGGCTTTTGTCTTCTTTCATACAAAAAATATATATCAATACATATGCATTTACACATATGATTCATATACACACACACCCCCACACCCACCCACCCACCATTTGCATTTTTTACTCCTAAATTCCCATGATTTTGGACATAAGAGAAGAATAAGGATGAGTTACCTGCCATAATGTTCGAGACACATGTATCAAAAATCCAGAGAGTTTTTGTCATATGAATAGTTGTACCATGATGAGCAATATTACTGGTTGTAGGAAGTTCAGTTTGTTTTTTTGAAAAATGTGAACAGTTGTTCAAGCTTAGCTTAATTGAAGAAGACATGAGTTGGGTCAAAATCGTCTGTTGATCTCTCCTCAGTAGCAACTTAGAGTCCTATGATATAAACATGTTTTCTTGTCTTGATGTCCGCGAGTTTTCCTTGAAGATTCCATCACCTGTCCATAGTATGACCCAACTTATTTCAGTGAGAACATCTTGGTTGCGGATTAGAATGATTTGAAGTAGTCTTCAGACAAATGCAGAAGTTTCAACTGATCTGTCATCCGAAGGATTAGGAGGCAGATCATTGCGTTCTCCCAGCATCACCCATCGTCCACTCTCCTCTCTTCTAACTTCTACAAATGCCTCACTGAGAGAGGGTCACAGTCTCCTTTCCGGAATACGCCCTCTCACCTCAACCAGCTTTCTGTTCAGGCAGCTAAAATATTCATATAAACGTTCTTTTTCGAGATGTCCCCTGAATTTAACATTACTTTCAAGTCACATCAATCTACTTCATAATGCAAGTCCAACTATTGCTAAAGAGTCTGCATAGTATTATAGTTTTCAGTGATACCAAGTTCACCTTACCGAATCTCTTTGAGCTTGTTTTTTATCTTAAAGACTTGAGATGCACTTTTAAGATCAGAGTAATTTTCTTTTACTGCCCCCTAAATGGCTCTGACCAGTCGCAGGTACAGGTGAGTGCGGTTAATATGTGGCTCATCGAATTGATGAGCCATGACATCACAAGAGGATTATTGATTTTCCAATTCAGATACTTTGGGTATGTGGTATTCGGAAAAGGCATGTTACCAGAAATATAGGCCTCTGCCTCGTAGCACCATCAAGACTGACTAAGACTAGAGGAGTAAATTTCTCCTATTCAGCCGATGATTTGTGATCTGAAGGGACGATCCTTCGGTGAAGGAGTGTATGATGGTGTTTGACGGAAAAACCACCATATGTTTGGTGTCCAAAAATCGGCTAAGTTTGCAACTAGCTCAGAAGTTCCTTGTCCTGAACTATTGATAGGATTTTTAGATTAGAGCAAAAGCTCTTATATCATGAAAGCAATGGAGTAAAGAAAATAGTGAGTATGCAAGATATTTTCTGATTGTTTTTCAGTGAGAGCTATATGTATATATATATGTACACAAGGATAGGTCTACGAGTCATGTCCCATGAGTATGGGAATTCTACCAAATGAGTATCATTAACTACGACCATAATTACAACCTATCAAATATAATTAACTACGCCATAGTTATAGATTATCTTACCATCCTTTTTTCTATTGCGAGATTATTTTAGATCTTTACATTTGCAATATGTATAGAAACACAAAAAAAAAAAAAAAAAAAAAAA
>AP025067.1:32291100-32345800 GCA_036186865.1 Eustoma russellianum | reverse complement strand
GTGCGCATATTGTTGCAGTATCCCAATTTCATATGTCTTAATATTTGAAGAATCTTTTGCCCCATGACTTACTACTAATCTTACTTAAACTAAGTGTTGGAGAATTTTATAAGCTAAGAAAGAAAATACCACAAGCTGCACAAGGAAAATTTAACAAATAAGTTAGCACACAACAGTTGCAAGAGTTGGCTTTCGTTATATATTACCAAAACGATTAAAGTAACGCATTTCGTCAATTGAGCTAATTGAATTACTCAATGGACACCTCAAATGCTGCTATCTAGGTTGAAACAATACACGAGGAAAATCTATTTTTTTTTCATTGGATAAAAAATTTAGATGATAAGAGGTGTCTTCAATCATGTTTCAAGACATGCAATAGTTCTCCATTGCCTTAGAGGCTCTCACCTATGGCAGTGTATAGAAGGTACGCAACCATATTGCATGTGTTAGAAACAAACAGAAGTTGTTTCCTGATGACCCATAATGAAAATTATTTCAAACTGTATCAATCAAATAGTACTTCATAATATAAGAAACACATCAATTATTTTTGGTTTATCCCATATATTCTATAATACGATTATACCCAAATGATAAAGCATGTTTATGACATCTATATTTATTATTTACTATGTTTTCATCGAATATAATTTGTTTGGAATTAGCAACTGTGGACTTGCAAGCATTATGTAGGTTGCCAAACAAATTAGTAGAAATAATAAAAATTAGGCACAGTAAACCGAGATGCATGTAAACCAACTTGAACAATCAAGTGAAAGATGAACGTGATTAGACTCTAGTAAAATGAAATCTGCATAAAAACTGACCACTGCATTGATGTCTGGATTGTTTCTACCAAAGATTTCTAGTTCAGTGATCTGAGCATGAAACGAACCCGGAACGAAAAAAAAAAAAGAAGAGATGATTGCGTGTCAAAAGAGATGAATGACGACGGAATCCAAATCTATAAATTACAAGAAGTTTAAAAAAAAATATTACTCCTTCCATTTCAAAAATACTATCAAACACTCAGTTAGTCAACTTTTACTTAATCAAATTATTAAAGTATTTTACACATTATTCATTACAATTTGTTAGTGAATGATGTAAAATTTTGAACAAAAACTGTGTTAAAAGATTGAAAATTTGTTTTTGCTTGTTTGACTTTGACCAAAAACATATTAGACAAATCGTGATAATATTTTTAGAACAGAGTAAGATTTTAACCAACTATACAAGGAAAAATTAATTGTTATTTGCTGTTGCAAAAGATATCCGGCCGGACATGGCGTCATAGTGGTCGTGTTTTTAAGAAATCAACTGGAATGAGACTACTACAAATATAAAACTAATGAACTTGTTAACCAATCCCGAATGCTGGTTTTTATTTTTATTTTTAAAATTTTTGTCTCTATCCATCAATTTCCTAGAGTTTGATATAGAGTTTAGGGATAAAATTATGTACTACTAAGAAAACAAAATTTCGAAGGAGAATGTGTTAAACAAAAATCAATATCAGGTAAATGACGAACATGACTCAATAACATATTCTCTTCGTAAAATTGGGATCAAATAAAAGGGAAGTTTCAAATGTAACGATTGTGCCATATGACTTAAAAGATTGTAACGATGAATTGGTCAATCTACAGTAAAGTTCACCAGGACGAACAAATATTTGATTGGGGCCCATCAAGTAGATTCCAGGCCCATTTTGAAATTTTATACGAGTACAGAGAAGTCCACCAAGACCACACTCATTGACCGACCCATGCCAAAAAGTCCGAACCGAATTACCAAGCCCTTTAAAATCCAAACCATTTTGGAAAGTCAGGAAGAAGAAAAGGACTAGGGTTTTTGTCGGATCATTATCCTCTTCATCTTCATTTACTTTACCCATTGTCTTTGGTTTCTTCTAACTCTACCGCCAGCCCCTCCGCGTTGCCCCTCTGTAAAGGTATCTTTTCTCAGAACCTTTTATTTCACCTCTCTTATGCTGTGCTGTAGTAGTATTTCATAGTGAAGGAGGTTTTTTTTTTTTAATTACACGGGTTTAGCCGTCTGCGTTTCTTGGTTTGAGTGCAATTTTTCTCCGGCTAGTGTTTTTGGATGGCCTAACCTTTTTCCCCCTCTATAGTGCGTTATGCTGGAATTAAGTTAGTTTGTGTTTGCCATTTGGTGGTGATGTTAGGGGTGGGAGGTCATGAGTAGATTTTTTATGTACTTCTGGTAATAGTTAATTTGGCCCCTCTAGCTTCAAAAAAAAAAAAACATTCGATGGATCTGAATTTAGCAGCACCTAAACCTAATCCACTGTGTTTTATGTATGTGAAAGAGTGAGACGTTTGAGTTAAGAGATGTACTCTTAAGTAATTTGTACCCATTCATTGTTCACTTTGTGTTTTATGTTTGTGGTGCACGATGTAAGGTGTTTGGTGATTATGTAACCTGTGAAAATTTATATGTTTGAATCACTGCTGCTTCATCATACGGTTATTGGGTATTGGGTTTGGTGTAATTTGTTATGTCGGTCTTATATATAGAGGATGGGATTGTCATTGTAGCTTCTGTTTCTGATCAACTCTTTTTTTTTTTTTTTTTTTTTGGTAGATGAATGTTGAAAAGCTAATGAAGATGGCTGGTGCAGTCCGCACTGGCGGGAAGGGTAGCGTTAGAAGGTTTGCTTCTATTTGGCTGCCTCTTTATGGTCCCATCTTTTCTTCTACTGTTTTTTATTTTATTATATTATATTTTCTGACACATTTGAACTCAGTTTAAGCAAGATGAGTTATCATTGGAATGAGTACTTTCAGCTTCTGCTCTGAAAAGACAATCTTGTTTCTTGAGACGTGGGAGAGAGAAAATTTAAGGAAGGGGGAAGCAGTCTTGTTGTTGGTACAGGAGCTCTGAAAGGGAGGTTTACAGGAACTTATATTGCTCAAACGAAATTTCAGAGTGCTACTAGATTGGTCAATGGATACTGATTTAAGTGGACGCTGTTTTAGCGAATTAATGCTGTGGCTGCTTTATCCATTGCTTCTACAGGAGTTTTCATTGCTACAAGTTTATATAATCAAATATCTAAATATTTTTATCTGTAACTTGTTTTTCAATTGTCATTGAATGCAGAAAGAAGAAGGCAATCCACAAGACTACTACGACAGATGATAAAAGGCTTCAAAGTACACTAAAGAGGATAGGGGTGAATGCCATACCTGCTATTGAAGAAGTTAATATTTTCAAGGAGGATGTAGTTATTCAATTTATAAACCCCAAAGGTACATATAACTGCCATTGAAAATGTACAGTGTGCCCCTCTTTCAACTTTTGGCTCTTTAATTTAGCATGTTCTTCTGAATATCAGTGCAAGCCTCCATTGCTGCAAACACATGGGTTGTTAGTGGTTCTCCCCAGACTAAGAGTACGTTCCTTTTGTATTTGATAATTAGGGACCTTTGCATCTTTTGCCTTTGACGTTACTCGTGCCTGGTAGTCCTTTTTTTTTTAAAAAAAAAAGGGCTTGTTCTAGGTGCTGATTATTTATTTAGAGTTGCATCTGATCGCTCTGTATGATTCTGTTTTCCAGAATTGCAGGATATTCTTCCCCAAATTATTCACCAACTAGGTAGTCACTGCTCTTTATTTAGCTTTGGGTTGTATAGTTTGGATTTAAATGCGGGGAATCAATTCAGATGGTGTCTAAGTGAGTTGTCTGTTTCCATGAAATACTTTTCAGGTCCGGATAACTTGGAGAATTTGAAGAAGTTGGCTGAGCAGTTCCAGAAACAAGGACCTGGCGCTGGCGCGAGTGCAGCAGATGCCATGGGTACCATACCTGAACAAGAGGATGACGATGAAGTGCCAGACCTTGTGCCTGGAGAGACATTTGAGGCTGCTGCAGAGGAGAGTCACTCTTAGTTATTTTCTCGTGTACTTCTAATATTTTGAGTGACGAGATCGCTTTTGCAATTAGTTTAATTGCTCGTTTGATGTCAATCTTGGAAAACTTGCATAATCGTTACACTTGCTGCTCCCCCCGAGTATTTTGATGCACATGTTCTTGTTGTCAGGGGTGTAATACAGTAAACCTTACCGTTTCCTTTTTCCCTAGCTTTCTTATTTCAATATATTTTACTAAGGGTGGAATGCAGTCTGTTTTTGCTTTGATAGGAAGAAAATTTTAGTACGAAGACTATCATTTTTGCAGCTGTAAGATGGATTTCAATTTTCGAGACATTACATGTATGTCTAACAGACTGTTGCGTTTCCTTCAAGACCTGATCTTTTGATCATGTGAATTGCTTCGGTTTCCAGATTATGATGAATGTAATTTCACTTGGCATGAGTTTGCAGCGCCAAATCGAACTCGGTGCCCTTTTGGCTTGGTGAAATTAATCTTTAAAATGGGAAAGAAATTTGTGACATCAATGTTTAAAATGATTGAATGTGTAAATCACAAGGTCAATATTCTGCCTCTTTTTCTCTTTTCAATTGGTGTAAAAGGGAGGAATAAATGTGAATCGATATGTATGTATCTTGCTTTGAAAAAATACGGTAAGGTGAGATTATACGATTAGCCAGATTTAATTAATTTTCGACGATTTGATCCCAAGGCTATTATATGTAACAAACCTTGAATCATTTGTAGCACATGTAACCTGGTAAGCTATATCTGCCAAAGCCTACAGAACATTTGGTGTAAATTAAAAGAAAAGACGATTAATCTCAAATTATCAGATCAGATGTATCTCAGATGATTTTTTGAAGGGAAAGTGCATGAAGACCTCATTGGATCGTCAAATCAATGCCAAGGGAGTTTTCGGACTTGGATCAACATGGACCGGACATTTGGTCCACCAAAAATAATCTCCAGGCACTATATTAAGAGTTAACTGCCAAAATGGCATCCATATTTTTAATCTATTGACTAAATAACATACTTCTAAAATTAATTTCACAAATTAGCATAATTTCTTTAAAATAAATAAAAATAAATAAAAAGCATCCTCCCTTTCTTGACGTTGGAACATAAAACCTGCTACAACGAAACCTTAGGCGTGGTGACGGCCACGGTGGAAGCTCTGGTAGATGTGGCATGAGACGTGTTTTCATGGCTACAAAGCCCACTCAAAGATGTGCCGTAAGGAATTATCAGACCCTAAGCATGATCTTACGAGGCAAAGACAGATGGTGGATACTTACTGGGCATGTGTGATTTTGAAATAAAGAAAAGAGCGATGGACTTTTTGAGGCGACGGAGGCGAAGACAATTAGGAGGAGAAGAATGGACTTTCCAGTGGTCGTCATCTGTATTTTGTGAAGTGCCCATGGAAGACAAGGAGTTACAGGTATGGTTTGTGAGTTTGATCAGTGATGAAAGCAGAGGGACTACGTGGCGGAGGCGGGATATTTTTTTCTTTTTCTAGAAAATATAATGGCAAAGTCGAACCTTCACCTTCACCTGAATCATTAGTGATCCTAAAAAAGAGAAACGTCGTCGAAGTCTTGCACATAAATAGTTTGTTTCCAGAATTAACGTTTTCAAAAATCTGGGCAAGTTAAACAGTGTTAGACGTTCTAGAGCTATGCTACGAGAAAAACTCATCAATGCTCAACTCAATAATATGTGTATTCATGTTTGTATGCTGGAAAAATAGAGAAACCTGAATCATTTTGTTTGGTGGCTGTCACTTTTTTGTAATGGATTCAACCTTCTTTTTTTATTCGTGAGAAGTTTTCTGCCATTTTATATGAGTTGTGCAAATACATGTTGAGGAGCCATGGAGAAGTGCAACGTGTCTTGCCTAGCTGGCAGACGGCGTTGTGATGTCATGTGTCATGCTGCTGGCAAGGTTACCCACTAGCAGGCGTTTGTTCTGACAGGTGTTTGGTTGGCCAAGCCGAGCAAAAACGTCTAAGAGTGTGAAAGTGTTGCTAAGCAGTGAAGTTGAGGCGGTGGATTCAATGTCAATCCCTAGCAAGTGGCTGAGGTGCATGCATGTGCCACGATGATAGATGACTGAATCACCAGTATTGATTTTGTCTAGGTAGATCATACTATTAATAACCTGATGTTAGAGCCGACGTCGAGGGGGCATTCTATGTTTCATAGACCGAACCGGCTTAAGTATATAGCTGGAGCAGACTAGCTAAGATATGTCCGAGACGTCATGCGCTTTCATCAAGTCAAATAATATTGACTCTGAAAAGCCAAGATAGACACACTTATCATTATTTAAGATGACATCATGTATTTCTCCATAATTTGTATTTAGCTGTGTTGAATGTATACATCTCCAAAAACCACTATGAAAATCCAAGTTAGGCAACCTCTTGCTATGTCAGTAAACTTTTACTTGTGGCTAAAAATAGTCTTTCAAAAATGAGCTTATTTAAAAATGAGATTTGAATTAGAATCGTTAGCGATATCTAATAATACAAAACCAGTAAAAACATGAATGTATTAATTCTAATTCAAACATCTTTAATTAACCGCTCTTCTTATAACTCAGAATTTATTCTAAAGCTTTTTTAAAAAAGAATATTAACATTTAATATTTTAAGCTTATCAGTAAAATTTTCAAATTCAGGGTTAAGTTTTTTTTTTTAATGCTGCTAGACATCTGTTCAAGCAACATTTTATCTGTCTTAAGTGCCTCATTTAATCAGTTCTCTTGAAGAGCATAAATGTCTTTCTTCGATAAAGATTCTACTTCCTTTCCATTTTCATCGGCTTTGTTAGTTTTAGAATTGGACAAATTGTCTACTCATTTTTATTTTCATTCGACACCATAATATTTGATAATATGGTTGCTCTTTGACTAGTTTAAGTCTCCAAGATTTTAATTGAAGCTTTTTGGTTTTGTATGAAGCCTATTGAGTTTGAAATCTAGTTGCTAAACTTGCTATAAATTTTTCCAACACATCTTCAAGATTGAGCTTATTTTTTTTGAGGAGGCAGGAAACCACGTGGAGATCCTACATTTTGATTGTGATTTAAAGAGTTAGAGTTATTTTTCCACAAAGAATTGTGGGCAGTAGGGTGTGAATTATTAAGTCCTTGAATAAGCTAAGAAAAACGATTCATTAAAGATTTAGATAACTCCTCCCCTTCTAAAAATATTGTCATAATTTAATTTTAATCTAATTTAAAAAAGTCAGACTATTCTTGTTATTGTTTTTATTATACCTTTACTTGGTTAGTTGGTGTAAAAAAGAAAATTGATATAACTGTCAACTAAAAAACATACTATAGAAACTTTGACTATTAATATATTATTACTTTAAAAAATATAAAATACTTTTTGTAGGAAACTAATATGACAATATTTGTCGAACATAAGGAGCATTACCTTGATATGTAGATCATATACAAACCATAAAGAAAGTACTTACTTCCACCACCCTTTCCTATGATCTTAAACATAGTCTAAATTTTGAGGAAAATATTCACTTGAGTTATTGGTTATATAATATTATGGGTACAAATTGCTGTATTTGAAAGATAGAGGGTTTGCAAGGGAGAAAAAGAGGAGCGGAGGTAAAGGGTAATTTTATCATAGTAGTTAGGAAAGGAATGAAATTTGACTTAGAGCAAGCCAATTGAGAGTTGAATATAAGGTAACACTTTCCTTGTTACTTGGCGAGATGATGGACATTGTCATGCTTTTATTTTTTTTCACCCTATTTCTTTTTTCCTTTCTTTGATTCACGATTATTTGAAATTAATCAAATTTTGTTCATGACGTTTAATAGTTAGATCCCATAACATGTTTTGCGTAAAAAAAGCTTTGCATATATCATACGTACGGGGAAAATATAAAATTTTCGTTGCTTATATTTATAACGCCTACAAAGAGTATTATCGTTCTTTCACCAATGTAGGAATACGGGAGCAAGAGGGAATTGAAATCCGATTTTAGCTTTACATATACTTGCAATTGTAGAATTACCAGACCCTTTGGTCTTCTTTTGGACTCCGAAACATAATAATGAAACGTAACAACACGATAAAGTACGAGACGCAAGTCTTGAGAGAGCCCAAAAATAAAGTTTATTTTTTTCCGAGTATATATGAGTAGCTGCAAAGTAAGAACTACATATAAGTACGGAGAGGTAGCTCAAAAATTTATGCAACAAGAAGTGAACAGATATTGTACATGAAAATGGAACTCCTTGCACATGTGTGTACATATAGTTTGATTCTAATAGCATATATGTAAGATTCAAAATAATGAAATGCTATACACACATGACAGCATATGTGTAGTTATTTCATGGTCCAAGTTCATCTTTCGCAGCAAATGCAAAACCATAGTGGTTGTTGTTCCCTTTTTATACATCAGACTTGGAACGATTTCCAAGACCAACGGCATCATCTGGAATAAATCTTCCCCAGAACCAATGAGCCTTCCAGACCCTATTCATTTCTTCTATCGGAACATTTTTGGTCTCTGGCAAGAAGAAGAAGATGAAGGTGGTCATGATGAACACCCATCCTCCAAAGAAGAAGAAAAGACCAAACTTCATTGTGCAAAGCATGCTTAGGAAGAATTGTCCGATGACAAAAGTGAACAACATGTTCACTGACACGTTAATTGATTGTCCAGCGGATCGGATCTCCAAGGGAAAGATTTCACTGGGCACTAACCATCCCAGTGGGCCCCATGACCATGCAAATGCAGCAACATATACACAGATCAAGACTAGGGCTACATCGCCTTGTGCCTTTGTGAAGCTTCCATCACCACTTACTCCAAAAGCTTTGTAAATCAGACATCCAACAGCAACCTACAATTTAATTACAAACGGAAACATTTTTCCCAGTTCAAAACGTAAAATACTTGACTATTTAAATAATTGTTACATGTGAAATTCGAAACATAGTTATAATCCTATAACTTACATCCTACCTTGGTCCATGTTTACATTTCATACAATGTCATGTTTGTGGACATACACTCACTATTTTAAGCTGGTTCAAGAATAACTACTAGTCATTAAAATATGAAGTACTTAATTAGATTAAGTTTGATGGTAATAAATATAGATATATACCTGGCAAATAAGCATTTGAGTACCACCCTCGAGGAACAACATCCTTCTGCCGAACTTGTCAACACTGAAGACGGAGACCAAGGTAGCAAACACGTTAACAAGGCCAGTGATGACGGCGCTCATTAAGGAAGCATCATCTCCGAAACCCAGAGTCTTGAAAAGCACGGGGGCGTAAAACATGATGACATTGATTCCAGTAAGCTGCTGGAAGAATGGTATGAGGGTGACAATAACAAGATGTGGCCTATGTTTAGGCTCTAATATATCTCTCCAAGGGTGCTGGACTTGCTTAGAAGCCTCACTTGCTTCGATTAGATCACTGTATTCAGCCTCTACATTGTTGGTTCCTCTGATCTTCTGAAGCATTTCGCGAGCTTGTTGTTTTTGGTCCCTTTCAATCAGGGAGTTGGGAGTGTCTGGGAGGAAAATGGCTCCTACGGTGATGATAACAGCAGGGACTGCAGCTAGAACCAAGGACACTCTCCATCCATTTTTATGCATTTTTGAGGTTCCATAGTTCACCAAATTAGCAATGAAGATTCCAATTGTGATGGCCATTTGGAAGCCTATATTCAGGGCGCCTCTTAGCTTTGGCGGTGCCATTTCTGACAGGTACACTGGTACCGACTGAAAACCACCATAAAAAAAGGAACAACAAATTAGTCCTATTCAATGTATCTCGGGCTGTTTGTATGATTTGCTTATTATTATATATTTTCTTCAAAAGACTTTATGTAAATAAAGACAAAAGTACAAAAAAAAAAAACTAAAACATACATAAATATAAAAACACATGTGAAACATTTGGCAAAAGAAAAACCATATCATAAACCTTATGGTTATGGGGGCAACAAATTAAAGGGGGTACGTACCTGATTAGCATATCCAATGCCCACACCGAGTAAAAGACGGCCGATGATGAGCATTGCAACATTGACGGCAACACCGTTAAGGATGGCACCGGAAAGAAAGACAAGGCCACCCACAACCATAGACACTTTTCTTCCTAAAGCTCGCGTTGTGGCTGAAGCAAAGAAGGAAGCGACCAAAGCTGCTAGGTAAAGGGAGGAGGTGAAGAGGGTCAACAAGTGACTGTCGAATTTGCAGTAATTACTTTCCCTTCCACTTGCATCTTTCTCATGCCTATATACATCTGGAAAGAACTTGAGCAAAAATTCATCCATGCTTGTCACTCCTCCTGCATCAAGCCAAGATTAAGTTTTAGGAATACCTACTTCTTATTTCTTCCCATGAAATCTCTTGTATAAAAATTTTTTACTGTAAAGTAATAATGTTTGTGATTTGAATTATGGTCCTAATAATTTTTTTTATCAAGGAAATCAATTTACAAAAAATTTTTAAATAAAGCAAGATGCTTGGTAGGGTGAATTACTTAAAACAAGAGTCTAAGGTGGGCCCTACATGTTGGTCGCAAGTGGATCCCACAGAGATAATCTTGACTTTCTGGTGAAAAAGATGGGGCCGGAAACAAGAGTCTTTGTGTTGAAAAAGGTGGGCCCTACATTCCATATGACGACATCCACAAAAATATGGGGAATCTTATGTTGGTCTAATATGGACAATAGTTCCTATGTCTTAGTAATAAAAACTAGGAATTTTTATATGAGATTTGAAGCAGTTGATCTGGTCTGGATTATAACTAATTTGCATATGAAGAAAAAGGTGTTGAATTGGAAACTTGACCAGCAACGCGGGTGGATAGGTTAAACATCGATACCATACATGATTAAAAAAAAAAAAGAATTATGGAATTCAATTCTGGAAAAAGAGAATAATTCAGATAAATAACCAAAATCTATGACAATTCTTACGTTTACACCGAAACTTGTTTTATGATTAAATTTTGTGGTTTGTTTCGAAAACCAAATGCATAAAGAAGGAAGGAGTGGGAACCTGAAATGCCAATATCGTAACCGAAAATAAGACCACCGGTGGCAGCAACCAAACATGTTATGATTACAAAGGGAGTAACTTTGCCTTCATAACTGGCACCTCCTTGAGCGACGAAACCTCCACCTGCCATTGTTTTTGGTATAAACACAAACCCAGCAAACTTTGTTATAGCCCTTCTTGTTTTGTGAGTGCTTCCTTGCTTTATTTACAAGGTTTCGGCCACTTGTATGCGACCGATTATTTTCTCTCAAATTTATTACCTCGATATGTGAAATAACATGGGCTTTTATGGAGGAAGCTTGAGGACAGAATTGGTCTGATAATCCGGAGAATTAGGGAAGCTTATGTAATTTTCACGAGGGAGAGAATACATGTTTATCCGTAGTCCCCGCTGTATCATTCCTAATCCTTGAGATTCTCTCTATTATGTTTGACTAACCCACGTATTTTGGATATTCCTTATCCTTTTACACATCAAATTGACGTCACTCACTTTACTGTCAATTATTATTATCATTGACGGTCCATTAATATTACGTGACCAATTTTGGTAACAACCAAAGGGAGTTAGTTTCCGTATAATCAATTTAACTCATACATTGAATCCATATGTACGACTCTTAAAACCGTAAACAACCAATGTGAAGAAAAATTGACGTTAAAATTGATACACGTGGCGAAGTTATCAAAGAAAATTTACCAATTCTCCATGCAAAAGATATTGGTGTCCTTAATTATCTTATCAATTACTGAAAATTTTCATTCAAATTATTAAACTGATAGCATATGAATGCCTATATATGCACACACGTAAACGTACTATATACAAACATATATATATGCATATATATATATATATATGTGTGTGTGTATATATATATATGTATATATATATAGTACATATGTATATAGTGCGCATGTGCATACACACATAATTATAATACGTATATATGTATACACAAATATATGTACACACGCATGGTAAACAGTAGAAAGAGGCATGATTAAAGAGAAAAGTATGTACCGTATATGCTTGTGTATGTTTCCGTAAAGTTATATGAAAGAGAAAAGCATACGATGCAAAACAAGAAAATATATAAACGATAAATTTTAATATAGTCAATGAGTAAATCTTATTAGTTATTCATCAATCAATAGAAATAATGATAATATTGGCAAACTCTTCTAATTTGTACATTTATCACAGTCACATTGTCAATTATTCTTTATTAGTTAATGATATCTCTTATTGACTACTATAAAACTTGGGCAAAATAAAAAAAGAAAAGAGAAATTTTGTTCTTATTCTAAAAAGAACTTAGTTTCCTTTTCCTTTTCCCTACAATTGAGCAACATCCTAAAGTTTGAGTTTTACCAAACGCAGATATGCCGTATAACTGTAGATAATTTTTGTTACACAGGACAGTAGTAGCCAAATTAAGATCTCTTGGTGTTATTAATTTGCATTCATACAAAGAAAGGTAAATAATTTATGTGAACTGTAGTGCAAAGAAAACATATTTGGGAAATAAATTAAAAATAACATGCATCTTGAAAAGCTAGAGCAGAAGCGGTGGGCTTTACTTGGTAGGGGATTTATTGTGGTACAACAATAATATTACCCTAATACGTTTCCGGTTTTTGATTATGGTAGGGTATAAAAGATCAGATATATACAACTATATACATGTGCTAGAAACACACAGATTTTCCAATAACTCGTAAGGTAAGATATCTTAATACTTATTTTAACGATGCATGAGTTGTAAATAAATATAAAAAAGGCCACGCTAAAGGACAAGAGTCCTTGATGCTATGCACATGGCAAAAATGATCAAACAGGAAAACCTTCCTTACTTATGAGAATAAATATTAAATGATATTTAAAAGAAAATGTCATATCCACAAATTACAAAGAATCCACAAAATCCCTTTATCCCAAACTCAACAGAGTTTCAGAAATTAAGATTAATTATGCATATTAAAAATTAAAGCCGCCACTTGTCAATTTCTAAAAGATAAATTGAAACTTAATCTATAATTTATTATTTTACATACAAGTCTACTAGAAATATGTGTTCGTTTAAAATGAATATTTATTCATTTAAAGTTTGTGCAAAATAAAGATAGTAAAAATTATTGTATTATTTTTATCAATAGTTGCACGAACGATCGTTATGTCTTTTTGCTAAATGGCAAAGACGAGACTTTTGATGCATTCAAAAGTTACAAGGTTGAAGTTAAAAATCAACTTGATGAACCAATAAAATCTAGCTATAGTGATCAAGGTACAAAATATGATGTATTGTTTCGTGAATTCTTTCTTCAGAACATGATGTCATTCATCAAACTACAGCACCATATTCATTTTAATCAAACAGTTTTGCTGAATGCAAGAACTGGACTCTTAAATGGATGATGAATGAGATGGTGATAGATTTGAGTTAATCTCAAGACTTGTGGGGAAGCAATTCTCGGCTAATATGAGTGGTGGAAAGGTCATAACCTTTGCTAGAAGAGGTAGAAATACCTAAGTCAAAGGAAGTTAAGATTGAGCCTAAAACAATAGATTACATACTTATTTTACATGCAAATAATAGTATTGCACATCTGTTTCTAATGCACAAATCTGATATCGCTGATGTACATGAAAATGCCATCATCGATCCAAGAAACACTGTGCTTTTTGAACAAATTTTCCTATGCAAACACAAAGATGCAAAAATCCACCACTGGATATGTCTTTACTATTGGTGGCGCTGACGTGTCATTAAATAGTTGATCCCAAATGATGTGATTTCTATTTGATTATGTTAAATCAAAAGAGAATCTTGCGGATCTACTTATTAAATATTTGTCAAGAGATCAGATGTCAAAATTGAAATGAGATGTGACTAAAGACTAATTAATAGAGTTTTTGTAATGGTAATCCAATCATGCTGAATGGAGTTTCCAAGAACTTGTCAATGAGACAACTGAGTTATGGTGAACACTACCTCATTCTTTTGCCGAAAGTTCTATTGTTGTTTATATGAGGGTAGTATGTCAAAATAATCTTGGTAGGACATTATCTATGTAAGTGTGAAATGAGTTCGTTTCATAAGAACTTTGAAGCTTGAGTTCTTTAATACTCTTATGAATCCAAGAGTTGTTCATAGTCAAAATGAATACAACAATAAGAACCGCGGAATGATTAGAAAATATATTATGTGCTTATCATTTGTCTTGCTTTACCACAAAGGCTACCACTTCAATACATTAGTATATAGTATGAATGGGTTTTCTGCATACTATACGCCGGGAGTCATTTTTTTAAAACAAAAGTGTCTATTTTGTGTCAGAGAAGGGTTTTAAGAAAATATCAAATTTCTCTAAAAAGACAAAAAAAGAAAATTCAAAATTTACCAGCTCTCAACCTCTCACAAATGGACGAGGAGAAGGATTATGTCATTCTATTGCATCGTTTGATATTATTTTAATGCGATACGGATGAAAAAGATCCTACCTTAATTTTAAAAGCTACATCATTCTAGTTTTAATAAACCTCATCGAAATTTTGGTTCATAACGCAAATTGATCAAAGGTGAAAATAGTAACGTTTTCGGTGTATTAAATTTTTGTGTTTATGAACGGTACAAGGAGCGTACCAGATCGTTTCGCGATCTGATTTACGTAGTTTTATTGTACAGTTTATACAATAGATTATTTCCACCGTTTCGAACCCTTAACCTCGAGATCATTAAGCAATAATCTTACGAGTTGTTTCAATAACTGACCTAGTGAATGTAATCTTAAGGTTATTAAGCAGTTGCTCCATTACCCAGACTAGTGAGTGTATCCTTAAGATTATTAAACCTTACGAGAGGACACCTAATTGGCCCATAACAAAACTTACAGAAAACCTTGAAAACGGGCAGGGGGCGCCTTTCTCTCTTTCTGCAGGCAGAAGAAAACCAAAGAGAGAAAAAAGCAGAGCTTCTGACCAAAGACGCATAGGTATGGCGCGTCAAGCCTCTAGAGTGATCGCAAGCTTGACATTGAAGCTGCTAGAAAGTCCTAATATTGGTCACCAACAGGTTCGCCACTTCGGAACGACGCCGCCACTGCCAGCTGTGTTCGTTGACAAGAACACCCGCGTCATATGCCAGGGGATCACTGGAAAAAACGGAACCTTTCATACAGAACAAGCTATAGAATATGGCACTAAAATGGTAATTTGCAGTTGGGGTTCAGAATTTTGTGTATCCGTTGTTTGTTTCTTTCTTTTTGGGTTGGATCGGTTAGTGATTGTCATGCTTGGCTATTTCTTCTTGTGATCAATTGTTTGTTATTGATTCTTGAATTGCAAAGCAGAAGTGAAAACGAATAATCGGCGGAAGCTGTGGAAACGGAATATATATAATCAATCTTCTTGCTGATGATACGCTTATATTTTTCTTTGAAGATTTAGTAGTGTCCTGCTGCGATCTGTCGTTAAGATTGGAATAGCTTTAGTGAATGGGAACGCGTGTATTTTCTGGAAAGAGTTCCGCCTTTTCCAGCATCAGTTATTCTAGAACCAATTTCACTCCAAAAGATGATATTTGATATGCAGTTTTAGGTAACTAAACAAGGGATTAACTCATTCATAAATTTTATCTCAGCATATTTGGTTTTGGAGTGAGAAGCTAGAAACTCAGGAGGTTTAATCTATGGATGGTCATTTGCTAAGGCTTTAGACCTGTATCAGAAAATAAGGAGAATGGAAAAGTGACACAGATGAAATAGATTCCTTCGCATTTATGGTCTTTTGCAGCACTAGTACAAATTGTATTATTGCCGATTCTGAGATCTTTTGTATAGATTGATAATATTGTTATAACAGTACATTTCTTGCTCCATGTTTCATATTTTATTTTTTCATAAAATAGGTTGGTGGGGTTACACCAAAAAAGGGTGGGACAGAGCACTTGGGCCTACCAGTTTTCAACAGTGTTGCAGAAGCGAAGGATGAAACAAAGGCTAATGCATCAGTTATATATGTGCCTCCACCCTTTGCTGCAGCTGCTATTATGGAGGCTATGGAGGCGGAGTTAGATTTAGTTGTGTGCATCACAGAAGGAATTCCTCAGCATGACATGGTATGAACTGCATCTTCTTGTCCTAATTTTGTTGGTTCTACGAATTCACGGAGGAATGACGCTCCCACCTCTGGATATGTTACGAAATGGGACATGCTTCTGCAAAAAATAAAAATATAAAAAAAAGCAAAGAGAAGAAAAGAAAAGAAGAGAGAGAGAGAGATTTTAATATTGGTAAAAATTATTATTTTGGCTTGAACATTTTTGTAAATAGTAAACAATCTGGACATTCTTTAGGAGCAATTATTGTATCTGGTTTGATGTGTCTTTGTCTCACATAGCAATTATTTCTTTTGTATACACCAATTATTATATAACATCCAAGTTACAAAAGATAAAAACGAAAAAAATTCTTGTATGATTTTCTGTTTTTTCTATCTGACGTTTGTTTATTGTTTTTGTAGTCAGACTTTCTGAATGTATAGCTAGTTTCATTTGAGATTTGTCGTCTGTTATGTTTTCATTTCTTATGTTGCAAGTTCTTACTTTGCTGCTTAGCTTTTACCCTACCTCTCTGGTTGCTGGGAACTCCATATGTTTCTTCTTTAAATAATGAACTTGCTTTAAATATTAATCTTGTAAGGATGACACTGGAGTTGATCTAGAGTAGAGGGTGGAGATGGATACTGCATTTTGTCACTTCCCTTTACATTCAAGTGAAATAGTACTTCCAAATAATGTAAACATCGTACATAATTCTGTGTGTGGACGCATGAAAGCATCATCTTCCTTAGAGAGTTGCAAGACCAGGATTTTGAAAATTGCTCTCAAACTTTTAGATATCGACTCCATGATCAGGACGCGTTTGAGCTGGCTATGTCTGTGTCTCTGCTTCTTTTTCCTGTATTTTCTTCCTAAATCATCCAGATACACATCAGGGCTACGTATCTCTGCCGGTATAGCTGTTTATACTCCTAAAGGTAACAATTCAGAGTTATGTGATTGGCAGTAGATTGACATTCATTAATGTACTTCCAGACTTTTTCACACATTTGACATATTGCTGGTGTGAGTCCCCATCATCTCAAAGTTGCACCTGGTTGGAATTGATTCAGTAGATCCAGTTAAAACTTCATTTCTCGCCTGACTCTACCTGTTACTCTTGATGTTGATTCAATAGATTCCGTTTGTGATATTGAACTTTATGTTTATATGGAAACGTGGGTGCAGTTTTTCCCAGTATAGACAAAATTGTTTCATCTTCCTGAGTGTATTATATGAGTTGACCCCCCTTAACAGCCAGAGCTGGTAGAGAATTTAAAAGAAATTTAAATAAATAAACATTTGGGCTGCATTCGATGTTGTCGTCTTTAACGGTCAAAACATTTGAGTTGCATTCGCCATTATTGTTTTTAGTTAAAATTTGGGTTGGTGATTTATGTACGCATTGTTCGTTACTTTTGGTTTCTTTTGGCCTGTAGCTTTTTCGATGCGTGGTAGGAACGACCTTGATATTATTGATGATATAAAATATTATAGTGCTTATCATGCCTCTTTTAGTATTTATCTAGTCACCTTTCTTCAGTATTTCTTGAAATGGGTGCCACTGCTTCATACCTGTTCTGGTTATAATGCTTTAACCTATCTGTTTCCCTCTGTGTGTTCTTCAGTTGTTCACCATGTATGCCCATCGAATAGTAGCTTTTCTTGTACTGGTGCTGGGTGCTGTTTCTAAAAAAGAGTTTCTTCTTTGAATGTTGAAAAGTGAGGGTTACTTCTTTATGCTGTTAAAGGGTGTCATTTTAGGCTATTCTTTTGATTCTTATTGTTTTCGATTTTGAAGGCTGACATATGACTTAAGAAAAGACAGAAATTCATATGAATGAAGATGCATTTCTCAGAATATAATCTAATGTCACTACCATTTATTTTATTTCTTGCTCTTTTTCATTTTTCCCCTTTCCCTGGGAGAGGGTAGATACTAGTGTCATTAGCTAGTACCAGAATGTTGTATGCCTGTTAAAGGTGTTGTGTAGGCATTCAGTATGCAAGTTTTAAGTATCATGTTGGTTGACTGCAGGTTAAGGTAAAGGCTGCTCTTAAGAAACAGTCAAAGACGCGGCTGATTGGCCCAAATTGTCCTGGTATAATTAAACCAGGAGAATGCAAAATTGGCATTATGCCAGGATACATTCATAAACCAGGTCGTATTGGAATTGTCTCCCGATCTGGTACCTTGACATATGAAGCGGTGAGTTTCTCTCAAAGGTCTCTTTCCTTAGATGGGATGCTGTGAAAGTGCACCTTATCATTATTCTGTATTTAAATCTACTGCAAGAGGCAGCTTTGTTGCATTGTTAGTTCATTTCACTCCATAATTCTGTCGTTATATATGTCATTTTTTCATTAATAATAATAATAATAATAATAGTAATAATAATAATAATAATATGTGTCATTTTATCATTAATAATAATAATAATAATAAATGTATTATTATTGTTGTTGTTTCATTAATAATAATAATAATAATAATAATAATAATAATAATAATAAATGTATTATTATTGTTGTTGTTGTTGTTGTTATTATTATTATTATTATTATTGGCCAATGATAAATACACATTCTTTTTTGATAAATATACATCCTCTTGTTCAAAAATGAATCTTGAGAAAAATGACAAGGGTGTGTATTTATCGTTGGCCTTGTTGTTGTTGTTGTTGTTGTTATTATTATTATGTCACTTACCACCAAAAGTTTAGCAAAATTACTTGAGCGTTAGCACACCGCAAGACTAACGTAGCAGATTGTCTAATTTTTCTAGAAAGGAAATCTTGTTGGACATTAGCAATTGTAATGCCCACCTCGTCAGAAAGGTGACTGCATATGGGCCAACTGTCATGACATGCTAGGATAGTTTCATTCCCTTCAAGTTTGAACTTTGCCTAAGTATGATTAGTTTGCGTGTTCCAGTTTGAAGTAGAAAAGATGACTTGGCACTTGATTTACGGTAGGAACGAGTATTCTTTCGGTGATACAAGGACTAAATGTGCAGTGTGGAATTTCCATTGGCGCCTTTCTAATTTGGAGAGTGTACATAGGGGTTCTACGGATGTGTGGTCTTTGTGGCAGTTGTGATTTGCCTGGATCTACATTGTAAATCTTTATCCTTTTATTATCAGATCTAGCTGGTACTGGTCTTTTATCCATGTCAAGTATTTTGAGAATATCTCAAGGGGAAAAATAGTGATTATCGGCTGGACAAAGAATTTCAGTAACCACTAAACTACTTACAGGTGGCCGCTTTGGCCGCCTAACCTTTTTTTTTTTTAACATTTCTCCTCTCCGGCGAGATTTCCAGTGACATGGCCGGATCTCAAGGGTAATGTGGTCTTTTCCCTCCTAAATGAATATTTTATATATATATATATATATATATATATATATATATATATATTATCTGTCTTCTCCAATATCCCACTCTTTTATTATTACTATTATTATTATTATTATTATTATTATTATTATTGTCGTCGTCGTCATCATCATGTAAACTCATTGCCACCATATCCAATCCTCCTCTCTTCTTGAATCCCCAGCATTGACGTCGTCAAAAGACAGTGCTTGCCGGATATTAGAACACAATGGCCTCAGTTGTATCTGACCCGCTTTTTTCTGCGCTTAATTTGTTAAGCATCTGAAATCAAGGTGGTTGCTCTGGCGGTGGAGTTCACAGAGTGGGGCTGAGGAGCATGCATTCTTGGTGGAGCTTTATTAAAAAGAAAAAGAAAAATCAGAGGAGAAAAAAATCAGATTCAGTGGCCGGTTTGGCACCTTTGTGGTTTTAAAAATTAATTTATTTGGAGTGCTTTTACACAACACTAGCCATGGCTGCCTCCCAGCGGAGGTGATCAAATGGGTATGTGCTTTGGTCCAAGATTCCCTCCACCGCACCCTTCAATTTAAATAGGACTGTGGGGTGCTGCATTTTTCTCAGGGCAATTGGAGAACAAGAAAAGGGGAAATAGCAACAAAAAGATCTGCATTTTGAGTTCTTCATAGGGGCTACAATTGCAGATCAAAGCAATGGAGATGATGATTGTATAATTGCCGATTGTCATTGCTTTGTTTTATTCTCTTTTCCTTCCATTGATGTTCATGGTGGTCATTTCATGCATCTGCGCCTGCATATGGGGGGATGACAGGAATGGTGGTGGCATAACGTTTGCTGAGGCTGCAGTTATGGTGGTGTGGTGGAAGAAGATAGAGATGAGATAAAAGACATTTAAAAGAAGGATAAAAATGTCAATGCATATCCAAAAAAACCTTTAAAAAGACGTATTTCTCTTGAATTCCGGCCACTTGATCGGCCAAAATGATCAGAGTTGTCTGTTTGTTACGGTTTTTAAAAGACGAGTGGGTGAAATGTTCAGTAAAAAAAAAGAGTTAACTTACCAAAACATTCTCTTGTAAAAGGTTTAGTGGCTGCTGAAATTCTTTGCCCTCATCTGCTCTGTGATTCAAAGCATGCATCTATTTATGTTTTGATAAATCGATTTCATGATGTTCTTTCTAAATATGTGACTCCGTGCTTGCAACCTTTCAATCATTCTGTTACGAATGCTTAGTCAACTTGATTTTGTTTTTGTTGCTGGTATTGTTATTGATATAACATGGATGATGGACCTAGATCACATGCCATGTAGATAAAAACTGTCTGTAAGCATGTAACTGTTTTAATATTGCTAAGATGTATCTAGTTTGTGAGGCAACCTTTTCTTTTTGTCTGTTAGGTTTTCCAAACAACTGCTGTTGGGCTTGGTCAATCTACATGCGTTGGTATTGGAGGAGACCCTTTCAATGGCACCAACTTTGTTGATTGCATACAGAAATTTATCTCTGATCCCCAAACCGAAGGTCAACCTTTATAAGAATGTTAATTGAATTTTTAGGCGACTGAAGTTTTGCAGGCTATTTAAAGGGATTAGTCACTGCTGTCAAAGGTGGATACTCTTGAAAAACGACAACGCTTAAACCCTTTGACACTCTTGAAAAACGACAACACTTAAACCTTTTCCCACTATGTGGATCGGCTACATGGATCAATCATTTATCTTACGCTTTATTTATTTATTTTCTTTTTTTAGTCGTAGTCTAAACCCTCTTTGTGTGTCTCTTAATACATAATGGATAAGATGCACATTTAGAAATACGTCTTCTTTTGCAAACTATTATGTCATCTAAACTGTGAAGTACCTAAAATTCTCATTTAAATCTTATATCATCTACATGACATCGGATACAAGAATCAACTGTCTTTATTGTTCTCATTTTCGCCACTCGTATTCTTTGTTCATACTCATAATTGACTGTCCAACATTCAGACACGTATAACAGTGCGGTTCTTATCACCGCATTCTCATACATGTCTTCAATACTTTCTATATATGCTACTCTAGTACTTTTCTTTTCAAACACCCTTCACAATGAAATTTATATGTAAATCTTGCTTCTTCTCTTGATACATCTTTATTAATTTTTCAAGAGATGAATAGCCTCCATTGTTGACCTTTCCGGCATAAATCCAAATTGCTTTTCAGATATATTGGTCTCTTTGCGAAGTCTTTCTTAATCACTTGTTCCCAGAGATTCATCATGTGGGTTATTAATTTAATTTCTCTATAATTTGCACAATCTTCATATCTCCTTTGTTTTTACACATAGGAACTAAAATGTTTTTCCTCCAGTGGTCATGCATCTTTCCGGTCTTCTTAATCTTGTTAAAAAGGTCTATGAACCACATAATATCTTCTTTCTCTAGGTATTTCCAAGCCTCAATTGGAATACCACCGGGTCCAATCCTAGACCTATGTTGATGGCTACTGTTATGTTAATTAATCCGCGATTACTGTTATTTCTATCTTATTTGCTCCATTTCAAGATCCTTGGAGGCAATTTTATGTTAATGGATTCCGTTCTTTGTCTTTTAAGCAGTTGGTCTCACTAAAAGTCAAGTTCTGTGATGCAACCTGTAAAGTTTGGCCCGGTGATCATTTTTATTTTATTTTATAATAATATGCAAAATTCTAGGCAATCTAAGAGAATTGAATATGTAAAGATAGAATATCTGACTGAAATATGGTTATATATACCCAAGGTGCTTTGAAGTTCATCATGCTATTCAGTTAGCAGAGAGTTATGGACCTGACAATATTGCTGATTTAAACTAGAATTTTTTTTTTTGTACATTTTAAACTAGAATTTGATTTGGCATTGTGCAGCCTTTTGTTATGTGGAAAATGAAATCTCAACTTCCATTCTCAAGGCTTGTTGGCCTGTTTCGTTTTTTTGCCCTTATACTTGTTGACTCCATTAACAGAACAACAACATACTTTGAGCCTAATTCTCAATTGGGTGGGGTGGGTATATGTTTGTGCATATTGTCAGTGATTTCCTTTCATTTTTTCCTTTCAATGCAGTTGCTTTATTTTCTGGTGGGCTTAATCCCTTTAGGATCTCCGCTTTATACCAGTCTATTGTCAACCATTTGGCCATGATAATATTTCATCAACAAATATGTTTTTGATCATGTTTGATATGCTGTTTTTCCAGTTGCTTAATGGAACTTTGTGATTCAGGCATTGTTCTTATTGGAGAAATAGGTGGTACAGCTGAAGAGGATGCTGCAGCCTTGATTCAGGTAATTGTTTATTGGAGTATTGAGCAACATGTTGAGTTATGGTTTTGTGGTTAGCGTTGAGGCTATTAATTGTTGGAGAACGAAATTCTGTATTCATGTTTCTATATGGTTCAGTGTCCTGTTGGGGATTTTTTTCGGCATTAAAGGGTTTCTTATATCATGTCCTCTATAAGTGATTCCATTCTCCTTGCAGTTTCCTCTATAGTCTATTTGGACTCTCATTTTTAGGGATTTGTTGGAATTGAAGAATTAATTATGACAATTCCGTTTCCAATGACCGAGCAATAAATCAAGATAACCAACCAAGGCTTTGAAGTATGTTAATGAGGTATTGCTAATAGAGATCACCTAATGGATATTTGAAGATTTAATGATTATAGATTTAACATTTCATGGAAATTATTTATTGTTATTTCATGTGGTGGTTTTAAGCATCTAAAACTGATGAAGTTGAGTACCTTAAATTTTCATGGAAATGAAAAAGCAGATTGTCTATATCCGGATGTTTTATAATCTCTGTTCAATGTATGCTAAAGAATTTGCAGGAGTTTTAGTTACTAACCATGATTTAATTTGTAATGTGCTTGGCGTTTTCTATGAAACAGGAAAGCGGAACTGAGAAGCCTGTTGTTGCTTTTATAGCTGGGCTTACTGCTCCCCCTGGTCGTCGAATGGGTCATGCTGGAGGTAATGTTTTGTTGTCAAATCGCTAGGAAAATAATTGTCTTCTTTCTCTGCAAAAAGTCGAAGGTTGAGTGACAAGAAAATCAAAATTTGTCGGTATATTAGTGTGGTTAATTAGGCGAGGCTTGAATATCAGCTTTTGATACAGGACATGCATTCATGTTTTTGAGTTGGGAAAATGCAAAACTTTACAATGCCGCAACACCATAGTGCCGCTGGCTTAAGAACAATTAAATCTGGGATTTATTAATCGGTAGAATGTTGCATGATCCATTGATTCTGAAGCTAACCTGAACATCAAAGGCACTGTAGAACTTCCCTGAGGAAACCACCTCCACTAGAAGAAGTGTGATGTAAGGCTGTGTAGCTGGTCTTGGAAAAAATAAGAAATAAAGGAATAAGGGAAAATAAATAACTCTTGTACCCTCTAGAGAGGAGGGAAAGGGGGAGGGTGAGAAATATAACGCCACTAATTTGGGTGCCACAAATTGGAGCAGTGTTCTTACATAACCTCTATTAAACAGAGCGATCATTGCTTTGAGTCATTTTATGCAATTTTTGTGCTCTTTTTAATATTGTTTTCAGTTATTTAAGGTGGAGAAAGTACCCCGGGGTATGTTTTGGCCCAATATGGAATAGAAGGTGATTGGAATGTTTGTGGAAGTTTGGGTATTTGAGGAAAGGTGATTTGGTCAAAAGGAAAGGGAAAATAAAGCATGAATGTTATGTTTAAGGTTAGGGTATGGAACTTATTCGGTGGGATTCAGTGAATAACATTCCTGGTGATCGTCTGCCAGTCCGCATCAACCTATGTTCTTCGAAGTCTTTCCATTAAGGATGATACTAGAAGTTTTTCAGCATTTTCCACTCAGCTTGTAGTGTTTGTTCTGCAGAAGAAAATAATAGTATGGTAGCTTAAGGTTACTGGTTCTTCATTATTAGTTTCTCAACTGGTTTTGTTGTGGTCATATGCAGCTATAGTATCAGGAGGGAAGGGTACCGCTCAAGACAAAATCAAAACCCTCAAGGAAGCTGGAGTTACGGTAGTCGAGTCTCCAGCAAAGATTGGAGCTGCTATGCATGATGTCTTCAAGCAAAGGGGACTTCTGTAGGAATTTGTTTTGATGTAAATGGAAAGGACACAAGTGAAGATCCAGACTAACAAGTCAGAATTACCTTTGAAACACGTTGCGGCAATCATTTTCCAGACGCGTTTAAGAAGGGAGCATATTTTCTTCTGCATTTGGCTTAAGTAGCGTTGATGGAAAGTTCATGCCATTTTGAAATTGATTTGTTTCACTGTAATTTTCCTTTGACTTTTGAGTTGGGGTGTGAACCTGGAAGTCTTGTTTTAGTGAAAATTTTCCAGCGGGTAAATTGCAACATAATAACACGGAGGACTTTTCTGCTTCTTGAGTTAGATAATTGGTTGTCGGTTGCCTGATCGAATGATATTAATTGAAAGAGAGCCTGCCTCCCAAGGAATCTAACGATAGCAATTGAAAAAGAGGCTGTCTTAACGGGTGTATTATTGAGTTGATTGGTCTGTTGGAGCTACATTTTATAAATGATAACACCAATATTGTTAAGTTAATAATTTGTATTCACATTGTGGACATTTTAAAACCGAATGTTGTTTTTTAATGCTAAATTAGAAAATATCAACATTCTTTTTTTTTATTTAAAAAACTCATAAATAGTTGATTTCGGACAGAGGAAGTATAAACCAGATGGATAGGCGTCCGATTTTGCAGCAAGCACCAAATATCTCTCAATAGTCAACATCCCAAACAAAATATCTTCCTGGCTTCCGGCACTAGCAACATACAATACTATAATAATACACTTGGATTTCCGACTCCAAGAAAGAAGGTAAAACAAGAAGAAATGCAGTCTATTGCTCTCTCTATATACGCAGTAAACCCTTCTTTCACAAGAACAAATGGGATCCACAGAAATCCAAACCTTCAATTTGGTACATCATGGAGGAAGATGCATGAAATCCCTTCTGTTTGCAAAGCTTCGAATTCATCATATTCTTCAATCACAGATATTATTGATCTTTATGAACTACTGGGAATTGATAGCTCTTGCAACCAAGCTCAGATAAAGCTCGCATACAGAGCCCTTCAGAAGAGGTGCCATCCTGATATTGCTGGCCCTGCTGGCCATGACATGGCCATCATCTTGAATGAAGCTTATGCTCTTCTTTCTGATCCTAATTCTCGTTTGGCTTATGATAAGGTTGCTTTCTTTCTATGTTTCTGTTTGTTTAGCTCTCTTCAGGTTGATTTTTCTTACCTGTGTTGGGTTTCTTAAAATTACTTACTTTTATATCAAGGTTACATTTTTAGGGATATCTATTTAAAGTTTAGCATCAAATTCGTGTAAATTTGAGAGGCAAATTCTTTAGAGCTGCCATATTTTTGCTTGAGAACGTTAAAATCATTGCCCCTGTTATCTTTAAGAATTGAAGATGTATCATAGAACAGAGAACAATTTTAATGTTGGCTTGTAACCCTTTGATTTGATCTCCGTGGCACCTCCATCAAAGAAGGTATTAACCATCAAAAGTTAAAGTTGATTGTGCTCCAGCTGTCCCAATTGTTTAAGCCTCTATGACAGGATTGAAGTTCTTGCTTCACCAAAGAAATGGGAAGCGATTTGAATATGGATCTATAAATTCGAAGTTCTTTTGTTTTTGTTTTTGTTATTTTCATGTGTCCTACTTCATATTGAAAGGCAAGTGTGACAGAAGGATTTCTGCAGGAGCAAGGAAAGGTTGAAAATTTACGCGGTTACACAGGGAAACCTATCTATTCAGTATGGGTTGGGTCGGAAAATGAAGATCGGGCTGTTTTTGTGGATGAAGTTAAATGTGTCGGTTGCTTAAAATGTGCCCTGTTTGCTGAAAAGACATTTGCTGTGGAATCAGAGTATGGAAGAGCAAGGGTGGTTGCTCAATGGGCAGATCCAGAGGAAAAGATTCAAGCTGCCATAGAAACATGTCCTGTTGATTGCATCTCGTAAGGATTTTATACCAACAGTCCTCTAGTCTCCACAATTTGATTTTATTTGTTATGAGTCATTTTTACTATAAACGAAAACAATATAGAAATACTAAGAAAACGGTACATAAAACTGGCAGAACTGATGTTTACCGACAGGGCATATATATTTGACCGCCGTGTCATAGTCTGCATGGGATCAACATGATCAGTATATTCTTCCATGTAGCTGTCAGGATATAGACCTTTCTATGTTCTCAGAATGATCACTTCTATTTCTGAGTGTTTAGTGTGACTGTATTGTTATGGAGTGTAATAACCATGGATAAAATCTCCTGAAAGAGACTTAATGGTGTGAAATTGAGGAAGGATTTAGAGATCTTCGGTTTCTCTCTTTCCCGAAGTTTTAAGAAAATGAATAAAACTCGGTTTTTCCTTTAATCTGGAGACCGTGCATTTGTGCCTTGCCTTGGGACTGGTTCACCTACATTGATCATGTGACGCGGACATCAAAAGTGCATTCTGAGCCATATGATTCTGCAGAGAGGCTTTTGCAATCTCCATATTGCATCCTTATCAACATTTTCATTCTGCCTGCCTTATGATTTACTTCACAAACAAAGTGCTGGACTACTTAAAAACATCTACTAAACATGGTGTCTGCATGGCCTGCCCCCTCCCCCCCCCCCCTCCTCTGAAAACAGGGTTGTTCAGAGGTCCAATTTGGCAGCCCTTGAGTTTTTGATGTCTAAGCAGCCACGTGGCAAAGTAAGAATTGGAGTGGGGAACACTGTAGGGGCACGTGTTTCAGATGTTTTTGGCGACCTTGAGAAATTCCAGGCTAGATATGCCATGTCCAAAGGTTCCTCAAGGAAGTCCAAGGTTTGTATCGTACATCCATGTTTCAGAAAATCTTCATATCTCAGAATACCTTGTTGATTTCAAACTTCTTTTTCTGTATGTTTCTTGCATAATGTTGACTGCCTAGTGATTACCAAGTAAGCTGTTTGCATTAGTAGGGAAAAAAAAAATGTACGCTTCTCTCCATAAACAGTATACCCTCGCATTCTCACCTGCTAAAGGCAATAAGGCTGTGAATGATGGATTTCGGTTTCAGGAATCAAATTTACAAAGAGAAGGATGGAGTTCAGCAATTCAGGGAATCAGATCGATATCAAGTTGGTTATACTGGCAAGTCCCAGGAGCAGAAGCAACCACACAGAACAATTTGACACCTTTTATTCAGAAGCCTACTCATGACCCTAACCTTAAAAGGCTTAGGGAAGCTTCTGAAGCTAGAAAACAAGCAAGACATACTGTCCATCAACATAAACACCACCCATCAAACATTTTGCCCTACGATGAGTATTGGATGCCATCAAATCATGTGATTCCAGAATCACACACCACAGACCCTGGCTCGAAAAATGTGCCCCCATCTTCTTCACCTACCAAGGTAGAAGAAAAGTTTGAGCTGTCATCTTCGACACAGAAACAGAGCGACCCCTTTTCCCAACTTGCTGCGATTGGGCTTGCTGCAGCAGTGGTGTTCACCATTCGAATGCATCAAGGAGGTGTAGGTGAAGGCCTGGAAGGTCACATAGCTGGCTCTTTAGTGAGGGACATTGTTAACAGTGCTGGCTTACAAGTCCTTCTAGCCGGTGTTACATGGTATCTGATTGGTTTGTATGTTGTAGAAGTGGTCAGGGCTATTCTAAACAGACTAGGGAAAGATAGATAATAAAATATCAAAGCATGCCAGCTTGTAGAATATACACACAAAATTCCATGTAAACTTGGAAAAACTTGATATAATCGCACATCATATGATATCTCAAATTACCCAAATTCGCCACAAGTCCCACGCACATTTGCTTGTCACAAAATTTTGCATCTTTGGATGGATTCTTAAACATTTAAATTTATCTGATGGAGCTTCATAGCTCAAAACATGGACAAAAAGGCTGAAGGTCACTTGGACCAGTATGAGAAGGTGACTCTATGGATTAATTGTAATACCAGAAATCGCATAGAAGAGATTTTCCGATGGGGCACGCGCTTAGGTCGAACGTTTGTTCAACCCATCCATTTGACATAGTTATGTTTGATATTCGAGTTTGGATCAACTAGGATATCAAATATGTCAAACTGAAATGCTTCTTGGGACTCCCCATCGTGTTAGCTTGCCGTAAAATCTTGATTTCACATATATTAGAAAACATGTTGAAATTGGATATCATACTCACCATGTCTCACATAAAGCTGTAATCATTTTTGAGAATATATTATGTAAGAACTTGGAATTAGCCTTTGTTAAGACTAATAAATTAAAGTCGACACACAGTTAAGGTAATCCTCACCTAATAAGAGAACAACATATTTTCCATGGAATGCTATATGGTTGTGCTGACGATATTGTTTTGCCAACAAATGATTACCACGATTCAAAAACACAGTAATCGGGCAGAAAAGGAAACCGGCCAACACACAGAGAAAGAAAACAAAAGAAAGAGGAAGGTAGAAGAAAGGAAATTTAAAGACAATATTCTCACATCCACCATACACCTTACTCAAGATATACAAGGCTTTCTTATATCGTCATACTTATGCTAATACCCTATTAATTAAGTAAATTAGTCCCACTAAAAATAACTAAAGACACTCAATAAATATCCAAAATAATCATCCATCGAAAGAAACATCGTATCGTTGCAGTTGTAACAACTAGTCCACTAAAGACAAAAATTCTAATGAACTAAGTTCTTAAATACTCAATAAAATCCAAATTCTAATAACAATTCAAATCTGGAAAGCTATCTTCTAATATTCTTCACTATGTCTACTCATCATCTTCCTTAACATAAATGTACTCATAGTCTCACTCATCTGCAAAAAAAGGGTAAATGATGGTGTGAGCAAAACAACATGATCAGTAAGTAATCTATCTATCTTTTTGTGTGATCATGTATGCTGAGAAACAAGTTCTCAAATAAAAATAACTTTTGTAAAATAACATCAAATAAGCATCAAATTTTTCATATTTAAATACTGCATATAATACTTTTAGCTTTTAGCTATTAACTTTCTTATACCATTTGCGAGAGTACTCTGTCTAAAAAATCCCTTCTAGATGTGCGCGTAGGATCCCCACCACACGAAAAGGATATTGGGCTTAATCCCCTCAATATCTGGGTGTTCCAGCAACTCGCACAAGTTACTAGACCACATACTTATACTTTCACCATTCAATCGGCTATGCGATCTGGATATAATTCATTCAAGAGCACAAAACATATCATTCTATAGAAAATATATCATCAATAACATTTCGCATGAAGCACATACTTGTAAAGCAAAATATACTTCTACATGATCCAATTTAATATCAAAATAGACATTTAAAACGTAACTTTCATAAAACAATTTCGAAAGCGCACAAAAGAGAGTTAGACCACTTACCTCAAATTAAACACTTAATTCTTTCTTTGTTCTCCACTTGAACCTAACAATCCCATAATAAAGAATATCACTTAATAATCTCGTCCTTATATTTTACTTTTATTACATCTAGTAGCACCTGAGTCTGATTCCTGCTTTCGACATATTTTTTCTTTTCTTTCCAGCACTCAAATTACTATTTTAAAAAAAAATAATCCAGACCTATAAAACAAAATCAGCTTTAGCCCACTGAACCACTTTTTCTTTCTTTTATCTGCTCACTAGGTTTAAATCCTTGTGTCTCACTCATTTTTCTTTTTCTTTTTCCTTCCTGTCCTCTGCCCTCAGCCTTCTCTCTCCTATATAATTTCTTCCATTTTTCTTCACCTCTTCCATCGGCAGCCCTTTTCTCTCTCCTTATTTTTTTTTTCTTTTTCCTCTTTTCTGCCGGAAGGCAGCAACCCTTTATAATCTAAACAATGCATCTCAAATAATTCAACCTAAATAATTCTCGTATCAAACTTTATTCTACACATTGCTTAATAAGTATTTCACATACCAATCAAAATAAGCCATTAAAATCTAAACATAATTCTATACTTACCACCAAGGCATTTGTAGAACCAAAAGGATTCAAAATCCGTCATCAGTTCTTGATTCCGACAATGTTTGATTGTCCAAAATTTTTTTTTCTCCTTATTCCTCCCTCTCTGTCGTCTCTCTCCTCTTCTTTTTTTTTGTCGCGCGTGTGTGTTTTGATTTAGGAGAAGTTGATCCCATATTTATAGATAATATCTTTACTAGGATTGTACTTTACCAAGAATCTTTTTCCCATTATAATATATCCTTTCATCAACTAGTAATTATTCATTCTCTAGTATTTATCATCTATCCCCTTTATTTTTCCTTTATCCTTCATCATATATATATATATATATATATGTATGTATGTATATATATATGTATGTATATATATATATACATACATATATATATATATACATACATATATATATACATACATATATATATATATATATATATATATATATATATATATGTGTGTGTGTGTGTGTACATCTTCCGGTAACAATTGCAGCAATCTTCCGGTAACATCTTCTTGCACCATTGTCTTATTTTCGATTATTTGACACCTGCGATCACGATGGATCCGACATTGTCGGAGGTTCATCCTCGTAATAATGCAATATTGACGACGAAATCATTTGTGGAAGCGTTAGCGCCGACATCATTAGAGGCTGCCTCAACCTCTAAGCGTCCGATTAATCGATATAAAGGTATGCCATCCATCTCTTTCACATCAGAAGAAGTCGATCGCTATTCACTGCCATATAAATACACACTTGTTGGAACTTTTTGGAATGGTCGTCCAAGTATGAAACAATTGGTTACTTGCATGGAGCGAATTGGATTCAAATCTACTCCAAAATTAGGGCTTCTTGATGATCAACATGTACTGATTACGTTCAGCCAGTCAGATGATTATCACCGTTGTTTTTTACGTAGATCATGGACCGTAAACGGCTATATCATGCGCGTAACTAAATGGACTCTGGATTTTGACCCAAAGGTAGATAAGCCAATTGTTCCTCTGTGGGTTTCTATCCGAGGTTTGCCACTTTATCTTCACAATAAATCAGCATTGTGGGATATTGCTCATATGATTGGATTTCCACTTAAGATGGATTCAGCTACATTGAATGGACTCAGACCATCAGTGGTAAGATTATGCATTAAAACAGATATCTCCAAAGCTCTGCCTCCACGTTTGCATATTCAAAGTGGAGATCATGAAATCTATCCTGCTGTGGAGTATGAAAATGTTCCTCTATTTTGCACATCATGTCGTACACTAGGGCATGAACTAAAAGATTGTTCTGTAGGATCTGAAACACAAGTCAATAGAGATAAACCGCTACCTCCTGTGTCTAGGGCATCGAATGATAAACAAAAGAGTTGGAAACCGAAGGAAAATGTACCTATGCGCCCTCACTCGCAAACTGCAGAAGCTGCAAATCAGTTGCCAGAAAATGAGGTGGGGAATGCTACAGCCCAGCCGAGCTTTGACATATTTGAAACATCATTGATAAGAAATAATGCACCACAAGGAAATACAGATATTAATCACAAGGTTTCACTCCATCGAACTATATCTCGACTTGGAACATCGTTGGAACGTATATCAGATGAATCGGATGATTTATTGGATGCGACAGTATCAGACTCTGAGCTGCCACTTTTAATTTCTGATACACAGGATATCTCTAAATTGGGCAGCCCTCGTGCGAACTTACAGGTGCACACTCCAGAAGGCCCAACCGATGGTTTGACATATTTGGCAGAGACTTATATATCTTCCACTATGGATTCTCCTGCAAATACTCCGACAGCAGCCATTGGAGAAACCACCCCTGTTGAGGTGGCGGAACTGGAATCAGCTGGGTTTGTGGGACGCAACACGCCTGTTGCTACTGATTTGCCGCCTAATACTTTGGAAAGAGACTTATCGCAGGCTGAGTACCCTATATGTTCGCAGAGTACACCTACAATTTCAGTGATATATATTAGTCCGGGAGGATTATCTAAAGCTGGACCAGTTCATCCTAATTGTCGAAATTCATGGAACCCGGCTCATATGTGCGATGACTATTGCTATAAAATGCTTGGTGTCACTAAAAGGGATATTCTGGCCTCAACTTTGCATGACACGCCAGAACCTGAGGGAGTGGAAGCAGACACAACTTCACAAAGGGAAATAGAAATTGATTTGGAAGTCCAGCATGATGAAGGTTTTATACCGTATAAGTCTAAGACAGCTCGCAAGCAGCGGCGTGCAAGAAAAGATATATCTCCTCCGCCTCCTTCACAAGTTGAAACCCGCGGTAAAGGAAAAATAATACCCCGAACTCGGTTTCCTTAGATTGGTACTTCGTTCTTTATTGTAATGCTAGGTTAGTTTTTCTTTTTATATCATGTAATAAAATCGGTTTTTCCTCCGCCGTAAGTGGGGATCATCAATAAAATATGCCTTCGTTAAAAAAAAATATATGTATATATATATATGTATATATATATGTGCGCGCGCGTGTATTGATGGGGCATAACACATATAATCTAATACATAGGTGAAGGAAATTCTCCAGATTGGAGCCTAGAAGATCGTTCCCGAGTTTACAAGATATGGAACCATGAGCGTTGATTAGATTATGTGGTGACTCGTGAGGCCCCTTCGCGAGCCCTCTGGAAATCTAACGATGGCTCACACAAAACTATAAGGTTTTCGGAATTCTGATGCTCATGAGCGTTCAAAAGTTTTACATTCTCCCAGCACTCCTAATAATATATAAACTTGTCCAACTAGTTGTTAGGTCTGTGACAATCACGCTAGAGGGGAGGGAGAGAATAGAGTGTTGGACGATTTTGTGGAATTTTCTCGTTTTTGTATATCTTCAACTCAATTGAAGATCAAAATCAAAGTAAAGAATGGTAGATGAGAGACATTATATGAATACACCCGATATAGATTGGTTCAAGTCATAAAATATTCTACTTCACTATCACTTTGTTTCCAAAGTGGATTTTCAACAACTACTCTTCTTATTACTTTTAATATTAAAAACACCAACAATAATACTTACACTAACAACTTAGTGTTAGCAACAACAACAACAACTTCTTGTACAAAACAACTTTGTGTAACTACAACAACTTCAGCTATAAGCAAGAACAAAGTATTGCTACCTCACAACTTCAACAAAGTTCTCTCAAAGAGCTTTCTCACAGTAGGTTTTAGGAGGTAGTGGTGTTTACACTTTCTCACTAGTCTAAACACAAGCAAGAGATCGAATATGTATGATTCCTCTTGTGTTAGACTCACAACTCACAGTAGGTTTTAGGAAGTAGTGGTGTTTACACTTTCTCACTAGTCTAAACACAAGAAAAAGATCAAATATGTATAGTTCCTCTTGTGTTAAGACTCACAATCTCTCAAATTACAACAAGGAAGAACAAGTAACAAGAGCTTAACGAGCTTCAAGCACTTTAGCACAAACGGGAGTAATTTACAACTATGAAATATGAAGCTTGAAGAGGATGAAAGTATGTATTGTCTTCATCTAAGCTTCGTCAATTTATAGGAGATATAAGCCACGTTTTTGAAGCCTCTCCCAAGTCTTCAAGTCACTCTCAAGTCTTGACAATGTGCAAATAGCCTTTAGCCACCATATGGATTAATTTGATCTTCCAAAGCCACCATAGAGAATTTTAGGCATGGATGTAATAGTTAAGGAAACATGATTAATGTAAGGAAAAAGTCCACAAGAAATTTCAGCAAGATTGGAAAGAGAAAACTCCATAAATCTCCCTTAGATTTTGTTCCAACAGTCATAAAAATTTAAATTATGGATGACATCGATCGATCGATGTCTCTACCTTGAGAGATCGATGTCCTCCAGTAAGGTTCTAGTTTTTGAATTGCCATACATCGATCGACCGATGTCTCTTCTTTAAGTGAGTGATGTCTACATGGATCGATCGATGTCCCAAAGCTAGGAGATCGACGTCCTCCAGTAAGGTTTCAATTTTATTCTTTATGTACATCGATCGATTGACGCCTCTTTTGAGAGACTGATATACACATCGATCGATCGATGTATCAGAATCTGAGAGATCGATGCCTTTCAGTAAGGTTTCAACTTTGAACCTTCACTACATTGATCGATCGATGTCTCTAACTTTAGAAACTGATGTGACATCGATCAATCGATGTCTCCCATCTTGAGAGATCGATGTTGGACAGTAAGGTTCCAACCTTCGATATTTCCAGCATAGAGTGATCAGTGTCTTTTCTTGATAGACTGATGTATACATCGATCAATCCATGTGAGAGATCGATGCCTCACATTGTGTTTTTCTCATTTTGCTTCAAATTCCATGTTTGAAATTTCTTTTTAACTCTTTTTAAAACATCTTTTAACTTCATCAAAATATTCCATATTCCAACCCAAGTAATAAGATATAAAATGCAAAATAATAAAAATTATAATAATAAGTCCAACTAAGTGACAAGAAAAAGAAAATCAGAAACGAACTAGAAATTTTATTGTGGTCATTGATCAACTAGTGACCTAATAAAATGATGACAAATAAGTTTAACTATATGCAAGCAAGGGGATGATTGGCCAAAACAATGAGACCATAAATTTTCTACACATTTCATTGGTCAATGACCGATTAATCATTTTTAGTCATTGACCATTTTAAAATTTGTGCTACAACTAAGTGACAAAAAAAAGATCTGACGGTTTGCAGACATACAGAGTTGGTGGTGACTCCTGATTATTCACGTTGATTCTGCATGGCTGCTTTCTTTACACTGATGTCACGAGTTTCAAACTCTACCCATTATTTTCATATAAGATCAAAAGGAAAAAACAAATTACGGATTCAATCGTCTGCAGTATACTTGTGTAAAAATCTAATGGGAATTTTTTTTGTCTTCAAGTCCGTCCTTTTAGCAACATGTGCGTATATAATTGGAACGTGATTTTTGCCCTCCATTCTTCACCCCTTGCACTCCAAACCAGCACCCTCGAAATTGAGAATGGAGTGCAAAAGGCCTCTTCTGAAGCGCAGATATCAAACGCTAGATTCTTGCACTTATGCTTTGGGATATTTAAAAAATAATGCAATAATTGCTAGTTGTAACACTAAGCCGACCACTCTTATCTATATTAGGAGCCAGAGAAGCCTTTGGTCACACACCAAGAAGACTTACCAACCAAAGAAGAAGGAGAGAATATCAACAGGTCTGTCTCCACCTACATGTCTACTTCAATAATTAGAATTTGAAACTTTTATAGTTCTTTTAATTGATGGTGGGATCTTTGTGTTGGGATCACCAACTTGTTTCTTTTATTGTTCATAAAAAGAAGTCTGGTTGATCTTATAGATATTGATTCCTTTTCTTTTTCCTCCTCTAAGATAACCGCAGTCACTGTTGAGATATGGATGCTTCAGCAACCTCATGGATCTCTGAATTGGTAAGCACTTACATTGCGTATGGAGTATAATCGTTTAAGCACGTTAAAAAAAACTGACGGGTATTGAATCTGGAGGCCATCGGATTAGTTAGAAGTGAAGAGACTATAAAATTTTCATTGGTCAACTTCTTTCCCATGATACCTTGTTCAGCATGTAGATGGGTTTTTTCATGGGTTCAGTATACTCCTGGTTTTAATTACATTATTCTTGAGGTATTCTATACCTTTTTTAAGTACCTTTATGCCTCTCAAGAAAAAGATATAGAATAATAAACAAGAGGCACAAGAAAATGTGAAAAACACACAAAACAACTCAAAAGACTTCCATATCAGTTCACAAGTATATTGAATGGAAGAAAAAATCATATAAAGTCATCTCATATCACAATGAGGTGACATTACTCCTGATGTTTTTCACGAGTGAAATTTGAAGGTTTAACTAGGTACATTTGATGTGAAAGATCCATCAAAAATTTTCAGACAGCAAATAAAGGACTTACGACGTTATAATCAACAAGTCCTTATCGATCTAGTTTCACACCTTAACCCTAAAAACACGTTGCAGGGGTTGGAGGATTCATTCTTTAACGGTCAATGTGACATGCTGGATTTCTTAGGCGAAGACTTATCAGCTTCACTACTAGGTGAGGACATGCAAAACTCTTGGTCACAAGAGCTCATCAACTCATCATCCTCTACGTTGATTCCTAGAAGCGACTCCACTACCTCACTGTGCGCCTCTTGTCCGTTCGATGCACAAATGCCCGCGTCCCAATCCGACCCAGACAGTCAGACCGCGAACAACAATGTGGCTCCCTCGCCTATGATTCTTACCTTTGGCAACGCCAAAGCTCCCCAAATGAACGCTCGACGTGTAAGCGTTGGGACGTTGAATCCTGATGATGAAGCTGTGTCTCAAGTTCTGATTTCTTCTTGTGGTTCGTATGTTAACCTTGAAGAGGCTTCCAAGAAAGCGCAATCAGCAAAGAAGACTCCCCGCACTAGGCCTGCATCACAAACCTATGATCATATTATTGCTGAGAGAAAGCGACGCGAGCAGCTTAGCCAGCAATTTGTTGCACTCTCAGCCATTGTTCCTGGACTCAAGAAGGTGAACGAATTTTTTTTTTTTTTTTTGTTGTTGATTGATTTTTCCATGAGTAATCATGCATACCGCTAATTTCGTTGATCATTTTTCACAATCATTTTGACGAAGATCAACCAAATCGAAAGGTTATATGATACTTAAATAATTTTGTTAGCATTATTCATTTTTCCTTTGGTAGACTTGGTCTTTCATCATTATTTTATGCTGTTTTTAAACTATTACTCCTTTGTTAGTTTCTAGTTCCCTTATTTGAGCCACTGCATTTTACTGTTACTAAATTACTCCACTTCTGAACAGTAAAAAAAAAGTCGATATAATAGAGTTGACAACACCTGCCGACATTGAGAGTGGTCTAATATCTTCGAAAAGCCGACGTGTTCGAAAGTGGAGGATTTATACGAAATTGGATGTGTTATGCTAATACGTGGAGAGAGTTAAGTTTATTTCTTTTCTCCTTTCCTTAAAAAATATCATGTAAGATCAAATTTTAAGCTAATAATAAAGCCAATTTGACTTGGGGAAATATAAGCCACAGCAAGGGGCAAAGGCACTACATGTGTTAAAGGTCGTCGACCACTTTCCGACGAATGAAATATCTTTCCAGGGGAAAAAAAATAAAGTTAACAAAGTCAGCAAATAGACTTTAAATGACTATGTTATGTCTATCAAACAAAAAGTTGCTCAGTAAATGTTGAACTAAAAAAATTGAATATTTAGATACTTGAGAGGCATTCTTTAAAACACAATGCTGTTTAGGATGTTTTGCTTGAAAATATTGGTGTTAGAGATGGTTTTTTGAGAATATATTTTATTTACATTCGTGTTTCATTTTTTTTTTTTTTGGGAGGTACATAACATAAAAAAGAAAAAAGATATCCTTTCGGTTTTGGCGGTTTGTATACACTGGAATTTGCGAAGATTTCCAAACATAAAGGGCGTCAATTAAAAGAAGGAAAATCTAAGAAGGTGAATCATTCAACATCAAAAGAAAAAAAAAAGGCACAACTTATGGGTAATAGGTAGCTTTGTTGAAACCATGGGGTCAGTGACCCCTTAAATTCACATGGAGAATAGCACTGAATAGGCAGTGCATTATTGAGGTTGCAGATGGACAAAACATCCGTGCTAGGAGACGCCATCAACTACTTGAAACAGCTCCAAGAGCGAGTGAAGAACCTCGAGGAGAAAGCAAGCAAGGAGACAGTAGAATCTTTGGTTCTGGTTAAGAGAACACAACTCTTTCTTGAGGACGAGGGTTCCTCAGATGATCAAGGATTACATGATGAGCAACACCTACCTGAAATCGAGGCTAAGTTGTGTGACAAAAATGTTCTTCTTAGAATCCAATGTGAGAAGCATAGAGGGGTGCTGGTTAAGATATTCTCAGTTATACACAAGTTCAATTTGGCTGTGATCAACACAAATGTCACACCTTTTGGTAATCTGGCCCTTGATATCACCATAGTTGCTGAGGTACGCTTCTTAATTTTACTTGTTTATTTTTTTATTTCATTTTGCCAGCGGTATGCGGAAAGGGGTAGAGATTCGAATATTTGACGCTAAAAATGCATTAATGACTTCTCACACCAGGTTCAATTTAGATTTTACGTTTATTTCCGTTATCAAGTCTTCATCTTTTACCTTGGTTTGCAAGCAGTTGCTGTTCGCACAATCAATCCTGTACCAAGACGCAGTCGTACAATGTGTGCATATGAAACAAAATAAATCAAACCCGGGGCGAGTCGAAGACTCTGTCCTTAAGACATATTGCTCCGGTATACTGTGCCCAACCGGTATGAGCAATCGTCTCCTAGGATACAACGGGTACCTGTTCAGTTGAGCGGCACTGCTGAACTTGAACTCTTTCGAACGCTTAGAGTGTCCTGACTTCTTCCGGACAGTATGCAAGACTCACGTGCTATGAATGCAGAATGCATTGAAATGCTAAGAGCTTAAGGTGTGTTTATGAAAGAGCCATTAGCCCTCTTTATATAGGGGAGTCGGTTGGAGGACAAGATACCGTGACCGTTGGATCAAAACCGAAGTTTGATTTAGACCGTTAGATTAAAACCTCCTATCTAGATTAGGAAGATTTAATCTCAGCCTTTAGATCGAAGATAGATTAACAGGTTTAAACCTGGATCGTTAGATGGAAACCATATTCGGTTAAGCAGTTAAGACAGTTTAAATCTCGGCCGTTAGATTAAAGCTATCTTCTCTGCCACCGTTAGATCACAACAGATTGATCTTATTTTAAACCGGAGGATAGTGTTAGTTTCAAGTTTGAAACCTAACCGCACAACCAAAATGATTCTGCCCGCTGTCAGACTTCGATCGATCACATCGATCGATCGAAGTGACATCGATCGATCGATGTGATCGACTGATGTCTGACTGAGCACTTCATTCGATCAACTTGATCGATCTAAGTGACATCGATCGATCGAAGTGATCGATCGATGTCCTCTGATTGACTTAGATCGATCTACCAAGAGATCGAAGTCCTCTGATCCACTTCGATCGATGACATCGATCGATCGAAGTGACATCGATCGATCGATGTCATCGATCGATGTCCGTCAGATGCTTTTTTACGCCACATGGACCCCTCCAACGTGGCATTCCTCCACACGGGTGACACGTCACCTATTAACAACATTTCCATCTACTTTGAGCATTAATTTCACATTCACACAATACATAATTGAGTGAGATCACATCCTAACATTAACTACACGTTAAGGATTCATTAAGCTCATAGTACGTTGCACAAGTCTTGCAACTTCATAACGGGCCAAGGCCCAATCTTCAACATCCAACGATGGGCCAAGCCCAACCTTAATTCTCCAACAGTTGCCAATATATGTTTTTAATCAAAATAAATAGAGGAATCTATAGGGATCATCACCATCAATGAGTTCCCATGGAGGGCCACAACCTGATGTTGGACTTGAGAATATTTAAACCCTGAGATACAAAAGCTTTTTCTGATAAATTCCTTTCGTTGCAAGATCCGACAACAATAAGGACGAGGTGGACATGATATGGAAAACTAGTGTGGCCCAAAATAGTGCAATTAGTAAAGCTCTTTCATTCACATATGGTCTGTGGTAAATAAATCATAACTTATTATTAAGTGATAGGTCAAAATATACGCATTTTTCGCATACGTATAGGAAAGTATTTTAGAAATGTACTTCTTATTAGGTGTAGAAGATGAACCATGCGGTTAGTTTTCTTAATACATGATTATGTTATAGATTTTGACCACGCATGTTAATATATAGCTGTCTTACTTGATACAACTCTAAATTAATAGATATAACACATCGTGATCCACTACATGATTTCTCTTGTCTGAATATTAGCGATTCATATAGAGTGTCAATTAAAATAACATTGTAATTTAGGCTAGCTATGTCCACTGGAAATTCTATTCTGTAGATTGGTTAAAATAAATTTATTTTCTCGATGACTTTTCACTATTTTGGCGTTTTATAGTAATAAAATAACTGCCTTGGACTGTTCACAAACTCCAATGTGTGTGTTTTTGGAACACCGAAAATCCAAAAGTTTTGAAAGTGCATGTGCGGATAGAACACATAGATTCCGAAGGCAAATTTTGTTATTATAGATGAGTGAATCGTATTAGTTAATTACTAATCAACTAATGAAATAATAATAATATGGGTATATTTCTTTTGTTTTGCACATTTATTATTATCATCATATGTAAATTATTTTTAGTGTTATTTGTTAATGATGGTGTAGTAATTAGTCATTTACTATTATAAAACTTATCGATTCATATTCTTAAGCACACTCTAATACATACATACATAGATACACACAGGCACACATATATATGTAGATACATTTTAGACACCATAAGTATAAAGCAGTGTGTTCTATAATTATCGTTTCTACACTTGCCCGAAACCTTTTACTTTTTGAATGTGGCATATCGTCCAATAAAACTACAATTATTTTTGTCCTTTGCAGCTGGATAAGGAGTTGAAGCCGACAATGAAGGAGCTAGTCAAAAGTCTTAGATCAGCTCTAAAGGTTTTGAGAAGACTAGAATGAAAATAGTTTGGTCTGAATCATCCTTTTGTCCGTTGGAAAGCATCAAGTGATGAAGAAGGCGTGAATCACTCAAAAATAAATCTGTAACTTAACGTAATTATTGGAAAATACATACGTATACCTTGGTAGAAATAAGAGATGAGTATTATAATACGCATAGCTGTTATAATGTTATCATCATATTGTTGTTCTCTTGCTTTTAAGTCTGTTACTATATGTTGTATAAAAACTGAGTCACCTAACACATTAACAAAAACTAGACAACAACTTAGAAAGTTTTACAAGTTTTATACCTTTTACGTTAAAATATGTCAAGTGCGGGAACGCATACAAGCATAAAAAAAAAATGAAATACATATGCAAACCTAATATATGAAAGCATTATGTGATTGGTCGTAAGATCAAAGTCTCCGAAGGCTAAAACAGTTTGGACGTATAAATTCTGACTAATTATAGGGAAGGTGTAATTTTATTAAGACCTAAAAAATGTTGGAAAACAATCACTCATGTACTAAGACGCAGTCGTTTGATGTGTGCGTATGAAAATAATAAAATAATGCAAACCCGGGGCGAGTCGAGGACTCAGTCCTTAAGACGTATTGCTCCGGTATACTTGTGCCTAACCGGCGTTAGCAACCGTCTTCCAGGATACAACGGGTACCTCTTAAGTTGAGCGGCACTGGTGAACTTGAACTCCTTCGAACTTTCGAGTGTCCTGACTTCTCTTGGACGACATGCAAAACTCGAATGCTATGAATGTTGTATGCTACGAATGCTAGAGCAAGTGTGTGTAGAATGCAACCCTTGCCCGGTTTATATAAGGGAGTCGGTTGGAGAACAGGTTACCGTGACCGTCGGATCAAAACCGTAGTTTGATTTAAGCCGTTAGATGAAAATCTCCTATCTAGTTTAGGTAGGTTTAATCTCAGCCCTTAGATCGAAAACCGATTCGTAGAATTAAATTTGGAGCGTTAGATGGAAACCACATTCGGTTGGGCGGTTAAGTCAGTTTAAATCTCGGTCATTAGATCAAAGCTGTCTTCCCTGCCACTGTTAGATCAAACCAGATTGATCTTATCTCAAACCGGAGGATAGCGTTTGTTTCAAGTCTGAAACATAACTGCTCAGCAGAAAGGATTCTGCACGCTGTCCAACTTCGATCGATCGAAGTGACATCGATCGATGAATGTGATCGATCGATGTCGGACAGAATGATCCAAAGCTCTCTGACCATCTTAAACATCGGACAGATCGATGTCTGTCAGAAACTTCTCATGCCACATGGACACATCCAATGTGGTGTTCCTCCATAAGGGTGACACGTCACCCATTAACAACGTTTTCCATCCACTTTGAGCATTAATTTCTCATTCATCCGATATCATAATTGAGTGATTCCATAGCCTAAAATTAACTACTCGTTAGTAGATAATTGAGGACACATTAGTTTTCGACTTTCATTATCGGAAACTCATCATAACTAAGCTCAAAGTACGTTGCTTAACCAAGTTTTGCAACCTTCTTTAATGGGCCAATGCCCAACCTTTTAATTCTCTAACAATAATGGGCCAAAGTCCAAACCTTTAATTCTCAAAAAAAATTCATGATCAAAAGAATGGAAAAGCGAAAAAGTGCTGCTGCTTGTCCTAAACGTGTCATAATCAAGCCCATTCTCTCGCGCTCCTCGTGCTCCCATTTTTTATATTGCAAGCCAATTCGCCTTCGGCTTTTAGATTTAGTAATTATATATTCAGTGCAAAAGTTATTTTCCCGAATGAATTCAGGTTTCGCTGATAAAACTAAAATTGTGACAAAGATGTACGTCTGACGGCCTGTGGGATTTATGATGTGTTTTAGTTCCGTAACAAGTATTATAGAAGGTTGCATAAAATATTGAGCTATTTTTATAGAATTTTGTCAGTTTAACTTACACTATTTCAAGTGTTCTCTAAAATGAAAAAAATATGGAAAATAATGAATTGAGACACAAGATTTAGAATAGTTTGAATTTTTTTTTATTCTAGTTCACTACTACATTGTTTCCAAAATGGATTTTCAACGACAACTTTTATCATTACCTTCAATAAAGAACAAGAACATCAACAACACTTGTACCAACAACTAGTGCAACAACTACGATACCAACACAAATACTTTGTGCAACATCAGCAACAATAGCTACAAGCAAGAAACACTTCTTACTTTTTCACAAATTCAATAAAGTTCTACCGAAGTCTTTCATTCAAATGAGTTTTGGAACAGAAATGAGATTGAACTTTCAAGTATGTCTGAATCACAAACAAAAGATCAAATATGTATGGCAATGAAAACAGAGCAACAAGAGCTTAATAGCCCTTAAGCACTTTTGCACATTTGAGAGCTTTTTCAATAATGGAGGATGAAGCTTGAAGAGGATGAAAGTGTGTAAATACATCATCTGAGCTTTTTCAACATATAGAAGTGTGAATCTCGTTTTTGCAGCTTCATTCAAAGGCTTCCAATCCATTAATTTCTTTGAAGATGTCCATATAATTTTCAACCACCCTATACCTGAATTTGATGATTAATAGTCGTCATAGAGATGTTTAAATAGGTTTAAAATACTCAAGAAAGCATTATAGACGTTGGAAGAAAGTCCAGAATCAATTTAAGAATGATTGGATAGAAAACATTTTACATCTTCCTTGCATTTATTTGCAAAGGCTATAAAAATTTGAATTCAGGAGTAAATCCATCAATCTATATGAGTATATGATGTTGGAAAGTGTAGTTTCAGTTTGATTTCAGGATGACATCGACCAATCTATGTTAGGGTATGATGTATACTGATCGATCTACGTGAGGGTATGATGTTGGACAGCGTGGTTTCAATTTTAATTCAATATAACATCAGTCGATCTATATGAGGATATGATGTATATCGATTGAATTATGTTGAGGGCATGATGTATACATTGATTCAGCGTTGAGATATCTATATCAGAATATGATATATACACTGATCTCTGTTTAGAGATCTATGTTATGGTATGGTGTTACTCTCTTATTTGTTTAATCTTTTGTTATTTTTCAAATATAAAATGACTTCTCAATGTTTTTCAAACATCTTTTAAACTTTAACAAATTAAGTAGCTGATTTTGAAGCATTTAGTTGATGTAAAAATCTAAAACCATTTAAAGGAACTTAGGTCATTTAAAAAAAATTAATCTTAGTTGTATCATTTATAACAATAAACATATTGCACTTTGGAAGCTTGTAAACCAAAACTATCCAAGAATAACATGTTAATGAAGTGTCATCTGCAGCAAAGTAAACAAAAGTTGCATATAAGAAAAGTTTAGATTGATTTATTCATTAACTTCGTACAGTAGACAATATCATAGCATACAGCAACAACAACAATCATACCCAGTATATTCCAATGACAGCAAATACTATCGCTAAGGTCTGGGGAGGGTGAAAGGCAGTCAAACAATACCTCTGTCTCAATGGATAGAAAGTTTGCTTCCAGTGAGATCTCTGGCTCTATATGTACCTGCATAGATACCACAATAATAGGACAATAATAGGAATATGTACCAGTGAAGGGATTTTATTAAACATAAACAACAATTTTATGAAATTAAAATAGTCATAACAGTATAATAGTGACTATGCACAAATACTTGAAAGACAAATACCGAAACAAAGAAATGCAAAGTCAACCTACAGTTTAAATACTATCTAATCCACTAAGTATACTCTAAGGTACCCCCTATATCCTGTCTACCCTTCCTTAACCTTAATCTTCTGCCTCCATAATCTTCTATCCTGGACCATGTCCTCAGAGAGATGCAACTCTAGTAACTCATGCCTAATCTGCTCATCCTACGTCAGTTTGGGTCTGCCTTTACGCCTCTTCCCTTCTATAGTGAGGCTTTCAATTGCTCTGACAGACGCCGTTGTCTGTCTCCTCTTGACATGACCAAGTTATCTCAGTCTTCCTTCTCTTATCTTATGTGTTACACCAACCTATATGAACTCGGTGTGCTACGTCACTCTCTATGTCCCCATCTTTCTGTAAAAATGATCACAGGTACTTGAACTTACTCATCTTGGGGCCACTTGATACTCGATGGTGAGTTGGTTATTCTCATTGTCGGCTGTGCCGCTTAAGTCGCAGTGTAGATACTCAGTCTTAGAACGACTAATCCTTATGTCTTTTCTCTCTAAAGCTCATCACCTCTCCTCTAGTCTTATACTCAGGTTATTTGTACTTTCCACGACTAATACTACATCGTCAGCAAAAAAGTATACATCATGGGGCTGTCTCTTGGATCGGCTTTGACAACTCGTCTAGGACAACTGCAAGAAAAATGGGATCAAAGCGGACCCTTGACGGAGACCTACTTCTACAGTGAAGAAGTCAGTATTCCCTATAGGTGTATGAACGGTTGTTTTTGTCCTAGCATACATATCCTTAATTGTGTCTATATACTTCGTTGGAATCTCTCTTGCATCCAGTCTATCTCATATCAGTTTAAGTGTCACATTATCATACCTTTTTTTCAAGAACGATGAAAATTATATCATAGCATAAAAGTTGGAATACCCGCGTACACGCGTGCTTACAGATCTACTTTCTTTTAATTCTTTGTCCACTAGAAATTAGGCCAAAGAGACCAATGAGACCTAAATTACGTAGTCAGAATTGAGGCTTTACCACCAGAGATTTTAGGTTCAAATTTATATAAATACAGTGTTCTTCTAACTTTGATAGTGGTTTTCATCTATCTTTATACCGGTGGTTTAGTTAGTCCATCATCTACACTTTTACGGTAATGGTTTAGTTAGTTAATGATCGTATAATGTCGATATATATATCCATCAAATAATGATGTATACCAATGTATTTTCACCATAACAAATAGTGGAGTGTAATGTGTGTGTGTATAAAAAATAAAACTATGACCGGGTGTCATGTTGTAAGACGTGACGAATCCTTCTGTTTTGCATCTCCAAATGCCACTGACGTTACCCTTGGATATAAAACTGAAAAACGAGATCCATTCACTTTGACCTCCTATGCTACTGAAAATTTGATCATAAACTGATGACACCATTATACATTTCAAACTACTACATAAGTACGTCTTTTAATACAGAACCATTATTGTATTTATTTCACATTACTATCCTGATTAAGTTTCTATGGAGTAGGGAAAAGTCTCATTAATAAGGTCCAACAATAACTCTTTTCAGTAATAATTATTTTATTTATCAGTCTGTATTAATACATTGTCCTTTTTTGTACTTTTACCTCGACCTTTGATTGAATAAAAGCGATAACATTGGGAAAGTAAAACATCAATAACATTTAAAGAGGGGTTAGTCATTTCAATACCAAATGGCATGGTATTCATTAGTCATCGACTCCTTTACTGTTTCTAAATACATTATAAACGACACAAACACAAAAAAAGAAAAAGAAGTTAAGATTGAGTGATATTTATATCGATAGAATCATCTTATTAATGTTGTTCAGATCACTTTATTGATTAATATAATACATATTGTTATATCAAAGCAATAACGTGGCCTTATATAATCATTATAAGCAATAGTTTATAGAAAATTTTATCTGATAGAACTAAGAAATATTACTGCAATCTAAATTAACATAACTGCCAATCAGTCAATCATACCAGTATATCTCAACGACATTAATTAAAAGCTATGTGAGTAATTAATTCAATGGAATTCAACTGAAATACTACATCATTATTATATGATATTATTTTCTCTAATGCGATAAAAGTTGTAGAAGATTTTCTTTCAATTAACAAGATGGAAAAAGGAAAAGGATGACGTCTGATAATAGGAAAGCAAAGCATAAAAAAAAAAAAAGTTTGGGAACGTGAAGACGACGAAAGGTGGAAGGACACGAACGAGTATTCAACAATGCCACGTCACCTCTTTAGAAAACCATATATGTACCACCAAATTCCACTAATGTTGGAAGACTTGGGGACGAAGCCAAGAGTAATTTTAGCATTCACAATCTTTGTATTTTATTCAAAAGATAACACGAAAAAGACTCATACTGTTCCATGGGGTCGCAGACGTGAGTCCATTATGATATTTATCTAAGTATATAATACAATTTTCTCCTAATAGTTATCTTATAAATCTCCTACTAAACCAAAGCCTTTGTCGCTAAGGAATCCCGTCCTTTGCCCACAATTAAATAAACTTAATTTAATTGTCCAAAACAGTTATTGCTCGCGCATAATGCAACTAATACAAGGATATAATTACGTACATCCGACATCTCCATATTCTGCCATAGACAGGAACTCTAATGCAATAGGATAATTTTGTTGTTCTTCTTGTTGTAAAATATGAACGTGTAATTCACTGTATCTTAATATATAATCACAAAAATAAAAGACAAAAAGTTTATACGGTTTAGCACATGATTATAAAAAAATAAGAATAGAAGAGTCAAATATTTATAGGTGATAAATTTATCTCTCTAACAACTCTGGTCAGGAATTCAACTACAGCCAAAAGTACGCTTCATATCTTCCCCCAAGACCACCATGCCGACGACTCTGCCAGTATTCCATGGATCATACGCAAGATAGCATCGCCGGTAAAAAGCAGCATCAGCCGCCCCGCCCACTACCGTCCGGACGCCGCAGCTGTTTGATGGGATGCTTCGGCGTTGTTTCAGAAAATGATAAACCTCAAGAAAAGCCCAAATCGATGAATCGATCTTGTGTTTTTCATTGGTCAAGATTTAAAAGCAAAAGGTTCCCTAGGAGAACTGTGCCGGTTGAATCTACGTCACCTGAAAATATCTATGAAAAGGGAAGCGATCGCCGGAGTAAGACGAGCAAGAATCGGTCCTTCTCCGATCAACTGCCGACACAGGAAGATGACGCAATTCAGCCGGCGCTGCCGGCTGTCGGCGTCCATGGTAATGTAATTAAGGTACGTTACTTAATTTTAACGTATATATTTTTTGATCAATCAAAGGGCTTCGTATTGGTCAATACATACTAATAAAAACGAACGAAATTTTATAGGTAGACGGTAACTGTAACTATTATTCACCATCACACTTTGGATATGAGTCGATCATATTTACAAAGGAGATAAACTAATCGGATGCGTTTTGTGACACTGTAACCGCTTATTTGCATTAAATCTTGTATGAGAACCTTAATATAAACAAAATGATTTTTTTCTATTCAATTATTGCATATCGCCTAATCTTTTGATTATGAGTCTGTCACTTTGGAATTCATTCGCAATGATAATAATGCTGGTTCTGAATTTGGAATTCGTTGTGTACATTATAATAAGACATTAAAATCAAGCTAGAAGTATTGAAGTCAGTTTCTGTAGATAACTTAATTGTCAAGTGGTGTTATTTACTTCTTGATCACCTGATATCCGTGTACCATGTTCCATGATCACGTGTTTTCGCAACCCCGCTGTAGCATATCTAAGCTTATTATCAAAATGCGGCTTTTTTCAAATTGAAATATTTATCCATTAGAATCAGATGGACTAGATTTTCGTAATTCATTTTTAAAATTTAAATACGATTGAAAAACCTCATATACCATGATTATCTGTTTGTACCCTAGCATGACTTAGGCTTACGCACATTTTTTTCAATATTTGATTATTAGATACCCAAAATAATATTTAAATGCTTAATTAAGAACACCTCAGACTATTGTATTTATCTTAATGTTTAGGAAAAAGAGTCAGAGATGTACATATAAGGTAATACTAAGATTGAACAGAAAATATAAGGGAAGATAACAGCTAGTAAAATCTTCAGTTGATGGTCCTGAGTCAGGAATTTGCTGATGTTCGTGTCGGCTGAAAAATTGGATATCTAGTTGAGATTCTCATCAATTATTTGCTCAGATTCTTTTTTTCTCCTCGTTTTCAGACAAGGTACGGTAAAGGCATCTTGCTGGGGAATAGCAAAAGCATGAATCACCTGGATTCTGTGAACAATTTCACATCCAACCATAGGGATTCCCCTCTCAGAAAATCTAAATCTTCAAAAACTGCTGCTGCCTTCCGCCACACCAGCCAACCTGCCGGTATTACCTCAGGCGATCAGATCATGCCTGATCTGCCGCGATCCGGCTCTAAACCGCCTTCTCTTGAGACGACTATCGACGGTGGTGATTCGCAAGTCATAAATCGAGTAAAAAAGATTGAGAGGAGAAACCAAGGCGATCGTGTTGTGGGCATGTCGATAATTATGATGATCTTGATAATGATGGTCGTTTGGGGTAAAATATGTGCCATTCTATGTTCTTCAGTGTGGCTATATTTTTATCCAGTACTTAGAGCAAAGAGGGCTCCAGATGTTGGCCAAGAAAATGGTTTTGATTCTGTTGAGCTTGATAGAATTTCGCAAAAGTACAAACAGAAGGTTGTATTTGAGGGATTTCTACAAAGGAATCACCACATCATTTAGAATATTGTGGATTTATTTAGTTTCATAGATTTTACAAACATGTTACTCCTTGTAATCTTTTTTTGCCTTTTGTTTTTCATATAACAAAAGAAAGGTAATGAGTCACCGTTCAATGTTGTTAGTTTGCTATATCGTAGGTCCTTCTTTTTTCCTTCTGTTATACAAAAAGAGTTTCCAACTAATTTCTTATAAGGTCCCTCCCAACCCTAAACGAGTGATTTGTATATTGGCGTCCAAACTAAAACATCTTTCGAGGATGTGATGTTAGTGTCACTTTAACTGAATGACTTGACGTTTAAAGCAGTGGTGCAACATCAAGGGGAAAAAGTTACAAAATGTGGTTGATAGTTTCAAAAGTAAATACATCTCGAATATCAAGAAGAGGTGATGCCTTCGTTTACAAAAGTCTCCCAGAATGACTTGCTATTACTCAAAACTATTGAAGAATGACTTGCTATTACTCGAAACTAATGAAAGTAAGGGATGAATTCCAGTAGTTGAGAGGCTGGGTCCAAATCTCAACAAACAAAACGACCAAGAGAACAGAGATGTGTTTTGTTTTCCTTTAACCAGTTATCATAAGGAAATTTGTAACTGAGATACAATAAGTCGGAATGAATTGGTAAAATTGGGTGCTTTGTTCAAATCGATGCAGGAGTGCCTCCCTCTGTGTGCCTTTTTGTCTCTGAGCATTTGTGTCATGATCATGACAGAAACAAATGTATATGTATGCTATTCACAACAATTACGAAGTTACCTGCGTAAAAAGGAGGGCCAATTATAATCATCCATGGCATACTTGATCGTCATTATTTTTCTTAAAAAAAGAGACCTTGTCTAGAGAGGACAAAGACGACAAGGAGAACACGAATCGAAGAGGTCATGTGTTAGAAGTCCATCACGAGAGGGGAGTTGGAAAAAAAAAAAAAAAAAAGGTAAAAATTGTAGACTGCTCTGTTGCGTTTGGAGGACTTCATTATGTAATACAACCAAATGGCCAAAAATCAGAACATCAAAGCTCCGGGATTCATTGAACATAGTAAAAGTTGAAGAGGAAATAGCATTCCAACTAATTGCCAACACAATTAGAACAGCGAGATCCCCTTGCCCTTCTTATATCCACCAATCTCAAAATGCTTGCACCTCTGCACAACGTTTAAGAGAAGTATGAGTGGAAGTAAAGGAACAATTCCAAACCCAAAAACAAAAGGACAGGAAATTTATAGCTGAAAGTTGACAAGAAATTTACAATTTCCTCATTTATTTGGTGCCAGTGGGTTGCAAGAAATATATTCAGTGTCACTTTTCAGTATTGAAAGATTTTAACCATCAGAAACTAACTAATTGCACAAGATTTTCCAACTTTAAAATGCCCTTTTTAATCATACATAGGTGGCAGACAACTATGTTGCCATGGTTCCTTCAGGGCAGATTCTTGACAGGTGCAAGCACTCATAGTTGTTTATCATATATATATTCCAGGCATTGACTTATTGACACTGCTGATATCCTTCTTTTATTCATAACTTTGCGTACTGCTTTCATATTTTTAGGCATGCTAGTCGCCATTTCCTGAGCTTTGATGACTTCTTTGGTGTTACAGGAAGCTATATGCTTTAGTTGTTAAGGGTATGGGGTAATAACGGTACGGGTAAATTTGCCATAAAATTAATAGAAAGCTCTTTATTTCTACAAACCATTTGCTGTTTCACAACACCAAAAAATGAAAAAGAAAATGTCTAAAAAGTGGCTCGTATACTGAAACGGAGGGAGTAGTGCTGCGTCATTAGTTTACTCCTTGTAAATACAGGAAACTGGAGTCTACTTGGGCAATTTGGAGTTATAAATTTCTATATCTCACTTCAGAATGTTACTGAATAAAAACACATAAACCAGACCTGGAATAAACAAGGGTGAACTCCATCTGGAATAAGGGGAACAGAAGTATTCCTAAGACATAGTCAATCTAAGGCCCTGGTTTGGTTGATCTTTGTGAAATGTGGTATCCATGCCCTGTTGGATGCTTGGCATTACGATTTACTCTAGCTTCATTCCTGTATTTTCTTTTACATTCTCGTTCTGAAGCTGTTTTCGCTTTACAGTTCATTGGAGGAAGGCCGGCCGTATATTTTCCGCGTTGGTTCTGGTCAGGTATGCTTCCATGGTGATGTAAATCCCCATTAGTCTCAGTTATTGCCTTGCTTAATCAATGATCAAGCAAAACCTTTGGTACTGTAAAAGTAACTGGTGAACTTCCGATTCTGAATACATCAGGTTCTACTTCATGCATGGGGACCTCCTAGGATCAATCAGATTAGAACCGCTAACTGCTCTAGTCTGTACTACCCAGAATGATACTCGTTACAAGTATTTCATGGTAAAGAAAATAGTCAACGTTCTATAATGGTCTTTTTCTTGCAATTACAGTACTATTTGCTCCACATAAATCCTCTTCACTACGTCTGAAAACTGCAGAGTTGGCGTCTCTAGATCGTGGGTACTGCTTTTATTTTAACTGCTTTTATCATTACAACGTTTAACGTCTCTAAATCGTCGGAAGACAACGATGTATGCAAATGCATGCTGCAGAACCCATATTCCTCCCTCAGACACCTTGGGGATAAAAATGTTGCTTCTTTGAAGAAGTGAATACGAATTCCAGATTTGGAAGCATCTTCCTGGATTTGATTGTATCTACAAAACTGACCAACTTAAAGAACATTAAAACATGAAGATAAAGGAAACTAAAAGAAAAAAAAAATACAAAATGTATGAACAATTATGTTCCTCCTCTGCTGAAGCAGAGACCCATATACCTAAATATACATTCTCTATGAAGCATACACGCAGTGTAAATCATTTGCAAACTACACATTCAAGCTCTTAGAGTGAATCCCAAACCTCCCTCCAAGGAAGTTGTGAGCATCTTCCACCAAAAACTCGGGAGCACCATTATTGTAGCAGAGAAAATTCACCAGCAACTAGATATACAATCATGTAACTTGTTTAATCAAGTGCAGCCTTATTTCTTCGGCCAGTTATTGGATTAGGTATGCCATCAAAAATGGGTTTTGTAATGCCTGCAGTAAGATCTGGTTTCAAGCTCCACTTCGAGTTAGGCCAGATGGATAACAAAGTGCTACTATCTGATTCTTGCAAGCTTGATGTACTTGATGATTTCTTGACTCCATTAAAACCGTCTGTTGAAACAAAATAAGTGGAGCCTACAGTACTCGGATTTGACCAGCCTCCTTCAGCATCAGCTGCTGGAATGGCTCGACTAGCTGATTTGGGTCTCAAAGCAAGGTTTTTGCCTTTGATGACTGCTGAGAAGCTACCTCCAGTGCAGTTTTCATTCTTTACAAACATTTCTGGTGGGGGAGGACTGAAACCAGCTTCAGATTTACGTCTTCTGGCAAGCAGCTTCTCAATCCATCCATTAGGATCGTTGTCTCTATCATCTTCAGCAGATGCATGACCATCTAAATGACCGTTGTCTGCCAAAAACCCATTAGCAAGACTTCTACTATTTCTACGAAGGCCAAGTGGTGCATCAATGGCAATAGAGGATTTTGCAAATACAGCCATCTCAAGGTCCTTTGGTAAAGGTTTTTCATGGTTTGTCTTGAGGCCGTAATAACCTTGTAAACTGCTCATGGCCGGGGAGACTTCCCGCTGTGGACGAGATGTCAATCTCAAAGACTGAAACTCATCAGAAAGATCAGATTTCCTCGGTCTGGATGGAGTTTTCTCAGAGCTCCTTGACCTGCGAAATATATTAGACTAGGCCAATGTAAGCATTGATCATGTCATGAGCCTTTCCACAAATATGATGCTTAAAGATAATGTGTTTAGACAGGAGAAAAGAAGGAAAAGATCAAGAGGACATCTACGATTGCACCATTTACGTACTAAGTTGGATTGAGTCTATAGAGCTTGAATTACTGCTTATAGAGACATTATTTCAGGAGATACCATTACATGCTACAAAGCATCAGCTCAGGACCAATGCTAGCATGTAAAATTACAGCACCAATCCTCTTCTCAGGTCACAGATTGATGGATCTTGCCTCACAGATGACTTAGTAATACATCAACCGAACAGTCCATATGATAAGTAGCGAGGGATCCAAACTGTTCATTAATGGCTTAAAGATGAAGAAAATGAGAAGGGGCCAGAGGAGGTCTTGTGGTGTAGGTCATATGCTACATCAGAGAAAAGGAGACAATCACACAATTGTTAATAAAATATAAGAACCAAGAACCAAAAAGGCTGCCAAACCCAGGACAGGGGAAAATAAATAAAACAACTTAACTGCATTTTTTAATATAAAATTTTTAGTTTTAACAGCGGACGTAAATGCAAAAGAAGCTTTTCCTTGTCTTTTTTTTCCATATATGCGGGTGGGGATGGGGAGTGAATCAACATATTATCCTAGCTTGATGTCATTAAAACATTACATGGAATGATTTATTTCTAATGGTGTGGTCATTAAAAAGATCTTGCGCGCCAGTGATCTGAAATTGATATGTGGAAACAATGAATTGTTTTATCAAGATTTTGAAGACCAAGAAATTGCCTGAATGATAAAGAAGGCACACTAGTAAGACGAGATGGACAATTTACAAAATTGTTCCAAGTACAGAAACACCCAACCACATAGTCCTACTAGGAGACTTTCATGATGAGACACTAACGAGAAAGAAAGAGCCAAAGGGTCAATATGGAATTAAGCTGGGAAGGTAAATAGTAATTGCAGAGCACATCCTAGTAATCAGGACCAGTAGACACGCCTGATTGAAGTAGCCAAATCTGCAAATTACATTGACACGGTCACATTGTTAATAATGCCCTCATAACTGGTTTATATAGTTCCTCTATTCAAAACCAATAAAGTTGACCAGTTGCAAATTTGGATTTGCAACCAATTTCCTATCGGCAGTGAACCAGCATGTCTACATGATCAATGAAATGATTGGCTTCATGCATCCTTTTTTCCCCTTCTACTTTCCTTTTTCCCCTTGGATGTTAGAGAGAAAGAGAAGAGAGAGAGAGAGAGAGAGAGAGAGAGAGAGAGAGAGAGAGAG
>AP025067.1:32279485-32291090 GCA_036186865.1 Eustoma russellianum | reverse complement strand
AGAGAAGAGAGAGAGAGAGAGAGAGAGAGAGAGAGAGAGAGAGAGAGAGAGGGAGACCGTTGTGTTTCAAAGGTAACGTCAAAGAGAAAGTGAGAGCCAACTGTCCTAGCTACTATGCAATCAGACTTCATCAAGTCCAGGATCCAATAAACATTGTATACAGGAAATTCCTAGGAAAGAAAAAAAAAAAAAGGCATGATTTACGATGTCAAAGAGAAAAGAAAAAATCAGTTAATACCCTTGTGATTCCGAACCATTTGACAAGATGGGTGATGGTGGATGCCTCCCTGGCAGTGGGATTTGTAGCGTCTTTCTGGCGAACATTTGAAGATCCGTCACCAACCCGTTTAACCGTTTTATATCAGCCACCTGATACATCAAATACCATCTGGATGCTGAATTAACAAATCGTATTCCAATCTGTCCTACTGACGCAGAGATTAGTTAAGTTGAACGTACAACTAGACTTAAAAAGAATCATCAATGCAAACAGCATCAAGTTTGGCGACAAATTGTCTGCTTCGAAGTTTACTCAATTGAAGGCAAAAAGAGGGAGGCATAATAATGTCCAAAACAAACAATAACCACAACAATATTTGAAGAGGGAGATATAGTCACTTGTTTAAAGCTTCTTCATTAATAAGCATTTGTTGTTTCACCAACAAAAAAGGCAATACCAAGAAGATAGTAAATCTAAACAAATCTAATAGCGGAAGAAGAACCCCCCCCCCCCCCGCTCCACACACACCTCGCCCCCCGGTCCCTTAAAGCCCAAGGATTTTGCAGGGCAGCAGCAAATTTTCCCACTCACATGTAGTTCAACACTAAAAGATAAACAATAACTCCTTTTACAGAAAAATTTTCAGTAAATTACCTCAACGCCATATTTAATGGCGACGCCAGCAAGAGTATCGAATTTAGAAACGGGGTGTACTATACTGCTCAAACCAACGGTACCGACAGCTGTCGCCGACGAAGGAAAAGAATTACCGGCCGAATATTTCGATGTCGGCGGCGTTGCAGTAGATGATGATGCAGTCTCATTGGATCTAGCCACCCCATCGGAACATCTATCTTCTTCAAATCCTAATCGTATCCCTCCATTCATCCTCCTCTCCATCAACACCTTCCCAAATTTACAATCTTTTGTGCCTTTCTCTGTTTTTCCACCAAATTTTTCCCACTTAAATTCAAGAATCTACGGCTCCGAAAATCATGTGACTCAGAAGGCTAAAAATACTAAATGTAAACAGAGAGAGGGTTCCTCAAAAAAAAACGACAGAGAGAGAGAGAGAGAGAGAGAGAGAGAGAGAGAGAGAGGAACTGTGGAGTGTCTCAGGAGCACTTTTTGCTGTTCAACATCATCTTACGGGGAAAAAAAGTGGAGAATCAATTAAAGGAACTTCTCAACAGAATGGCAGGGAAAAAGATGAAAAGGGAATCTTCGATCTGGAGGGAAGAGTAAGATCCGATATGTGTTCTTCCTTTGTAGAGTAAATTATATTCTAAAATGTCGAAATTACAAAATACAAAAACGAAAGGACAGTGAAATAGGGAACGGGAAGAGGGAGAGAAAGAGATGGTCCTCGGCATTTGGGACTGAAACTATAAATATTTAGATTTTTTTTAAATATAAAATTTTAGACTTGAAGTTAAATTATTGTGGCTTGGTACACATTTTCTTTTAAGAAATATTACTTAATGCAACGTTGTTTAAATACTTTATGCAGCACTATTAATGTTAAAGTAATTTATAGTAATATTTTTTTAAATTAAGGTGCTTTATTATAGTATTGCTTATTCTATGTTTCTAGTTATATGATTTTTTTTCTCTCATGTATGAATTATAATTACAATTGTCTTTTTTAGAAAACCTAAAAATAGCTATTAAGATAATATTTTTAAGCAGGAAAAACTAAAATATAGTTTGTTGTTAATGTAAAAAAGGGATAATTACATTTTTAACTTTCAATGATCTTTAGATAGGTTATAGTTTCTTTTTCCATCTTTAGATATCATGTGATTGAACTGAAATAGAAAAGCAGCCAAATTTATAACATTTATGTGTAATAACTGTTTTGCCGTTGATTTATTATAGTGAGTATATGAGTTGATTGACCATACGGCGTGAAAAGTTTATTGAATGGCCAGCACCATGTTTCGGATTCAGCTCCTCAGAACAAGAATGACATCTCATATGTGTCCAAAAATTAGGCAAAGAATAAGTTGTCCGGTGTATTGATGCTACTCTTGTTCACACTGGGACATCATTGAGCTTGACAAAGCATGGGTTGTCTCTTATTTCTCTGCATATGATTTCTATTCCTTAGTAGCTGGTTTTGGTTCAACGCATATATACGTAACATGAATTCTCAACTTACTACATGTAGGATTCAACTGTTTCCCTGCTGAAGTTCTTTTAAATCTTGTTTAATGCAGTGAAAGGGAGAGTATACAATGTGAATCTTTATTTGCAACTAAACTTTTTTTTTATATATATACATACTAGGGAGGGCCTATTCAGAATTAGAGGGGTGACTATTTCGGTTTGGTGGGGATACAAGCTTTTAGAAAGGAGAAGTGGGTGTTAGGTTAGTGGTAGGTTCAAGGAGAGAAAGCTGGTGTTGAAAGGAGAAAGAGATAAAATGGGAGGAGGTGGTTGTGGCGAAAGAGGTGGTTGTGGCGAAAGAGGTGGTTGGCGGTGGCAGCAGTGGCGGACGGAAGGGTTAATAATCAATTCGCCAACACCTAAAAGGTAAAAAGATAATTATCTCAGTAGAAAATTATGTTAGAAGGGTGTAGGGTAGCAGCGGAAATGGTGATCGCCTGATCGGTGGGGTTCTTGTTTCCTAGTACAAGTCTGGTGTCCCCCTCTGTTTAATGGAACTAAGCAAGTTTTTTTGTTCTCTCTTTACTAATCCAACTATAACAGTTAAATGAGTTTCAGTAGAATAACCAACTTATAAAGAATATACAGTTCTCCGTGCATATATATTGTGTAAATTTTTACTATTAAGTATAAAAAATCGTTAGTGAAAAAGAAATAAGCACATGTATCGTGTCGGCCGTCGGCGTGGTCCAAAACGGGGGGAGGCCTATTGTCGACATGAAGGATGACAACTCAACAGTCAAAAGGACACCGCGGCTCTTCAAGTCCACTCATCACCTACTTCTCCTGACCTTATTCTCTTCTCATTTCCCTTCACAACAGCTACGCCATCAATCTTTTTTTATATATCATCATCATCGTCCAGACCCAATATATCCCAACGACAGCAAAAGCTATCGTTAGAGTTTAGGGAAGGTAAGTGGTAGGAGACAATATCTCTATCCCAAGAGATAGAGAGTCTGATTCCAGTGAGACCAGTATATCCCAACGACATCAAAATCTTTTTTTATATATATAAACTTAAACTCATGGGGATAATGTCACTAAGGTTGTACCCAAGGTTCAAGTAGATCAATTGTTGGATTAAGCTCCAATTTCAAAGAGTTTGCAAATAGTAGGATGGAAAGTAGCCAAATTTCATTTGCTTGTTTGTGTATGGGCTTAATGGGGATAATGTCACTAAGTTGTTAGTGCCACCTGATAAGCTTCATTTGTTCTTTGGCTTTTTCATTGGAAATGCAAATTCATACTGGCTGAATTCTATTTCAACCTTCTTGCATAATCATTATGGATAACGTAGGATCAGATTCATGATGTATTTAAGGTTATTGTCATTCTGTTCGTTCTTCTGTGAGTGCAAACCTTAATAATCCCTTGCTCATTAGCCATATAAGAAACTGCGGCAGTTTCTTTGGTTTGTAGGCTTTTATCTGAGGACCAGAAGGATCAGTTTAAAGAGAGAGAAAGAAGAAAGCGCTTGGATACCTTGAGATGAAAATTTTGAGTACAAGTTCAACTCAATCAAAGATAACGAGGGCACAGTTGCTGGGGAACCAGTAAATTTGTCATATACTTCTGGTTCTGGGAAAACTTGGAGGCTGATACCTTTGAGTTCTCAACCTTCTGGGATACTGTAAGCATGAACTTTCAATCCCAAGCTGTTTGACTACTTGCTATTTTTGGCTCTAGATAACAATATGTACTGCATTTGTGTGCATTCTTTTTGACAACAGATGAACGGTGTGTTCCTTTTTCCGTTTAAAATGCTCCACTGTGGTCAGTTTGCTAGATTTACTCCCCTCTAATTGTTTGTTCTTTTTAAATTTGAAGAACAAAAGATCCACATGCCTTTGCTCTTTTCACCTTTATAACTAAGATAACAAACTACACCCAAGTCTTTAAGCTTCTCATGTGTATACATGTAGAGTCGTGCATCTTACAAGTCAACTCACTATTTGTAAATTTGGCATTCACAAGCAAGCACTGAATTTTTGATTGCATTATACTTCACATCAGTAGCGGAAGGAACCATTATGTAAAAGTATTGTTATTTGATTGCATAGCATCAACTGATTGGTTTCTAGCACAGAGCATAAATCTGATATTCCCCATCTTAAAAATAAAATATTGTCACAGTTGACTTTTCAATATATTATATAACACACTATGTTTAAAAGCCAACTGACTATATTTTTGGGACATAAGGACGGTTAGTTTTCGACTGGGCAATTCTGGAAGTGTTTGGATTTGTAAACAAAGCTGAAGCAAGATTTAACTGGGAGAATCAACTTTCTGATCCATTTTCTCTTCTTACATCTTATGTGACAGTAGCAGTAGATTTAGACATACTGAAATTCTTTGACACGAGAGCTAAAAGTGTCTGTTGGGATAAGGCTGAGACATTCCCTGGACTGCATCCTGACAAATGGCGGAAGGATGCTGCTGGTAACATACTTTTCAAGAGAGAACACAATTGCCAGGGATGTCTCTGTTTTCAGTACGACCACATTGTTCCCTTCTCCAAAGGGAGTTTGTCTGTGGCGGAAAATTGCCAGATTGTCCAAAATCGAGTAGAGTCCAATAAAGAAGACATAATTGCTAATTAACTGAAAGGATACTCCTGTGATGTCAGGTTCAATGACAGCCACTGGACCTAATAGAGATTTCTTTCTATAGGGACATTCTTCGGCCTGGAAATGAATGTCGGGTTAGATCTATTGATTAAAGTCGAGGAAACCATAAATCTGAACGTATGGCTGCCTGCAAGTTGCCCCAGGATTATGAATTTTCATTTCCATCGGAATCCTGGTATAAAATTTTAGGATTTTGGTAGTACAGGAACGGATGTCTTCATCTAATTAAGTTCCCTACAAACATGTATATAGAACTGTTGGTATGGGGAATTTTTTATTTTTTTTTTCTGGTAGTACTCATGACGTAAAATGTTACATTGTCTCCAATTTTCTGCGTCTAAATATTAATTTTATCTAATGAGGTCAAACTTATGTGGCTAAGGTAGAGGCCTCAAACCAAGAGATCTCGTGTTTGAATCTCTGAACTATCTCTGTGAATGCAGTCTTCTTTATTCTGTAGTGATATTATTCTGCACAACATGGTGCTGTGACCCAAAAGAAAAAGGGAAAAATCGGCAGCTTATTAGGGGTTACACTTATCACGAAGTGTGTATAAAAGTTAAAATTACTGATCATTGAATTTACTGTGCATGCAAAAAGGTTTTGTTGCTGCAGTGTTTGTTCATCAACTTGGAAACTTGGGCGCGATAAACCTTTTACTTCTGCTATCATGTATAGTTGCTACTGTGCATCTAAGCTATTGCTTATCTGCCTACTATATTGAGTAGCATGGCTTGGAAAGACGGTAGCGTGAACAATTTTTTGCAAAGCCTTTCTCACAGAACAGATAAGAATTGCACACCAGATATAGGAAGCTTCTTAACACGAATTGTTGCATATATAACAAGAAAACGAGAACCATAGATAAACTAATAATAGCATACAGAAGACAATTGACAAAATGTTCAAATGATCACAACAACAAACAACAAACCAACGTTCCCACTTGAGAGCAAATGATCAGGGCTCTTGCATTGCACTTCTTATTCTCGCTTGCTCAGTACCACAAGCAGAAGATCCATATATATCTTAGTGTTTGATCTTTGGTTTCTTGACAATCATGACAGTGCAGTGGGCATGATGCGCACAGTAATCGCTCACACTGCCTAGCACAGCCCTGCAACAGCAACTTCCATTGGTTAGAAGGGGGTAAATGTAATCAAAAAAGGGAGTTGATGACTCATGTTGTTAGAGATACAACAGAAAGACTAATGGGTCCAAAGACAAGATGATAATATAGATATATATCATATACTCGTTCCAAAGCCCCAACGCCAAAACACTGGAATGTTACCTCCTGATGGCTCCATGTCCGTGACTCCCAATAACTAGCATAGAAGCATGATACTTTTCTACGACTTCGCAAAGAACGTTCCTTGCATCACCTTCTACCGCTTCCAAAGTTACCTCACTCACCTGCATGCACACAGCTCTTATAACTTAGCCAATACCAAAATGAGGTGTTCGCATTTGGCAACTGACTTGCATAAGCATTATTGAAGCTGTCTTTAACATTACTCCACTGGAAGTTATATCAAATTTAATAAGAAATTCTAGAGTTCATATCAAAGTGTAATCGTAACACTGGAAGTTATATCAAATTTAGAGCCCACTCTCCAATTAATAAAACATAAGATCATGTCATATATTCAAGTAATCCACATGTTACAAGGGATACATACCGACTTGGCAGTGCAAATATCCTTTGCCTTGTCCAGAACTCTGGCAGCCATGTTCTTCACATCCACATGTTCAAATGGTATCACAACAGCGGCTTGTGACAACATAAGATGCCAGCGAATTTACAAAAGAAAAAGAAAATCAGAATTAGTTACTGTTCTAACACTCATTTACTAATGCTATTCATCTTTCAAATGTCTTGATCACAAAGCACGGGAAGAATTTACTATATGAGATGAAAGTCACTTTAGGCAGGAAATCTAAACCGTATTTAATAATGTTATGTGAGAATATACAAGTGGTAATTGAATGAGGAGCAAATACCAGTACCAGCAGGACCAGCAAGGCCTAGTGTTGTAACAGGAGAAGGGGTGACATGAAGGATCAAAAGCTTGAAGGGAGGCTGCTGTAAAGAGGGAATAATCAGGTGATCTAACGTCCACTCCAAAGCATAGAAGCTATGTTCGCTCTCGTCGATTCCCACCACCATCAACGGCTTCTCTTCGTTTGCCATCCTTATAGTCTGAACCTCCCGAGATTGTCAAATTAAACGTTACAAATAAATTCGATCAAACCCTTTCTTGTCTACTAAATATAGCTTCACAGCACAAGGTTTTCTTTTGGTCTACCAGGCTGTTATATATTACTATGTGTTGTCTGATAATACCGTCTCCCTCTTAAAATACAAATGTATTTTAGCTTTTTAACCTAATGTATTTTGTACTATTTTAAAAAAAAATATGAAATTTATATTTTAGAACAAAATAAATAGTATTTGGAACATGATGGACGTTATATCAAACCAGATAAAAGATGTATATATATCCCTTTTAAGATATGGGTAGAAAGAGAACAGCTTAAAAAAGAAGCGACAGTCTCTTTATCGGCTGATGACGAATCCGCAACGATTCCAAGATAAGCAATTTGCATTCGCCAATAGAATAGAAACCTTTACTTTATTCATTTCCTTTGGGAAAGTAGTGTTGGACCATACAAACCTACTTGTCTATGCCTGTTACAAAAGCAATAAATAATAAGAAAAAAAGGAAATACATAAGTTAATTAGTATCAACATTTTCCTTTTGTGTTTATAAAAATGTATACAAGTCCAAATCTTGAAACATCGTTGCTTCTTTCATTATCATTATCATATTGCTCTATTACTGACGCCACAAAATGATCACTTAAAAGGAAGGAGTCCGAGAACATAGTTCAGTTGATACTTGTGTTGAGACATTGTTCTGAAAGATGTAGATTGAAATCAGGAAATGAGTAGCGTGAAAGCAATACTACTATTCAGATTTGAAGGCCAAAGTCTTGAATCTGACCTAATTGTGTGCTGGTTTACATGTCCGATTTGTAGTGTGTCCCTTGTGTGCGTTGTCTAATAACGTCTTACCAATTTAGAATGCTGCTGAATTTTTAATTTATATCTTCTACGCAGCTTCATAGGATTAGAACAGTAGGATCCCAAATCGAGGAAAAAAAGGAAGCAACGAAAAGAAATGATTGATAATAGAAGTCCTATTATAGGTGCAATATACATCTTCTTTCTTTATTGACAAATTTAACGGGTCACGCTGTCCCATGGTGATACAGTTATTTTCATATCTCGTAATTTTCAAGTCCGACATTAAATAATTAGAATACAACTTAAAAATACAATTTTGTTAATTGTATAGGTGTATGAGGTAGTTAAATAAAATGTGGGTGGAAATGTTATATCCGTGTGGAAAAAAATAAAATATTTAAAATAACTAAATCCTATCCTAATTAATTAGTCAACCTTCTTCCTAAATTTTCTCACTCATCACCCTTATCTTCCCCCAAATCTCTCTCTCATTTAACCTCTCATTAACCCTAATCCCCTCCCTCTCTCTCTCTCTCTCAAAAATCGGCTGCCTCCCTCTCCCCTTCTCCCCTATCAATTTCGGCCATAAGAAGAAAAAGAAAAGAGAGATATTTGGATCCAAGGCTTCAAGGGGAGGAGCAGAAATCACAACCCTAACAAGATCACCAACATCTCTCGTATATATCAATTCTTGCTAGGATCGAGGTAGGTGCATACTATTTATTCCCTCAAAACGGTATGAAGATTGCATAGGCAAAACGGTATTTTTATGTGTTGTTGTTCTTTTATTCTTGATTCAATCATGATCTTATTGATGTGTTCCAACGTGTCTATTCTCTGTTTCTCGATTCTTGATTTCATCGTGATCTTGTTAATGTATTTCTCCTCGTGGTGATATGATGTCTATATATGTGTATGGAAATATGGGTGAGTGTGAATTGTTGAATGGTGTTGCTGAATGGACTGCAGAAATCGCAGAATGGGAATCCTGGAAAACGGTGACATCGATCGATCGATGTCAGAGGATGATGTACATCGATCGATCGATGTACAGCGGGTGAGAGATAGATGTATCCCAGATGGACATCGATCGATTGACGTCAGCTGAGTGAGAGTTCGACGTGTCTCAGTTGGACATCGATCGATCGACGTCAGGGGATGACGTCTAACTTGTTTTCTTTCCTTCCTCTTGCATTCATGGCACGTGCATTTGCATGAGGTATACTGCGTCTATAGGGCGTGGGTACCGGGATGATATACCGTGTCTATAGGACACGGGTGTCATGAGACATACTGCGTCTATAGGGCGTAGGTGTCCAAACGGTAAGTGGTGGCTAGAGACCAGGACACCGGAGTTCTCTTGCATGAGGTATGTTGCGTCTATAGGGCGTGAGTGCCGGGATGATATACTGTGTCTATAGGGCACGGGTGTCATGAGACATACTGCGTCTATAGGGCGTGGGTGTCCAAACGGTAAGTGGTGGCTAGAGACCATGACGTCGGAGTTCTCTTGCATGAGGTATATTACGTCTATAGGGCGTGGGTGTCGGGATGATATACTGTGTCTATAGGGCATGGGTGTCATGAGACATACTACGTCTATAGGGCGTGGGTGTCCAAACAGCAAGTGGTGGCTAGAGACCACGACGCTGGAATTAGGACCCGAGAGCATGCATTGCATATAGGTCTAAGGGCATATTACATGACATGAACCTCGTTGCGTGTGACACGTTGACTGAGCATGCATCACGTACTTGCGCATTTTTATGTGGAGTGTTTTACTTTTTCGTATAAGCCATGCTATCTTGTCTTATGTGATTATGTGTTGATATCTTTTTGGGTATGTACGCTTTGTATTGTTTTGAGAGGCACCTACTGGGTGATTACCATCACTCACCCCCTACTATTCCAGGTGAAGCCGAGACGGAGTATGACTGTATCTTCGTTGAGGATGGGACCGATGCCGTGGAATGGGCTGAGTGACTCGTAGCTACGATTGCAACGAGTGTGGAGATAGGCTGGTTATGATATTCTTGGGGTGATGTGGACATTTCTATTTTTATTTAGTATTATTGTGAAACATTTTCAGACTTTAAAATTCAGACATTTGACTTTGACTTGTATGGCCTGGTCAGCCTAATAATGATGTCCTTATTTTATTGAGATTCGTTAAATTCAAATTAGTATGGTGTTTTATCGTTTCCGCTGGAAGATAAGTAAATTTTCTTTGTCAGCACTGACGTGTAACAGGTTGATGTGACGCTTTGTATTCTCCTTAGTGGGATACGGCGGGTGCACTGCTACCGAAGCTAGAGCTCGGAAGCGGGGCGCTACAGGAAAAATAGCCGAAAAGCTGAAATTGGGGAAATTAGGCCAAAATACCAAAACTACCCCTCCCCACTTAAATAATGGGGGAGAAACGGGTGGAATAGAGGGAGAAACGGCTAGAAGAGAAAGAAAGGGAGAGAGAAAAACATGAAGAAGAGAAAAGAAGGAAAGAGAAAAGAAGAAAGGAGAAGAAACCGCGGTCAATCCTAGGAGAAATCCGTCTCAAAAATCCAACATGATCACCGTAAGATTATTTAGAAACAAAGGCAAGTAATCTTTCTATACACTTTACGCAGATTTTGATTCAATAGGCCATATGTTTTTATAAAGAGAAAATTGGATCGCATATTTGTAATTCTTAATCTGTTTACGTTAGTTGCTCTATTATGTGCTTCTATGGTTGATTGAGTAAAACTATGATCTTTTAGGCCAATTTCTGAGAATAGCTATGTTTTGTTTGGTTATTGTTAAAAGTGCCCTTAAAGTGTCATTTTTGTGAACTCATTGCCTTGCAATAGTTTCTTATGTTTAGTAATGGCTGCTTTAGATGATTTGGAATGATTTGAGGAAGTTGGAAATGATGAAATTTCTGCAATATTTGGTTTAGGTTAGAAGATTAATGACATATCCGGAAGTGTGAATAGTAGAAGGCCCAGGGTTGATATAGTCTAATAAATGTAAGGATCAAACTGTGTTTTTGTGTGTTGTGCATGTTGGATTTAGGTGGTAAGGTTGAATTTGGGGTGTTAAGATGAAAGGGGTGAAGGGAGAAGATGAAAAGAGGAAGTTATTGCAGAATTGCAGGTTTTGGGAATCGTCAGAACACTTCGAACACCCACTTTAGGCGCTCAATGTCACATTAGGTGCCTAAAGTAGGCGTTCGATGTGTCCCAGTGCATTCTAGAACACTTCGAACACCTCATAAGGCGCTTCATGTCACATAAGGCGCCTTATGTAGGCGTTCGATGTGTCACAGCACATTCCAAAATACTTCGAACACCTCATAAGGCGCTCCATTTCACTTGAGGCGACTTATGTAGGCGTTCGATGTGTACCAGTGTATTCCACAATACTTTGAACGCCTAGTATAGGTGCTTTATGTCACATTAGGCGCCTCCTGAAGGCGTTCCAAGTGTTCTGGAAGTCCCTTTTGACACATTAAGCGCTCCATGTATGTGAGATACCTTTATTCTCTTCCATTTCTCATAAAAGACAAATGCTTTT
>AP025067.1:32206810-32279475 GCA_036186865.1 Eustoma russellianum | reverse complement strand
AGAAATCCGTCTCAAAAATCCAACATGATCACCGTAAGATTATTTAGAAACAAAGGCAAGTAATCTTTCTATACACTTTACGCAGATTTTGATTCAATAGGCCATATGTTTTTATAAAGAGAAAATTGGATCGCATATTTGTAATTCTTAATCTGTTTACGTTAGTTGCTCTATTATGTGCTTCTATGGTTGATTGAGTAAAACTATGATCTTTTAGGCCAATTTCTGAGAATAGCTATGTTTTGTTTGGTTATTGTTAAAAGTGCCCTTAAAGTGTCATTTTTGTGAACTCATTGCCTTGCAATAGTTTCTTATGTTTAGTAATGGTGCTTTAGATGATTTGGAATGATTTGAGGAAGTTGGAAATGATGAAATTTCTGCAATATTTGGTTTAGGTTAGAAGATTAATGACATATCCGGAAGTGTGAATAGTAGAAGGCCCAGGGTTGATATAGTCTAATAAATGTAAGGATCAAACTGTGTTTTTGTGTGTTGTGCATGTTGGATTTAGGTGGTAAGGTTGAATTTGGGGTGTTAAGATGAAAGGGGTGAAGGGAGAAGATGAAAAGAGGAAGTTATTGCAGAATTGCAGGTTTTGGGAATCGTCAGAACACTTCGAACACCCACTTTAGGCGCTCAATGTCACATTAGGTGCCTAAAGTAGGCGTTCGATGTGTCCCAGTGCATTCTAGAACACTTCGAACACCTCATAAGGCGCTTCATGTCACATAAGGCGCCTTATGTAGGCGTTCGATGTGTCACAGCACATTCCAAAATACTTCGAACACCTCATAAGGCGCTCCATTTCACTTGAGGCGACTTATGTAGGCGTTCGATGTGTACCAGTGTATTCCACAATACTTTGAACGCCTAGTATAGGTGCTTTATGTCACATTAGGCGCCTCCTGAAGGCGTTCCAAGTGTTCTGGAAGTCCCTTTTGACACATTAAGCGCTCCATGTATGTGAGATACCTTTATTCTCTTCCATTTCTCATAAAAGACAAATGCTTTTGAGGTGTGAGTGAGTTGTAAACATTAAGTGTGAATGAGTAAGGCTATGTGGAAGCTAGAGGTGAATTGTTGATACATAAGGGTGGGAAATAATACGAGTAAGATGTGCTTGAGGTATGTTTGAGGTTGTGACCCTGTTCTCAATATGTAGAGTATGTGTACATGTTTAGAAGTTTGATATAATGTGACACGAGCATTTGCATCACGACATATGCATTTTGCATTCCGACATGAGTTTTGCTTTCCAAAAAGACACATATACCTAAAAGACGACAAGATTGTGACTGCTGGTTGATTGCAGGGTATAAAAGTCACGTCTGTTGTGGCAGGGTATAAAAGCGTGACCTATGAATCAACAGCAGGGTATAAAGTTATATGATATGGGGCCGTGGACCTTTCAGCACGGGGTATAAAGTTTATATGATATGGGGTCATGGACCTTTCAGCACGGGGTATAAAGTTTTGTTTGCTGTGGACTGATCACCCACAGGGTATAAAGTTCTGCTATGCGAATAATAAGATAAGAAGAATTGTGAAAAGTTTTGTGAAATGACACGCATGACATGTTTACGAAAGAATGCATATGTATGGGTTTTGTTTAGTTCGGTGTGTGGTTTCAAAGAAGTACATGCATCATGTAACACGAATCATAAGATTTGTCATGCTGTGTTGGTTCCGTATTTGTGTATCATTTATGTGACTTATTTGGCTTTGATGAATTGTTATAAAGATGTTATTTGCTAACCCGAGCACCGTATTTTAGACATTGATTTATATACTGGTGACTTCGTGTGTGGTCCCCTAAGGTGTATAGACAGGTTACTTGCTAGCGATGTTTTCGCTAAGAATACATACTCCTTCTTCTTTTCAGGTGAGCCAGAGTACGAAATGATCTTTGTAGAAGACGACGTCGAGTAGGCTCATTGGGATGGTGGCCACTGAAATGGATAGATTTACATTCATTCTCTTTTAGTTGTAAGACATATTGTTTAACATTTTGTATTGGAGTATACATTAGGCATTTTCCCGAACACGTTTTTATTCCGTTGTATTACATTTGGTTACATTATTGTTATTGAAGTTTTAAATTTTACGACATTTCTGCTGATTTATCTTACGTCATAGATGACGTGTACTTGATCCGCTTTGACGTTTCGTAGTTCTCGTAGCAGACCACGGCGGGTGCACTGGTACAGATGTCCAGTATCAGGCCAGGGCGCTACAGTTATGATCACTAATAATTACTATCTCAAAATATAATATCATTTTAGTTTTTAAATTGAACTTATATTTTAAAACGAAAAAAGTCAATTTGGTATTGGCGAAATCAGATAATCTACGATACTACGGCAAAACCTCCATCTACACGTTTGGTATCGAAGGAAATCGTGAGCCGGAATAGAAAGTTAGAAGTAGCCTTGTTAGGTTTGAATAGCCCTGTTGCGTATGATGATTAGTTTTTGGTTGGTATTTTTACATTTTTGCTGATATGATGTAATTCGTACTGTTGATTTTTGGTATCAATATAGTTCCTTCTTCCGAAAAAAAAAAGTCAATTTATTCAAGCTGCTTATTTAACGCGACATGCATGCCATCTTAAAAAACAACAGAAAGTTTACAATAATTTAAGAGTCGATGAATTTCAGCCAATGGTTCTCCTGACAAGAATGACTTGAAGACAGAGATAGCTTGCTTTGGTATGTGCAGACGAATTTCATGGCCACCTCCATTCACTATAATAAGGGGGTTTTAGTTGTTCATCCTGCCCTTCCTTTTTTTAAGATGAAAAAAAAAAAACACTTATGCGTGTGTCTATATATATGTAAATACATACATGCCTCACACGATAGATATTTTCTTGGTGAACGAGTTAAAACTTTCCAAAAACACTTATGATTGCACATGATCTTTTATTTATTTTTTTGGGAAAGGTTGGCAGTGGCGTAGAGAATTCTTATTATTCAAAAGGCAGCGGGATCAAATTCTCCACCCATAAGGTGATGCCAATGTGTCTATCCAATTCCCCTTTTTTATAAAGTTGGTCTCGACATGTCATCTTTATATACGAGAAGATAGAAAGTGGATACTACGGCATGGACATAGGATTTGGTTCTCTGATAGCGACAGAACTCTTGCATACAAAATGTGATTTATAGCTTTAACCAGTTCTGTAGAAGATGTGATTAACTTTAGTTTTTAGGTGAAAGCCACAAGAATTAATGATTACTGAGAAGGTGTTTGGTTAGGGGCACGAAATTAAGGGAATGGGTTTGGAGGAGCCCAAACCCAGTAAAATTGTTTGTTTAGGAAAATAGGGGGTATGAGTTTCAGTTTGATTTTGATTTGATAATGGATATAGTTTTTTTTTTTTGATATACTAGCCCCTGTCTATTAATATATCAATATGGAAAATAAGGGGTATGGTCTGTCAACGCCGCGGCCGGTCACTATTCTGGCCAGTCAAATTTTTTCGACCTTTTTTCCTTCTGTTTTTCTGGGCGCCCACATTCATACACATTTCAATTCCGATACGTTCCAAACACCATCAATGTCTATCATACTCATTCTCACTTCAATACCAAACAACTATCACTTTTAGACTCAAACTCATATACTCCAAACTCATACCCTGTCATATCCATTATGATTTTGATTCCGATATCCAAGTACAAACTAAACAACACTTGAATTGAAACTTGTTTCGGTATCAAAAGCTGACGACATAATTCAAACACACTCACATTGCGGATGTTAAAGTTATAACAAGCAACGTTCGAGAACTTGTTGCTATTGAAAGAAAAGGACCCTTTTGACACTAACAAATAATAATTGAGGAAACCTCTTTTTCTTTAGCTGATAATTGTATTTGTCCCTGGCACATCGTACTCTTCTTTTTTCTGATTACCTTTTCTTTCCTTTGTTTTCCTTTTTCTTTTTGGTTTCTGTAAACTCCTTTCTGTAAAGTGTGACGATAAAGTTACTTGTTTTTTTTTTATAAAACTGTTATCACGTTGGCCAAGATGTTAAACGGAAGAAGAAACAATCGTTTTCATTTAGTTTTATCGGTATACAATTGCCTCTAATATAAGATATGGTTATAACTGCTGTTATAAAAAAAATAATTACATATTTGATCAAATATAGGTGTCAAATATGATCCTACTACTGAGAGACCCCAATCAATCAATCAAACATCAGTAGATCTCAACAACATCAAATGTTATCGTTAAAGTCTGGGGAAGATGAGAGACAGACAAACAACACCTTCATCCCAAGGTATTAGAGAGTTTGATTTCAGTGAGATCCCTACTCTATATATACCTGCTTTGAAACTCCCCTATTGAAAGTGTTAACTGATCCAGTTTCCGGAATTACGGATTGCTTGGGAGTATTGGAGTTGTTTCGAAGACCTAGACTTTGATGCATGTATATGGTTCATATATATCAGAAATTTGACTGATGTAACACGTTTGCGCTGACTGTTGGTTTATGAATAAAATCGATCCGTTTCTCCGGAAAAGAAAAATTAAATCATCTTTCTCTTTGGAAAATATTCATCTTTCTTTTTCGAATTTCAAGTTTTAAGTTCTCAGTAGCATAGACGAAAGATTCATAAATGGACGCAGAGCTGCTGGATGTATTCCTAATTAGATAACATGTCTTGACATGCATTGAAATCAGAGTTATTGCTAGTTTCAGGCTCTCCGTGTTGGAGATTAATTGCGAGTGGAAACAACCATGATGATAAATACAAGAACACACAAAAATAATGAATAATGAACAAAGAGAACAACAAACGAAGAACACAAGATTTAATGTGGGAAAACCTTCAAGGAAAAGAAAAGCCTACGGCGGCGGCAAACCAAGAAAATTTACTATCACCAATTGAGTTTCGGTTACACCAAGGTAGCGTATACAACGTACCTTCTCCGGATGAGTTGCACACAGCCATAACAGCTCCATCCCAACTGTCAGGCAGACTTGACAGTATTACCAAGGCCAGAACTTCATCGTCGAAGACGATCCCAACCGACTCAAGTTGACTAGTGATCGTATTAAACTCACCCAAATGTTCCTGCATCGTTTTACTTCCAGTCTTTTTCATGTTGAAAAGCCTTTTCATCAGATGCACCATGTTGGAGGCAGAAGGCTTTTCATACATCCTTGTCAAAGCATTCATCACATCCTTTGTGGTATTCTCCTTTGAGATATTGAGTACAACGGTTTGGGTCAGAGACAACCTAATGGCACCGAGAGCTTTACGATCCAGAATCTCTCATTCTCGATCCGTCATGTCAGTAGGCTTCACCTCTTTCCCTTCAAGAGGCAGATATAAATTTCTCTGATATAGATAATCTTCAGCCTGCATCTTCCAGAAACCGAAGTTTGTTCATCAAATCTCTCTATCCTTGATTTGCTATCATCGGTCATTGCTCCCACTCAAACAAAGAACCTCGCTCTGATACCAGTTGTTGGGGATTAATTGTGGAAGAGTGGAGACAACCACGATGATAAATACAATAACGCACAAAAGTAATGAATAATGAACAAAGAGAACAACAAACGAAGAACACAAGATTTAACGTTGGGGAACTCTCAAGGGGAAGAAAAACCCACCGCGGCGACAAGCCAAGAAAATTCACTATCACTAATTGAGTTTCGGTTACACCAAGGTAGCGTATAACAGGGGATTTTCATGGGGAGTAAAATGATTAACATGACTTATGGAATTTTCCTTTTACATCGTTATCATACCATACATAGGACTCTACCGGATATTCTTTATTGAAAAGATAAGTATGTAAATTTCTTATCTATTATAGGATTCTCATCAATCAAATTTCCAATCAAGAAATATTCCATCCCGTAACTTTCTGATGTATTGCGAGCTGAGACCAATGCCTTGTCGTTAAGTTCTGCTCGGCATTGCTCCTATCCAGGTCGGCTCGGCATTGCTCAGCTCTGCTCAGCAGTAGCTCACAACTTTCAAGTCATTTGAGCTCGGCTTCACTTCAACTCGGTTGACTTCAGTTCCACCAAACTTAACACTCTGTTCACTTATAAGCTTAGCTGCAACAGGAAACAACCATGAGAAAGTTCTTCTAATCATTCTTCTGATTTTGCTATGTAACCTGTAAATACCAAGATTTCTTTGATCTTCCATATCAGCCTAAACTATTGAGTCCATGTTTACTCCGCTTATCCTATTCTACTTGGACAACTTGTGTAATACATCAAAATTAATTACTGGATAATGTTTTATAGTGTGAAAACCAAATATAAACACGAAGCTAAAGATTTTGAAATGGAAGTTAAGGGAATAAACAGGTCTGGTTCTTTTGCCTTTTCTCTCATTACATTTACATGTGTACACTAATTTTGTTTACGATTTTTTTAAAAAAAAACAAAATTCATTTATTTACCTCTCCCCTCCCGTCCGGCTGCCGCCCGTTTGATTTCCGGACCAGAATTTGCTCAACTAGGGGAACAGGAAGAAATTTCACGTTGAAGCATCAAACTTAAATAAAGTTTGTATAAAGAGTTCGTTTGGTATCGATGATGGTTCGAACAGTGGAGATGGCGGTGCCGCAATTTGCGGTTGTGGTGGAGAGCACAATGACGACGGCGGTCTCTGGCGGCCTGAGAGGCGCGATGAGTTAATGGGACCAAGTAAATGGATCGCCTGTTTGGCAAGACCGTATCTTTCACGTTCTCGCCGCGCTTTGTGGAACTGTTGCCACCGTTGCTCTTGTAATCCTCTATTTTTTTTTTTCGTAAATGGTTAATTATCTCCTTTTACCTGCATTTCTGTAGATTTTAAGAATTCAACTTTCTAGAAAATTTTTGGATTACACGGCTTTCTATTTGTTTGATGCATGTGTTTTTCATTTGCATTAGCTCAAGTAGTTGGGCGAAACTTTCTGTGCATGTGGATTTATTCATGTAATGTAATAATTAGGTCAAAGAGTAATGATATGTGCATATTGCTATTTTCTTTCTTTCTCCGTCTTTTTCTGGGGTGACCTCCTACAATATCTCATTCTATATTTGGAAGTACAGTTGTAGGCTGATTTGGAAGTTTAGCTGGATATTTTTCAGGCACAACTGATCCGTATACAGTTGAGGGTTCCAGAATACGGTTGGACAACTCAAAATCTGAGAGGAATATATGTCGTAAGCACAGTTGTTCTTTAGGATGATGGGTTAACGGATTTTGTTTTCAGTTAGGTGCTGGGTCTTCGCATTTCGCCGAGATGTTCAACATTTGAATCCTGAGGTTAAGATTATTATAAATCATGTCTGTTTAAACTATTTTTATTCTCTGCCTTCCTAATCTACTTGTCTTGTTGATTTTCTTATTGCTAGATTGTTCAGCACATCTTGCTTGACTTGCCTAGACTCGTGTTCTTCACTACTCATGCTCTTTTGGTATTAATCTTGGCGGAGATTTGCTATCAGGTTGTTAAATTTGACTCCTTGGCCAGAATGTTTGCTTTCTTTCTCTAATTTAGTTTAAAAAGAATAACAATTTTCCCCCTTTTGTTCCTATTTTCTGAAATGGCCTGATGGTGAACCTTTTGTGTAATTTGGTGGTAGGCTCGTGCTGTGTCAACTGATGGGCTAAGGCCAACTTTCTTCACAATAAACGCTGTTGTCTATGCTGTGCAGGTGACGATTTTTTTGCCAGTGTCATGCATATTGTTTCGCTTTTGGAGTGTAAGCAGGATATCATGAATAGCCTAAAATTATCCTTGTTTTATGTGTTGCCCGGCCACGATTCATCTGTTGCTTCTGCTTCCCTGCTTATTCTTATTGATCTATATATTGGTTAAACTGAGGTGAACACTTGCAATCAAGCCAAGGTGCAACTACTAGTGGTTTCTGCTTTGGTCCTTTGTTCTGATTCTGCAAGTGTCAAGGGATAAGGACATGTTTGAAGGAATAAAAAGACGTTTAGTTTGAAGTGCTCAGGCATGTACACATCCTTCTGGTATGACCCATGGCACCCGTGGGGAATCCTGAAGAACAACCATCCTAACCTAAAAAGAAAACTCCACATCCATGAAAACGCAAGAGTGGACAGTGTCCTAGTCAATAACGAATGGAGAATCTCGTTTGGGAGAGGCTGGGATGAACAATTTAGACAGTAAAAGAATGAATGCAACAATGTTAAGAGGAAGCAGGGTGAGGATTTATGGGTGTGGGACCACAACAAAAAATTCTCAATCAAGGAAGCAATCAATGCAATCCAAGTTCCCCAGCCTACTGTCAACTGGAGTATCATTGTCTGGGGTAAGCATTCCCTTCCACGATATGCCATAATACTTTGGATTGCATGTTGGAAGAGGATGAATACCTTAGACAAGCTTCATAACTGGGGTCTATCCAATTCGAACATTTGTGTCCTATGTAGTAGCTCCGTCGAAACACAAGGCCACCTCTTCTTTCAATGTAACTTCTCTAATCACATCTGGAAAACCATCTTATCTCTGCTAGGTACTAGCTTCCGTGGTGCCAACTGGCAAGTCATCATTGATGTTCTTAACACAAACTCAAATTGGCATTCGAAGCTTTTAAAAGATCTAGCTCACTTTGCTTTTGCTTCCATTGTGTATCATATTTGGAGGGAACGCAACAACAGAATCTTCAATCAATCTAGGATAGACCACACTGCTCTCCTTAAGCACACACTGGATAGTATTTCTTTCGCTGCTTGTAGTTGGAGAGGTTACAAATGCTCAAGAGCCAACTGGGAGCTTGCTATCAATTTTGGAATTCCAATGAAATTTTTTGCCAAATACAACCCACTAATTCTTCCAAATGCTACCACTTAAGCCTGCCTTACTTCTTCTTCATCTGTCTATCTTTTTGCTGCGTTATTATTATTGCCTGCTAGTCATTTTGGTACCGTACTGTTGGGTCTTCTTTTACTGCAGGTTGAAAGACCAGAACGCATTGAAGTCCTTTGTGCTGTTACATGCCTCTGCATTAAAACTACACGTTGCTTGGATGCTGCTCATGGCGACATTGTTGGCGTCGCTACAGGGTACCCAAAATTGGTTTTTGCATGCTGAGGATCAAACATGGGTGCAATCGAATTTGGTATTCATCACATACATTTTTGGCTTTCAACTGGCTGCACTCCAAGGCTTATGTTGGATGCGCTTCTTGCCATGGTGGTTCAGTTGAAGATCCCAGTTATTGGGAGTTTTGTTATTTGTATTATGTATTTTGGTAGCTTAACTTAGAAACTTTGTGGTTATCTTATACCACTTTTTGCTAAAGGTTGGCACTAGACTAGTGCGCATGTTGTAAGCCACCTTTATCTATCTGGCTGTGACTTCCTCCGGGCTGTCAAAATGATAGAACATTTTGTAAATTTGCCATCTTGGCTTTATATATGAAAATTTAAATTACAAAAAAAAATGTACATGTCTTCAAAATGTTAGATAGGGGATTGTTATTGGTCCAATGTTAAGTGGAAGAGCAAAACAGTAATCGTTTGTTGTTTTCTGAAGATTTTTATTCAAGCATACTGGATGTACCATTTTTATTCAATCATAATGGATGTTTTAAAAACATGACATGGTCATTGACAGGACAGATTACAAGTTAGATAGGATTTAATCCTACTAAACTTTTAGAGAACCCATTTTTGCTCACTCTTCTTGTTATAAACAAGCATCATACTCCTAGAGTCCAGAAAATGAAGTGCCAAATGAATGGGGGCATTATGAGTGGATTTCTTTCTTGTTCCGTTGCCTTTTCTTTAGTCTTCTCTTCCCACCCGAACTTCTTGCCTATTTGTCACCTTACTATTTAAAACATTTAGCCAATTTCTTGAGTGATATATTTTCTTATGTTTTGGAAATGGTTTGCTTTCATTAGTTGATGATCATATGCAGTACAACTTTTTTTTTGGACAAAAAGGGTTTTTTATTGTGTCTGTAGTTGACCGTTCCTTATAGTTTACACAGGACGCATATGGGCTTATTATGATAACTTAAGCCTCAATAATGTAGGTTAGTCTATGGTTGGTCATATGGTGGAAGCCTATAAGAGCGCTGGTCATCTTATCCAAGATGTTCTTTGCAGGTTCTTGTCTGAAAACTCTTTTGTGGATTATTCTATTTCAAAATCCAAATTTACCTCTTTTAAAATGTTAATATTCTTGATATTGCAGGTGTGTCGTTATTTGCTGCACTCGGCTTTCTGCTCTATGGTGGAAGGTATATAAATTTTTTTATGTTCTTCTTTACTAGTGTGGGTCCTCTTGAGTGTTTGAAGCCTATATCTTTTGAGCCTACTAGAGTCTCACTTCTTTAGTCTGTCGCTTGCTTTCAAATCTATTCCTATATTTGCAAACGAAGTTTCACTGCTTGCTGGGCCAGGATTAAAGTGTATGTTCCTGAGAAACTGCCTTTGTAAATTACATGATGAGAGTCATGGATGAGTTACCGTTTTTTGCATAAGGTTTGATTCTTAGGAACTGGTTGCTTGTAAATGACATAGAAGATTGTAGGTATTTTCTATCATGAGTGGGATTGGGGAATGAGTTGTCTTATATCACGAGAGTTGGGCCTTTGGGGTTTGATTCCCTTGTGGCTGGTGAACTGTCAGTATGTCTAGGTTTAGCTTTGGCAATAGAGTATCTATCTCTGCAGGCTACTTTTGATGTTGCAGCAGTTTCCCGTTGAATCAAAAGGAAGGTGTAAAAAGCTGCAGTAGGTAATAGCTGTATAACTGAATTTTGGTTTCTCCTTTTCGCTCCCATTTAACTCCTTTCTCATATTGGTTACTGCAGGTTGGCTATGTCACAACCATGTGTTTTTCTTGCTTTCTCATCAGGTGTACCATGGTGAGTCCTCTAGTGTTCCTTCAGGATGTGTTGATGGGACCTCAAGAAAAGAGAAAGATCTTTTGTTTGGTTAACAATATTTTATCGATTTTATCTTTCAATAATGTATTATTTGTTGTATATTCTGATTTTGATTGACAAGGGCATTGGGTCAGCATGTTTTGATCAACTTTGGTCACGTCTTTATGATTTTTATTGGATGTTAATCAAAAGGTGTAACCTTGTGGTCCTGCAGGTGTGTCTGAATGCATTCAATCAGTCTGCTGAACGTGATGTTCTGAATCATCCTGTTCTAAATATCATATATTATCTTGTAAGTGGGTTTTCTTATGATTTTTACCAGGGAATTATTTTCCTTGTCTTTGTGTTTATTTTTATTTTTTCTCGTATGTTTCTTTCTTTCTGTCCTAAGAGTTCCACATTTGGTCAATGGAACTTAGTTCTATGATAGAGCATGATCTTGATAGGCTGGTCAGCACATCTTGCTCAAGGACGCTTTAGATGTGGTATTCCCAGATTTCTATTTTAAGTGTGCAGCATCCATCTTGCACCTTCTCTCTCTCTCTCTCTCTCTCTCTCTCTCTCTCTCTCTCTCTCTCTCTCTCTCTCTCTCTGTGTGTGTGTGTGTGTGTGTGTGTGTGTGAGTGTGTGTTTTCTTTAAAGTTTATAGCAAATTTATTACATATAGACATTATATTGGCCCACTGACATCTAAGACCCACACTTGACTCTGTGATGAACCATACAATAGTTAGTTCTTGGCAAATTTCAAGTGGTTCCATATTTTTTCTGTGGCTTAAAGGAATCTAAAACGTTTGAAATAATAAGGGTGTATGGTATTGGTGAAATTTGGGTTCAGCGTGAGATATGTATGGAAGGATAAAGAAAAGCCCCCGGCCATTTTGGGGTTGGGGTGGGTGGTGGGCATTGTACATGGCTTATGCTTATGGTTGTGTCATGTATCTGTCTTTTGACTTCTCTTTCTAACCGTGAGAGTATCATAATCTATTGTTACTTTGGATGTTAGTCCTTTTATTCTTATGCCATTTTACATATTAGTTAATGGAAGTGATCGTTAGAGTTGCATTTATTTAACAGTTGGTGGAAATATTGCCTTCTGCTCTTGTCCTTTTTATTTTGCGGAAGTTGCCCCCAAAACGTGGGATCACACAATATCATCCTCTTCTTTTCTTTGAGGAAATATATCATCCTATTCGATAGACAAATTAATAGACAGAGACGGGCGGCTTCTAGGCTGGATTTGCTTTTGTGGTACTTGATTTGAAAACATGTCAAGTCTCAAAAGGTGGACAGTATTGATGGCTTATTCGGAAATGGAGCATGAGTTTGATCTGATTGAACAGATCTTTAGCAAGTTAAACATAGCCATTAACCAATTTTCTGGATTTTGTAATTTGGTTTCAATTTTCTGAGCCGGACGTCTTGCTGGAAGCAAACACTCTATCCTTTTGTGTGCCTCTCACCTTCTACAGACCATAGCGATAGCTTTTACTGTTGTTGGGATATACTGGATATGTGTTGTTCTTATTGTTAATCTTCACACATTGTCATTACCTGAATGACCTTCTGGCAATTGCCTAGTGCTGTGAGCATAGTGCAATGATATTCCTCGGCATCGCTTGATGCCTTCTCTCAGTCTGATCCTTTTCTTTATGTGGCTTCTCCTTTTGAGGGTGTAGTCTGTGTACTGAGTAGTAGACTCGTAAATTGGTGTTGCTAATTTCTGGAACATGCTAAATCCATTCAGTCCTATTTGAACTCCTTAAAAGCAGCAAGTTTCCTAGAATTAAACTCAAAAGCGAGAGCCTGGTACCTGTAAAGAATACCATCGTTGGCTCCTTGTATAGTAAGGTTCTAAGCGAACACTGAAAGGATACTTGAGAACAACTGGGAATGCGTTGCCTTGCCTCGTTGATTTCTTCGATCGCGAATTCTCCAATTTCCACCACTTGAGGGTCGCTCTGTATTTACTGTTTCTGACAAAAATCCCCCGCCGGGAAGGAGGCCCCTAGCAACTCAGTCGGAACAAAAGGAAGAGTCTCAAACTTGAAATACATTTTTTCTCTGTGTTGTTCAAGAAAATTAGGGGAGGCTGACAGAAAGGATTTACTAATGAAGTTGGTGCATGAGGGTGTATTTTTACTGTTTCTGGATGCATGAATTCTACTTCTCTCGTAATCTAGACGGTTTTAGAGAAACATGCATTTATAATATTATTGTAATCGATCATGTATAATACTTATGAGTTTATAAAATATCAAAAAATAAGACTAAAAAAGAATATAACTATTGCGACTAAAGAAGGTCGTAAAACCTTAAATTCAAACTAATATTAAGAAAAATATTACATATATGTATATAATGGTAGCCTGTTACAAATGGATCGAGATCCCCTAACCCTCCAGTCTCTCACCCCCCTTCAGACCGTCCGCCACGTGGCACACAGGGAGGTGGTGAGGCTGGGTGCGGGTGACTCCCATCCAGCCTCACCACCTCCCATGTGTGTCACATGTCACATGGTCTTTTAATACCCCTCTTAAAGGGGGGTCAGGCGATTCCGTCCCGTTACAAATAGGATTGTGAGAATACGTGGAGCCTTTCACTTGATCATATACATTGTTTCTTGTAAATGGCAAGTAACTTTTGCTGCGAGTTCTTATTGAATTGGAATTGGCCCGTAAAATACGTCAAACAATTATTTTTTTCTTATAAAATCTTCTTAAATGGTAAGTAACCTTTGCTTTGAAGTTTTTAAATCGGAGTTAGTAAAATACGTGGAATATTAACTCGACCTGATGCATAAAATCTTCTCAAATGGTAAGTAAGCGTTGCTATGAACTTTTGTTGTAAAGCTATTTGGCAATTGGTTCTTTCTTTGACAACTGTTTTAGATTTGAATTTCATATATATATACTTGATTCTTGCAAGGGAGTCTCTCGTAGACAGATGAGCCGGTCGACTAGCAAGTTTCTTGAAAAGCCTTTTCCAAACTAACTTATATTTGCTGTTTATATATCTTTCGTTGAAAAATCTCTTGATAATAGTTATTCCAACGTACAGTTGAGATATATGTATAAAAAGGGGAAAAAAGGCAAAACACAACAGTGATAGAAGATGTACCACTACTCTACCAAATTATTTACTTTTTTGGTATAATGTATGGCTTAATTAAGAAAACATGATCAACTCTGGGTCATAATTTCAAATTTATCCATTTAAATTAGGTTTCGGGTTTTAATTAGTATACATCTAGTAATGGTAATTTAACAAAAGAAATATCTTCTATTCGTAGGTATTGTTATATACATATCTTGAATCATCTTGAAACAACAACAAAGGAATAATGAGTTGTATATGTCAAAGATCATTATTTTTAAAATAACGAATAATAGTCAGCTATAAAAGATTTTAGGTGCGTTTCATCTCACTGCCTTATACGGCATCTGAGATCCAGTACAAACTTATTTTTTTTGGGCTGATGTAGTCGTAAAAAACACAAATAAAAAAAATAATGATGGAACAAAAATGATGAAAGTTCATGATGGCAATATGGATAAATACAGGTATTAGAAAAACAACTGGGACGCATATCGACATATAAAATGAAGTTGACAAAGTATAACACAGGCCTCTATGTCAATCGGCATATGGGATTGGCAAAATCCTTCAATTCTTCAACTATATTCTAGTCATATTCTAAGCTCAAATAGACCCGAATAAAAAAGTTATGATTGATTAAAGATGTCCGATTTAAATCTAAGTTAAACCTTAGAAACGGTCACACAGCCGTAATGCGTACTTGTAATTAAACTAAAATTGTTGCAAAAAGATGGGATGGAGTTATTGTTTTTTTGCGTCTCACTCTCTCTTGTCGTTGGGTATAATGGGTATGATTGTTGTTGATGCAAAAAGACAAATGAAAAGCAAAAAAATTAAGGTCTTGGCGTAGTTCGTGACGGCCGAGAATTCAAAGGCTAAATGAGGCTGCAAGTGCAAAGATGTTTTGGATGGGAAATAATCAAATATTGATCGTATAATTCTTCACACTCTAACCACATGATGCAGGAATGAAGGCGAGTGCATGGAAATACTTCTCTCGTTGTCCTTGAAGTTCAAAAGTTAGACGTATATAACATGCATGCATGTGAGATGCATTTTTCTCGACTTTGGTAGCAATTACATGTGAGATGTATTTTTCTTGAGTCTGGTTGTACTTAATTACTGTTATCGTGTCATTTCAGATTTTCTAATTTATATATGCAGAGGCATTTATATGTCCATTTAAACGGACAACTAATATGTGCTTTCATCTTTTCTGGGTAAAATTGTTTTGTATATTACTTTATTCAATGATAACCATTCTAAACTGTGAAATTACTAACTAGTACACAAAAGTCGTTAAGTATTTCGGGCTGTATATAAATTTTTTAGTTTAACGTGGATGAATGTGATAGTAACAAAATTTTTCATCAAAAGAGCACAAAGTGTCGCTTGATAGATAAGCCGATTTTTTAGATATTTAAGTTGAGATATGGTTCCATGCAGGTAAGGGTTACTATATTTTAAATTCAATTTTATCCTCGTTTTGCCTTGCATTCTAGTTTGAAAGATATAATGCTTAAGAAATAAATTTAGTTAAAAAAAAAAAAAAACTTTCGGGATCATAATGAATATGAATTCAATTTAATTTTCATTTCCGTTCCATTTTCCCTGTTCACACTCCTTCTCCATTATGTGATAAAGATGACAACCCAACATTTTAAATCCGATTTAATTTCAAAAGAGAAATACAGCTAACCAAGATTCCATAAAATATTTGATTTTTAATACCCTACCCCTAAAAACTGAAGGACGTATTTGGAAAATCGTAACAACCTTTCCCGTAATTCATATTACAATCCAATGCAATGAATGAATGAAATAAACTCCCCATGCAAATTCACTCAAAAGATTTTGGGCCCACACTCCTCCTCCCAGCGGCGACCCTGAATTTTAGCCTAAAACCTCTGATTCTTTGATTCTCTGTGGTTCTAGGATTCCTACTCTTCTTAGGATTCTCTCTCCTTGCTTCAAATCCTTCCACCCCAACTCTCCCAAATCCATCTTCACGAACCACCACTCTTCTGGGCTCTCCCTTTCTGCCCAAGGGAAAAAGAAAAAAGAAAAACATTTCATACGTGGAGATCGACGATTGAGACCAATCAATGGCGAGACGATCGGGTTCAGGAGCATCAAGAGATAAGGATTTTGAGAAAAGGATTGGTGAAGACATAGATGATGAAGGGGAAAAAGGATCTTTGGAGTTGGCTTATGAAGATGCAGAGGTGCCTCCATGGACAAAACAGATAACATTTAGAGCGGTTCTGACGAGTATAGTGTTGAGTTTTATGTTTAATATAATAGTTTGCAAACTGAATCTGACGACCGGTGTTATTCCGTCGTTCAACGTGGCGGCGGGTTTGCTGGGCTACGCTTTCGTGAAGTTTTATGCGACGTTGCTTGACAAATGTGGATTCTTGAAGCAACCTTTCTCCCGCCAGGAAAATACTGTTATTCAGACTTGCGTTGTTGCTTCCTCAGGGATCGCCTTTAGCAGTAAGCTTTTCAATCCGTTAATAAAATTATCTCTCTCTGTTTCCTGTTTCCTCTTTTTTTTTCCAAAAAAAAAAAAACAAACTATTCATTGGCGTACTTGTTCTAGGCGCCTAGCCGGAGACTGTCTTACATAATTCAGAAAATTGGTTAGAGCCTGAAATTGTGGAAGAAATCGAGATTGTATATTCAACTTTTTCGTATCATAGCCTAGTTAGTGTCTCCGGATTCAACCTTCACTTTTCCCAATGGACAGGCTAATGCACCGTCTTTGTTTTTTTTTCTTTCAAAGCGACGATGTATGACTTTCTATGGTAACAAGAAAGTCAAAGAAAGTCATCGGCTTTACGACCAAACCAGAACCCTTTGTTACAGTTTGGAGATGCTCTATCGACTTATATCATTCTACGCATGCGGTCGGATGATGGTATACAGTAGTATAAAAAATTAATTTAGGCAATCCCGTCATGTGTGGAAATGTCATCGTATGAAAAGGGTGGTTTTTGTCATTAATTTATATATTAACAATTTCAAGCCTTACCTCGCTTGTTTGAGAGATAAGCAAAAACAATGTATCCATTTTAGAGGAAAGAAAAAAAAAACACACGCACACACAGAAGAAAAGAAACAAGAAAACCCGCTTACTTGAAGTTGTCTGTGCATGTTAAGAAGTTTGTTTATCCAGGGGATAACTTTCCTATCTTTATTTCGTAATTTGAAGGCGATCTTGTGATGCTCTAATCAAGTTGTTATTGTACATGATCAGGTGGGACAGCAAGCTATGTGCTCGGTATGTCTCCCATGGTTGCAGCGCAATCAGGTGCTGTAAACACCCCAATTAATGTGAAACAACTAAGCCTTGGTTGGATGTATGCATTCCTCTTCTGTGTGAGCTTCATTGGGCTGTTCTCAATTGTGCCTTTAAGAAAGGTAATATATTCTTATTTCTATGCATTCTTTGTTAGTTACTGTCCATAAAACAGATTCCTCTTCTTTTGCATCTGGACTAAATCTGGTAAATGGATTCTTGTGAAGATTATGATTTTGAAATACAAGCTGACGTATCCAAGTGGAACTGCTACTGCATACCTTATCAACAGCTTCCATACACCTAAGGGTGCAAAGCAAGCAAAGTTAGTATGAAATTTTTGCTTTTTCTTTAAATTCAGTATCAGTTTACAGCCTTTGTTCATTTCTTACCTACTCTTTTTTGCATATAGGAAACAAGTATCGGCCCTTTTCAAGGCCTTCTGTGGTAGCTTCAGTTGGGCATTCTTCCAATGGTTTTTTGCTAGCCAAGATGGTTGTGGCTTCAGCACGTTTCCCACCTTTGGACTTCAGGCTTTTAAGCAGAGGTATCATGTGTCTCTCTTATTGAGAATACCCTCACAACTCTGATTCTCTGTCTCTTCTTTTTTCCATGTTTTTCTATACTTCTGTTACTGTTGTAATCTAATTCACTAATGTTAAGATAGCAGGATCTTGGAGATTTATTGCTAAGTGGCTATAATACTTTCTGACAGCATGCGAAGTAAGATTTTGTGGTCTAGATGGTCACGGTAGCTCTTTAATTATATACGTCACAGAGCATATCTTCACATGTGTATATGCTCTGAGGTTTAAGGCCTAAGTTAAAGATGATTATGGTTCATGAGAAGCAAACAGCAGCTTGATTTAGATTTAGATATTATTATATTAGTATAGTATTAGATGTCGTTGGGATATACTGGATATATGTTGTTGTTGTAGTTGTATATTAGTATATTATTAAAGACATGATGCAATCTCATATGCTGATGAAATTGATTATTTTATTCAGATTTTACTTTGATTTCTCATCAACATATGTCGGTGTTGGAATGATATGCCCTTACATGGTCAACATCTCATTGCTTATTGGAGCCATCATCTCCTGGGGCATCGCATGGCCGTTGATTGCTAAGAAGAAAGGAATCTGGTATAGTGCAGATATACCGGAAACCAGTTTTCATGGGATGCAAGGTTATAGGGTAAGGCTCCACTTATTTGTTACTGTTTTTGGTTTCTCGTCTACTACCGGATTAAAATAAGAACAAATGTGTCCAAAAAATTATGGATTATTATATAATATAAGGCTATAAGCCTCCTTTTTGTTGCTATCTGTACTTGACTCAAAGAATGATGAAAGGTGCATATTGTGTAATAGACACATTACACTAATTGCTTCGCCTACATGCAAGGGAACGTAAAAATGATCTCATTGTTCTTCTGTTCCCTGGTATTGACTAATTTATGAGTTCTTACCATGTTATTTGCAAATGCTTGGGGGCCTTAACAGAAGTTTAGCATGAATGAGATGTTTCTGACATTTCTGATTGATTCTGCTGCAAATGTGAGATGGTTCCGATTCGGATACATAAGCTTTATATATGTTTGAGTCCTTTTGTGCTAATTTGAGCTTGTACACATGTTTGGAATTTGGAAAGATTGATTTAACTTTGATATGTGTGTAATTCATGTAGGTTTTCCTTGCTATTGCTACAATGCTTGGAGATGGACTCTTCCATGTTGTGTATATGGTCATAGTAACGGCATTGAGCTTCTCAAGGCAAAATTCTGATCGCTCGTCAGTGAACCCAAACAATGATGGTCAAAGTTCCGATGCAGAAAGCTATGATGACAAAAAGAGAGCACAATATTTTATGAAAGATCAAATCCCTGGTTGGTTTGCTGTGGGCGGTTACATAGTATTCGCAGCATTATCCATCATTGTTGTGCCTATTATTTTTAATCAAAGAATGAAATGGTACCACATTTTGGTAGCCTATTTGGTTGCTCCAGTCTTGGCCTTCTGCAACTCTTATGGAGCTGGCCTTACCGATTGGTCCCTTGCCTCAAATTATGGCAAAATCGCGATTCTTGTTTTCAGCTCCTGGGTTGGGCTTAATCATGGTGGTGTTATTGCTGGTCTTGTAGCTTGTGGTGTGATGATGAACATTGTATCAACTGCTTCTGATCTGATGCAAGATTTTAAAACAGGGTACTTGACACTTTCATCACCAAGAGCAATGTTTCTTAGTCAGGTCCTAGGTACTGCCATGGGATGTGCCATCAGCCCAGCTGTTTTCTGGTTCTTTTTCAAGGCATACAATGTAGGTGACCCTTCAGGATCCTACCCTGCCCCTTACGGCATGATGTATCGTGGAATTGCCATTCTAGGAGTGGAAGGCTTGTCTGCCCTGCCAAAGCATTGCTTGGAGTTTGCCATAGTATGCTTTGTTGGTTCTATAGCTATCAATATCATTGCTGAGATCTTGAAAAAGTATGAGACAAAGTATGGGGTTTACCGGTTCATTCCCAGCCCAATGTGTATGGCAATACCCTTCTACCTTGGCGGTTATTTCGCTATAGACATGTGTGTTGGCAGCTTGATTCTATTCATTTGGGAGCTGAAGAACAAGAAAAGCGCGAGAGAATTCGCGCCTGCGGTGGCATCTGGGCTGATATGTGGTGAATCACTATGGGGAATACCGGCTGCCATACTTTCACTTGCTAAGGTTAATCCCCCCATTTGCATGATGTTCTTGTCAAATTCACAGTATGCACTTGTGGAGAAGGCCCTAGGTGGTTAGATGAAGCCGGGTTTCAGGTTTCCCGTCTCTAGTATGGACGCTTGTTGGGTTCTGCTTAGGTCTTTTAATAAGTCATTTCTAGAACATAATTGCATTTATGTGTTTATATCTTTGTCAGAATTGTATGTCTTTGTCAGATGAGTCTAGTCAAAGTAGTCTATGGTGTGTTCTATTTATATGATGTCGAAAGGTATTTTCAGTTTATGGTTCATAAATAATAGTCTTTTAGATTTCTCTCTATTTCCTCTATGCTATAATTCACTACAGGGTTATATAAGCGTTTCTATCTTCTTTTTTTCTTTCCTGTTTTTCACCTTCATACATTTGAATATATAAACCTTGATCCCCTAAAAGTTACGATCCTGTTGAAAACGCAAATACATTAAGAAATTGTAAACCTATTTGAATTCGAGTTCTTATATTTATACAATTCGAAATCGAAAATTTGTGTCGGATTTTGATATGTTGATACTATATAAATATTAACTTTTAACAAAATATTTAATAAATCAAAATGTTACTCCGTAAAAGATATTTTTATCACATACATGTAGGAAAATGTCAAGCTATTAGTTCATACTATATGTTTTGAGCCCATATTCTCTTATAGGAAATCACACACGTATAATAAAATATGTCTCCAGTTTTTGATGTGTATGAAACACTTATTGGGAAAAGATAAAGCGACTCATGCTAATAAATACAAAAAGGAAATGAGAATAAAGAGCACGTTTTAAGGTGGAAGTGAGAAATGCACAAAAAAAAAAAAAAAGGAGAGAAATTAGGCAATGAGGCAATTAAGAGGCATATATGAGCAAATCACAAGAGATAGGATTCTTTTTAAAATGGTTTAATGATGTCATTTTTTGAAAATTTGCTCAATCAATGACACAATTGCATGCCTTCTGTTACTAGTCAAAAATAAACTGCCAATACCTCGGGGCATAAATGGTTTAAGCCCAAGCTCTTCGCTCATAAATCTAAGGTTTTTATTTAATTTTTATTCACTCATAAGTGAGAAATGAAGATTCACTTTATATATATAAACACTCAAACGTATACGTCTTTGGTATGATATTAAATGATTCGGGTCAGCATCATATCTTCAGAAGAATGGAAATTGACTAGAGAAAACGTTTTCATTATACCTAATAATTTGCCTGAAAGGAAAAAGAAAGAAAGGTGTGCATTAGAACAAAAACGTATCCGTTGATCATGGTGATGTTTCATGCAATGAATCCGAGACATACGTAACTGATAAACACAAAATCTGGTATCAATTGAAATGATTCGCTTCTTGATTTTCTCCTTACTTTCTCCCTCTCTCTATATACATAACTCATTGGCGTTGTTGAACCCAAAACCAAAAAGATCAAGAAAAAAAGTAGAAAGGGAGAAGGAAAATCATGGAGATAGAGAGGATGAAGAAGATAGTATTGTTTGCAGTGATAGTGGTGATGGTGGGTTTCTTTGAAGTTGCTTGTGCTGGGGTTCCCTTTTGCTGTCGCTATAACCCAGATTGCTGCCAGCGCTATACTCTCCAAAATAACACCACCACCCCTACACCATAGATTCATTTCATCACTCATCTTCTGGTTCCCTATTATAAGTTTAACATTTGTGACATGATCGGATCAGAACACTACAATTACCACTTCAATTCATGTTGTGACTCGGTTGTTCCAGCGTTTTTATTTTGCCTCATTGTGATATGAATAATGTTGTTCCTATTATTTTACCAATAAATTTCTTTCGTTTGAAGTTTGTGTATGTGCTTTACCTGTGAGTTTCTAACTAAGTTTCTGTTTTGTTTTTACTATTTTCACAATCTGGAGTCAGAAGATCTTGTACAAGAGTTAATGGTTTACTCAGTTTTACTTGTTTATTTTCAACTTTCTTTTTTCTTTTTGGTTGTGCAATTCCAATTATTCTCGTGGATCAATATTTGAATATGCAAGTCAATGAACCGCTAGGGTATTAGATTTGGAAAAGCAGAATTCACATATATCATAACTTGTTAAAAAATAGTTCATATTATGACAAAAGGTCTTTTTTGAAACTTTCGTTTACAAAAGGTTACTAGAAACACTACACTTTGGAATCGCCGTTTGCAAAAAGGAATTATTTTCCAAGCGACCACTTGCAAATGACCACAAAGGGCTAATAACTTCTATTTTTTTTTACTGTATCCAAGAACAACACTAGTTTTATTGTCATAGCATTCAGATTTCTGACTAAAAACTTTTCTTTTTCACCATATCTAAGAAAGGCACTAGTTTAATCGCTACCTTATTCAGATTTCGTTAAATATAATGGTCTTTGTCGAGACATTGTATGACGGTGGCAATCCACTGGTGAAGCACCAAAGTCATCCCCTTCTATCTAAAAAAGATCACAGATTTGCGAAATTCAAGAGCTCAATCGTACTGTTCATCACTTACCAGTGGCAAGTGATGCCAACGCCAGCACAAGATCGGAATTATCATTAACAATCCTTTTTCGTCTGTCAGCTTCTATCAAAATCCTAAATGTCATCAACTGTTAATTCTTGAACTTGTTGGGAATTAAGAGGCTGTGACTTTGAAAATTTTGCCAATTCTTCAGATTCCAGGGGTCAAAATCTCCAAAGTCACCGTATTTGGTAAAATAGGTCATGCTGCAATTAGTGGCACTGTAGGAGGAACCCTTTCTGGAGGGGAACCTGAAGACTCTGTATCCATCACCATAAAGAATTCACCAGGAAGTGCCTGAATTATTCTTTTTTGAACAAATCAATCTATCAAATCAGCAGTATGAATAAAACAAGAATTTAAAGAATGGAATTTCGAATTCCTTAATATAGCAAAGAATTTTCGCTGTTCTTGCAAAAACAATATGAAAACCTTATAGCGAATATGACTATCACCTGCAAAAAATAAGTTCAGCTACATGGCACTGCCTTTAATAATTGAAACTCATGGGTTTTCCTAGAACTTTGTCACCTAGCATACTTTCCCACTCTATTTCCGTAACTGGTGGAGAAATAAGTGATACTTTCCAAGGAAAAGCAAAATGATATCTATTTCGACCTGATTCAGAGAGAGATTTAACTCTACTCATCTTTCCAACTTTCAACAACACCTGCAACCTTTGCTTTGTTCTTCAAGCAACGATTGTTGTTGACCCATTGTCCACTTCTTTTTATTTTCAAGGATTAACTTTTCTATTTTGTTGTCATCGGAGGAGGGAAAAAAGGTTGAATCGCCGATAACAGTGCCGTCAACGTGGTATCTGCCGGAGTTTCAACAAGCTCCAGGCGAAAATTTTGAAGCGTGCCGACATTAGAGATGTAAGGCTCACATTGGCTCGGAGCCGGCGTCGTGGCAGCAGCGTCCGACCAAATCAAGATTATGTAGGCTGAAATTCTTAGGCAGATGTTGAGCGTTCAAATGTGGTGATTCTACGTATAATTGATAGGGGTAGCAATGTTATAAGGGAAAAAACACTTGCTGATCAAAAGTGCCCTGCATATAACTATAACATTATCCATGATTGATGTCAAAATATTGGTAACCTACTTGTGTAAGTATTGTTTTCCCATATTTGTAATCATTTTTCATCTCATACATCATGTCTCTAAGTGTAAATACGATCCGATAGGTTGTTGACTATGTGTCTTCGAGAAAGCACTTCATCATCCTATTTTTTTTTTCAGACGGCTTTCACATCCTCAGTGTCATCATCTTCTTGGTATGATTGATTGATATGTATATATAAGATTATTTCTAAAACGTCATTGTCTATAAAAGGAAAAAAAACCTAGGATTAATATATAAGATTATTTCTAAAACGTCATTGTCTATAAAGGAAAAAAACCTAGGATTAATATATAAGATTATTTCTAAAACGTCATTGTCTATACAGAAGAAAACCTAGGATTAATTTCATTCCATAGGATATAGGATAACACTATGTGTAAGGAAAATATTAAGTACGAAATCGCTACTTAACAATGGTAGAAAATCCGTATTATCTTTTGTATTTTATTAATATATTAATTGATTAGCAAGTAAAGCAGTTGTCGCAGAAGTATATTGATTTGCTTGTGTTTATTTTTACTATTATATGTGAATAAAACCCGGAAAGACAGAGACCGTCATCCCAACGGGAACCCTGAGAGCATAAACAAATGGAAGCCCCCCAATGGGCTCTCTCTATATCGTTCTCTTCTATCTCTCTCTCTTAAAAGCTTGATTCTTTCTTGGCATCTTCTCTATTTCCATCTAATCTCTTTTTCACCAAAACCCTAGATCCAACGGTGTTATTGCCTCACCCTGGACCTCATCCGCCTTCAATTTATTCAACTTTCCTGGGACAGATCGAAGTTTTTCGATAATTATTGGACACTCTTCTGACAGCCGTCCTCCGCCGCCGCATTAGTTCCAAAGATGGCTGGTACCACGTCGATTCCGCAGCAGCTTGCGCCCTCTGCTCCTTCATCTGTTTCTGGCACGTCTGCGTCATCGGCTGATGAGGAAGCTTTCAAGAGAAACACAGATTGCGTCTACTTTCTTGCTTCTCCACTTACCTGCAAAAAGGTCAATACTTTTGGGCCCTTTTTCTAAAATTCGATTGATTTATTGAGGGAGATTCTTTTTAAGTTGTTTAATTTACTATTTGCTTGTTGCATATTCTTGTTGGATCTTGTCAAAGTAGTTCGATTGATTTCTGATTAGGAACATGGTTTCTTGAATTTTATTTCATGTTCTTTCTTGAGCTTCTTCTTTCGTGAATCTTCAGGGTTTGCAGTATTGTTCTCTTTCTTTTTTTTTCTTTTTTCTTTTACGTTATTTATTGAGATACATATTATACGGATAATTAGTTTTGTATATATCCCACTATCTGTGTAGATAAGATATGATATATCTTAGCCTTATCCCCTATCTCTTTATTGTAGGCATAGTTAGTTCAAGAGGCCTATACATACGTATATCGTGTAAACAGTTTTCCATTGAATCAAATATACAATTCTTCATTATTATTTATTTCCATCTTTCCACATGGATTTATTTGCCTCTGTAAGATTTTCTTTCTGTCTTTCCGGTTTCTACTTGTGGGATTACCCAATTTCAGGTAGATCCAGTTTAGCTTTGTGAATTGTGATAAACGAAAAGCCGAGTCTTTCAAACAATTTTTGCTTTATGTTTAGAAAATTAGTTCTCATATCCTAATCTAGGAGACAAACTCTGAGGGTAACAAGTGAGGCTGCGTCTTGTGTATTTGAAATGCTAGTTATTGTGGTGTGACACACCTTGGACCTGGTAGCGAAGAGGATATCTATAATAGACCTCGTTTATTGGGTGGATTTGTGTACCACTGGGTATTGTATTGGAGTTGAACTGTTGCCTGAGGTCAGTGCCTATGGGGATGTTTACCTTTGTATTGCAGTTTTGAGGTCAGTGTGTATGAAGATCTTTACTTGTGTAATTATAGTCATGATTTTCAGTCAGAGAATTTCTTTTGGTGATATTTAGTAGGATTATTTTTATTGGCAGTTAGTAAAGGTGGAAATCATCTTTATTTTAGGGGGTCTTCTTATCCCTTCCCCTTGCAGTGTATAATGCATATGAATGCTTCTTGTTGATTCAATCCTGTTGCACTGATCACCTATGTGCTGAAGTTACGAGTTCTGTCGTTTTTATGAGTCCACTAACAAGTCATGTTTCTCTTTTCAATAGGGAAGTGAGTGCGAGTATCGCCATAGTGAGGCTGCTCGTGTAAATCCGAGGGATTGCTGGTATTGGATGCATGGGAATTGCCTAAACCCAAAGTGTAGTTTTCGTCATCCTGTGAGTTTCTTCTTATTGAACTTTGTTTCAGTCAATTTTGTCTAGTACTAGTTCATTTAACCTGTCTATTTTATGTGTGGCTCATCATGTATATTTATAAAAAAATTATACTAACGCAAGTTCTTTTTCAGCCTCTTGAAGGGTTATTTGGGACACAGGTTTCAACTCCAAAGGGAGCTTCGCTACCTCAAAGTCATCCTGCACTTGCACCTGCAGCACCTGTTTCTTTTGGTTCTGGTGCAAGCAAACAAGCTGTACCTTGTGTGTTTTTTCAGAAAGGCTGCTGTATGAAAGGTGATTGGTGCCCATTCTTACATGCACCCAATACTGTCAGCAATAAAAGTTTTCCAGGTCAGGCACCTATTGCTGCAGCAGAGACTCCTACTTTCAAGAAGACTTTTGCTGGGCCTGAAAAATCCACACAGGAAAAGCAGCCTCCACAAACAAGCGTCCGAAGGGCTGTTGAGGTGATTTCTCAGCCAAAACCGACGCCTGGAGGTGAATTTGCGTCCAGAAAAGATGAAAAGGAGAGCGAATATCCAGCTTCAAGCAGCATTGATGAGCTTCGCTCGTACAGAACTAGTGATGTTCCTCCTGTGGAGAATGGAACTCAAGTCAGCTGGTCTAGTCGTGGCCAACTACTTATGTCATTAAAGGACAATGGTTACATGAACGGCAAGGATGCAGAGGAGGTCTCGAGGGAGCCTTCTCCTGGTTTTGATGTTCTGGTGGATAACGAGCTTGGAGATTCTGTGTATTACCCCAGTGAGGATCAGTATGGTAGACCAGATGACGGTGAGGGAAGGGACGAATATTTTGATAGTCGCTCTGCAGATTACAGTTCAATGGTGGAGACTGACCAAGATATCTATCTTGACTCACGTGGTTATGTTTCTTATGAGCGTCAGAGTCAGTATGGTTGGGAGCAGCGCAGGCCTTCTTCTGAAAAGATATCTAGTGGGGTGTCGGTTCGCCGAGGAAGGAGCCAATATGGTAGGGCTGGAAGCCCTGATAAAGTTGATGGTTCAGATCTAAGGCACCATTTGTCAAAGCACAGCAAGACTAGTGGTTTAAGGTCAGTTATTAATCAAGATTATACCCGTGAAAGACATGATCAGCGAAGGTATCAAACTCCACGTAGGGATTTGCTCCATGATCGTGAACAACAACGCAACTCCCTAAGCAGTCGTCTTCAAGGAAGGATTAAGATGCCTGGCCACTCTACTGATGATGGAAAGCAGATGCAACGGGGTAGGAGAAGTGAGGGGCAAAGAGCGCCCTCTGGATTATCCCAGCTGCCTTATTGGGTACGGGACAGAATAAAAGACACTGTGCAAGTAGGTATTCATAATGATAGCATAAATAAGAGGGGTCTACCCATAAGAAGAGAGAGAAAGAACGAGGAAGGCGTGGATTTTGCTGGTCCAAAAAGTTTGGCAGAGCTGAAAAGTAAGAAAAGTACAGGGGCCAATAATCAACATGTAGATGATCTACCATCAGTTGGCAAAAGAAAATATTTGGATGAGTACCCACAAAATACTGAAGGCCATGTATCATTTGATGGGCCGAAACCTCTCCAAGAGATTTTGAAGCGGAAAAGGGGAGATGGAAAAGGAGTTTCTGGAATAAATAATGAGGATAATAATGTACAGAAGATTCACAATACAGTGGAGGAAAGTATCACGAATAATAGAGACAAGAATGGTGTCGGTTTCCATAATGACATGGAGAATGAGGCCTCCAGGTCTACTTCTGGTGTTAAGATTGAAAAACGATCTGCCTTGTTGACTGACAACCAGTCTTTGGTTTCACCTAATCATATCAAAGCTAAAGATGAAGGAGAAATGATTGGTGAAGATGGTGCAGTGGACCAAGAGGCTGAAGACTATGCACAGGAGGACGATGACTACTACGAGCAGGTAGATGGGGAGCCCTATGATTTATATGAAGGTGATAATGGTGATCCCGAAGGAGAATACCTGGACGACGACGACTTTGCCAAGAAGATGGGAGTGATGAATTAGCAGAAGATGGGAGAAATTCCGAGTTGATTTTTAGGCTGGTATCTTAATTTCCATGGTGAGCTTGGGATAGAAATTGTTACCTTTACGACCAATTTGTAACGTCAGCTTCCAAAACCTTTTTTTTCTCTTTACTGGTAGTTAGGATATTTCCTCTTTGTAATGATGAGAGAACCATTTATTCTAAACCATCGGCAGGGTGGATAATTTTCCTCCTGCATTTGGATTTGTTATCATAAGTCCGAGAATACGCTTACACAAGTATAATGTTAAGCGGCTAGTGAGATGGTACCTTTTTTTTTTATGATGTTCCAGAATGTCTTGTTTGTTTCATGCTTTCCTATGGTAGTCTTGCTTTTGATGTTGATGAAAGATAACAGTGGACTTGGTTATCTTCTTGAGGTGGTTTGTCAATGCAATCTTGAGGCGGTTTGTCACTGGAATTTTTCGGTTCACCAAACCATCATCTTATACTAGTTGATGCCCGCTGCGGTTACTTGTGAATCATTTTGCTTAATGCAAGCTTTGTTGCTCTTTACTACTTGAAGAGCAAGCGTCTTACACTACATGAAAAAGCAAGTTTTTTTGTTGCTTACGGTTGACGCGCAAAACAAAGTGAGCTTGTTTTGGGGGGAACGGGGAGATTAACCAGTTGATGGCCCTACTTGTTAAGTCGTGTTACAAGAAAGAAAGGTTTTGAAGAGGTTTTTGCCAGATACATGGCAGAATTCTTCCAAAAAAGAAAACCTAAAAATATTGGCAATTTGAGCATAATTAAAAAAAAAAATCAAACTATCTTATAGGGTAATTATAAACATATTATAAATTTAATCATTATTTTACTCTTTTTTGGTGGCTTTTTCCAAAATTGCATGAACATAATTGACGATTCCTAGAAAATTGGCAAGTATATCGCGAAGTTTATTGCTTGTGTTTTCTGGTATGACGACAATAATTTAATGGACAAAGTGCCTATAAAGAAACACGTTGATAAGAAGTAGGACTTGTTTCAAAGTTCCAAGGCTTTCTTCGTTTCATTATACTTTTCTCTGTTATCAGCTGGCACTTTCCAAAATCAATCCATCAGTGCATTTTGGTCTTTGCAATGGCACCCAGATCAAGCCCGGCTGTGAAGTTTTTCACATCCCAGAGTGTTGAATCTGAGTTTCGTTTTCCCAGAGGAATGATGCGTTGCAGGTTGATCCATCAAAGAGAACTGTTCACCTCTCTATGATGTTCAAGTGGTAAGTCACCTAAAAACTATGGATTCCCCTACTCTTTTTAGGTCACTACAGTGGTTCACTTGTACAGGCAAAACATCAGACAGATAACACAAATATTAAAGATTAGTGAAACTGGACAAAAGATGTGTTGTGGTGTGCCTTGCTGCTCTGTGTAGTCTTAGATACAGTATAGCAAAAGGTGCAATTTTTGGTGATTATGCCGATGTCCTACTAGTCAGTTGGTAATAGATTATAGGGTGAAGGCCTACTATACGCCCTTAGATCATTTGAAAGTCGGCTATTTTAGCATACATATTAGAAAAATATTTGTACATAATGTTTAGAGTTTTGGACAAAGATCCAAAGCTTGAAAGGAACAATACATTGTTGCTCCTGAGAGGAAATTTATACGCGTGTGGTGTTTCAGCACATTTTTTGATGTTCAGAATTTCACGTCATTGGCCGAAAAAGAAAATGACTTTTTCCATAGAAAAATCTAACAAAGGAGTAGATTTAAACAAAATTAAATGCGCAGGTGACTGATAATGTCGTGCCTTCGCAAGCAATAACTTTTGGAAGCTAATTTTGTACCGATAAAAATGGCCGTTGATACTAGAAAAACCGACTGTATATGGCATGGTCAGAAGGTATATTCTCACGTAGTGTATAAAGAACGCTCTTTTGTTTTCTTTTTCGCTTTGTTTGTTAGACGAACATGAGTATATTGGTTTGAGATAGACCTTCTGTGTAATAGTAACTATGTTTTCCTCTCATGAAGGACATTTTTCTCGTAATCCCACCTTTTACTGGGCATTTAATTGAGGAGAGAAGGCCTCCATAATTCTGTATGGACTTCTTTGTTCTATTGAAACCCTGAACAACTACTGGCATCTTTCTGCAATTTGAATAAAATCGTCTAATAGAGAATGAAAATGTTAACATTAAACTTTATCATATGAAAAGTTAATGACGCTTTACCTTTTCGTTTCCCCCGATGATGCTGTCAGCTATGTAGAAAATCAGGAGTGAGTCTATATATTTGTATATTGGATGAAAAAAAAAAATTCATATAGAATGATCCATATTGTTACAATTTTAAAATGTTTCGTAAAAAATATAAATCAAATCGGTTAACGATCTTTTTTAGATGAGATAGTGTAGACTTGCTGTCCAGAGTCTATATATTAGATACAAAGGCTAAATCACTGGCGTGAAGAGCCCTACTCTCTGAATACTCTTGTATAAAATACAAATCATCTACCCGGTAGTCCGGTACCCATAAAATATCGGCCTGCAACTAGAGTATAAGACTATCTTTACGTGAGTTGCAGTCTCTTTTTTTTTTCTTACCGGCCCACCTGTAGGATATTTCAATGCCCGCATTTTAACGACATAATTAGGATATTTTCAATTCAACTTTTACACTTGGTAAACGTGCAAATGTATAAAACATAAAAAGCTGATTAAACCGACTAAAACACCGATAGCGTGCTTGTTAGACAAAGGTTATATATCCAACTCTAGAAATTTAATGTCTAAAAAATTCTTTGGAAATTAAAAAATAAATCACAACAAACACTTTTTTAAAACTTGTTACACAATAACAAATAATCGGAATCTAGTACACTGACAAGATTTAAACATTCAACTCCTATCTAGTGTATCACGACAATATCATGCTAATTCTGCAGTGGTCTATGCCGATACAAGAGAGGTTCATACGAAGTATATAGACATAATTAGAGATATGTATGATGAGACGAAAACAACCGTTCGTACAGCTGTGAGAAATACATGTTTCTTCTTGGTGGAGGCGGGCTTCCATCAAGGGTTTGCGTTGAGCCTATTTTTTCGCAGTTGTCCTTGATGAGCTGTCAAAGCCGATCCAGGAGTCAGTTTCGTGGTGTATGCTTTTTGCTGACGATATTATATTAGTCGCATAGAGTAGACATATCCTGAATATGAGACTAGAGCGGTGGAAAGGTGTTTTAGAGAGAAAAGACTTAATGATTAGGCGTTCTAAGACCGAGTATTTGCACTGCGACTTCAACGGCATAGCTGACGTTGAGAATAGCCAGCTCATAATCGAAGGTCAAGTGGTACCACTGGTAAGTAAGTTCAAGTACCTAGGATCATTTCTATAACAGGATGAGGACATAGATAGTGTTGTAGCACACCGAGTCAAGCAGGCTGGTGTAGATGGAGGGCGGCCTCGGGAGTGTTGTGACAAGAATTTTCCAACTAGATTAAAGGTAAAATTTTACAGGGTGTCAATGCAACCAGCAATGCTATATGAAACAGACTGCTGGGCCATCAAGAGGCCACAATCGCAGAAGATGGAAGTGGCAGAGATGAGGATGTTGAGGGTCAAGTGGTACCACTTGTAAGTAAGTTCAAGTACTTAGGATCATTTCTATAACAAGATAGAGACGTAGATAGTGTTATAGCACACCGAGTCAAGCAAGTGGTGTAGATGGAGGGCAGCCTCAGGGGTGCTGTGTGAGAAGAATTTTTCAATTAGATTAAAGATAAAATTTTATAGGATGGCAGTGCAACCAGCAATGTTATATAAAACAGACTGCTGGGCCATCAAAAGGCCAGAGTCGCAGAAGATGGAAGCGGCAGAGATGCGGATGTTGAGGTGGATGTGTAGGCATACAAGTCTAGACCGATTCAGAAATGAGGTGTTTCGGGAAAGGTTAGGGGTGGCTAGTATAGCAAATAAGATAAGAGAGGGAAGACTGAGATGGTTTGGGCATATTAAGAGGAGACAGACAACGGCGTCTGTCGGAGAAGTTGAAAGCTTCATTGTAGAGGAGAATATGAGTAAAGGCAGACTCAAACTTACGGATGAGCGGATTAGGTATGACCTAGTAGATTTGTACCTCTATAAGGACATGGTCCAGGAGAAGAGTTCATGGAGGCAGAGGATTAATGTTAACAAAATATTAGCCAGATATAGATGCACCTTAGAGTATATTTAGGGGGCGCGTATACTATATACGCTTTAGGTTGACTTGCATTTGTTTGTTTATGTTTTTGTCGTTGTTTTGCATTATATGTACATATACACGTTATGAGTATTTTAATAACCCCAGCCTCCTCTTTATATTTCTTGAATTCCTTCTCTAACACACTAGCACATCATATTCCTATTATTGTGTCATTTATGCAGGTACATATAGAGCAGGGGGTCTCACTGGAAGCAAACTCTCTATCTCTTGGTATAGAGGTATTGTTTACCTGCCGCTTACCCACCCTCTTCAGACTTTAACGATAGTTTTTGCTGTCGTTGGGATATAATGAGTATGATTGATGAGGATGAATATAAATTTATTTAAGGCAAGTTAAAGAAAGATTGTTATTTGTTAGTTGTAAATTGGTGTATCTTGATAGGGAGTAGGAGAATCCAGAGCTAGATAAAGTAGTTTTGGGATTGGTAAAAGTGAAGAAGAAAAAGCATTGAATAGGTTGGCAGAGAGAATGATGAAAATTCCTGAAGAATGGAATGATGCAATCTCTGTGCAGAAGGGGAAAGATCCATGGGTTTACCTTGGCATTGGTACTGCACTGCTAAAAGCCCCATTTTCATATGCATTTATCATTTATTGTCTGAATATAAATCTTTTATTGTTTGTCGTCTTCTGACAGAGCTGAGAGGCATAGGACACACTACATCCACTAAAGGTTGGAAATTTAGAGCCTCTCAAATCCAGAGGTTGTCAGGAGGAATGCATTTAAGTCTGCAACTTTATGAATCATTGCTCTTAAGAGGCAAAAGGAATTTTCTGCACTGTTCACTGTTCCATATTCACGTGCCTCCCCATCTTTTTTGTTGCTTACCTTTGTGTTCAACCAGATTTTATTTCAAGGGTACGTTTGCTTCGTTGGTATATTGATAATGTCCTTTACTTTTTTACTTCATTCCCTTTTTTGCTTTTGTCCTCATTGTAATGGCTAGTACGGTTTGTAACAAATCAAGTTTAAACTCACTTTTGGTTGGGAAAACATAGTCTAATGATCATGATCAATATATTAGATGACAATATCATTTTTATTAGGTTGGCAGTTCAAATCTTGAATGGATATGTGTCACACCTCATGCAAGCACAAGTTTAAGCACGCTACTAGAGACAGTTTAAAATGTGGACTTACACCTTATCTGACATATGGTTGATCATCTATTGTCTTCCCTCACCTAAGTCCAGATGTCATGCATGACTTATAGTTTGTGATTGAGGACGACTTCTAAGGCGCGCTTGTGTGTCAAGTCACTTTGCCCGTAAGGACGAGTGTTGAGAATATTGTAATTCATTGGCCAATTTGGAAAAAAAATACATGAGTCACCATCCATTGGTTTAAGGTTTTGAATGTCACTTTATGTAAGCCCAAGTTTCAACCGATGTAGAAAATTAGCTCTTTTTTTTTTCGTTATATACAACATTAACTTAAACTGGCAGTTAAGAGGTTGATTCTCGTTCAATAATTTCACATAAAAAAATCTTAAAAATATCATAATGCAATAATATACGCAAGGTTGACATCCCAAACACATAGACAATTCAAAGAAGAAAGAATGTTCAGATAGAAGACATTTCAACAACATGTGATCACGTGGGGTGCCCCAAGTACATTGATCATCTCATTCAAAACGTAGATATCACTAATTTATTTGTATTTCCCAAAAGATAACTTAGATAGATAAGTCAATTGTCATCCATTAAAATATTATACTAAACAATTGGCTAAGTACTCCTATCCCTTTTTTCTCTTATGTTCTGATCCATCAAGTGATATCGTGTGATGAGTGTTGAACTTTTATCTGATCACTGATATATGGATATGGGATCTCTCGTACATCCTAAGACATTACATGTCCAAATTTACAAATATAGCTAGAAGCCTTTTATACATCTTTCGTTATCTCCACAGTTACACACACAGATATATATATATATGTATATATATATATGTATGTATATATATATATGTATATATATATGACATGATTGATTGAACCGGTAAAGAATATAAAAGACTAATAAATTAGAAGATCTATACTCATATATATGACATAAATTAAAATATATGATACACAGACATGATATAAAAGATTCTCTTATAAACAATGGCATTCGAGAAAAAAAGAAACTGCAATAGAAAGATGGTCAACGATGAGAGAATTTCACCGGAATTTTTTTAGTATAAAGTTGTAGTCATATTTGACTAAGAAGGAACTTAACATATAAATAAGAATAAAAATAATATTAATTTAACATGTTATCTAGTTTGTTGTTGTTTCCATTTCTAATATATTAAATGACAAATTCTTCTTTGATTTTGGAATATAATGAAATACTTACTAAATTACTGGCGCTTTTTATATTGTGAAGTAGCAATTGATCGACATAGTTTAACGCAATGTTTATTATGGATCATCGCAAAATGACCTCTGTTGTGTTTCTAACACATGGATATGGTTGCGTATATCTGACATTCCATACACGTTATAGACGGAAGCCTCTAAAGTGATCGGTAATGTTGTTGTATCTACTTCGTTGTCATGTTTTCTTTGAACTAATACACCGAAAAGGCGTGCTTATCATTTTCCTCCAAGATAACTCCCAAACTTGAACACGTATTATATATATAAAAAACAAAAGAAAAAGTTGAACAATTCTGTCGTTTGCAGAAAGTTGAAAAGCTATGGCTCAGATGTGAAGAATTATTATCCTTGTAAAAGATATATACTCAGATGTGAACTATTCTGTCGTCCCCCTAGTTGACTTTTATGTTTGCGTATTTTACTTGCCAAACTGGACAACTATGTTATTCCTTTAAAATTTTTTATAAGTTCCTCCTCATATAGATCCTGTAAATGTTTATTCTTTAGAAATTCTGATTAGTTTCTAGTTCACGTAGTTGACTTTTATATTAACTAAAACGTTTATTATACATTATCTATTATAGTGTCAGTTATTTCAAGAAAATATTAAACAATGATGTATTCTATTCTCCAATACTAACATTTAAAATTTTCTTCATGAAACTCTGTGCCGTTTTATGATATTTTTGACATTTTAACACACTTTTTTTCTTTTCTCTTTCTCCTTTTCTGTCCCCTCCCGGTTCCTAACATGATTCCGAGGAAATGTGGATCATTTTATTCATCAATGCATCAAGTAATGTGTACAATCAGTATGAAACTACTTACAGCTATGTACATTCGTCAGTTTGGATACACTCTTTTTTCCATGCGAGCGTAAGATTACGCACTCTTTCAAAGATCTTCGTTGTCGCTTGATAGAGACTTAGTGGAGCATACTCCTCTTCATATAAATTTTCGTAAATAATCAATTATGATTTAATTATAAATCATATAACTATTATATCACAAGGTACACAACCGTACACAAAGTTTCAAAGTTGTAAGAGCATAAATGATGGTTTCGTAATCTTTTACGACTAATGCTTAACATGATATCTGTTCAGTCATTCACGGTAGCTTAATTCATTTGTGCGATCCTTTTGTTGTGTTGCGTTGGCGTAGGATTGGTGTTTCGCTTTTATTGAATTGTTAGACGTTCTTTGCGAGCCTCTTTTATAAAATTTCATTTGAAGGAATCAATTCAATTTTTAAGTTTGTAATGTCTTATCTATCTAAATTCTTCCCCAGTAATTGAAGAGACGTTGTATAAAAAGTTTGGCGGCTAAACTAGCAGTGAAAACTTCTTATTGAAGACAAATCCTCAAAGAACTAATTACTAATTAACTATAGAGATAAAACAATTTTGTTAAAATAAATGCATGAGGTGATAATTATCATCATCTATCGAGTGATCTTGTATTGATTTTGAATTACAGAGTAATGTCATCTCGATTTTGAACTAACTACTAATATAGTCATTAGTCAGTCTCAAATAATGACAAGCTAAATAGGCTTTCTAGGTCAATGTTATTATTCGGGATGAGATTATCTCACCCACTTTCCCCTCACCCCACGCGTCACTGTGCGACACGTGGCAACAGAGGTGGGTGGTGAGGCTAGATGAGGGTGACCCGCATCTAGCTTCACCACCCACCCCTGCTGGCACGTGTCGTGCGGTGACGTGTAGGGTGAAGGATTTAGGGTGAGGGATACTAACCCTTATTATTGGCGGGCATTATCCAATAAAATAAAGCATTATAAGGAATAAAATAAAACATTATAAGGAAGAAGATGGTATTAACAAGAGGATCACCAATCACAACTCTTCTTATTGGTACGTAAGTTTTTATATAACATTCTTTTATTGTTGCACTAGTTATCTTTTACTTAATCTAAAAATACTATAAAATCTCTTATTAGTAAGACATCAAATTCTAAAATGATAGATAGTAACTGCTACTACGATAGTACTAATAGTTATACATCTAATAAAAATATGTCCTCATATCTTAAGCACAGTCAGCCAAGTCAACGTGACATTTCTCTTCAATAGTTATTTTTAAACTACTATAAAATTATGGTACCATGATAAATATTTTTCAGGCTATATATTTCGATCAATCTAAAACTTTCGACCAAGAGTGCTCTCACTTGTAAATATTATTTTGATAACATCAGAATGGACGAAAAATATGTAAACACATATTCTTCTTTATGTAGCTTGTTTTATATTTTACTAGTCACGTCAGGAATGTCGTGTTGGCAGCGTAGTAGTACATTAAAACGTTAATAAAACATTACTCTAGGAGAAAATAGTAAATTCGAAACAGAAATCGGAAAGATAAGTAGAAAAGAATGATGATAACTTTTGGCGCATTTATACGATGCTAGAGGAAAAGAGCCCTTTTAGAGTAAGAGAGAAGAATAAAGAAAGAAAAAATTTAGAGAGTCAAAGCAGCAGGAGCAGCAGGTGTTGGTTTTTGTATTGGTAATGATTTCGTGCCGGAGATTTACAAAAACACGTGATTCTGATTTCCTTGTTTCTCCTTCATCTTCATCATCATCATTTAATTCCTTCCATTATTGATTCTCCCCTTCATCCTTCTTTATTACTACTCCACAACTCCCTTAACCTTTATAACATAAATGTGAAGTAGTGTATGTTGAGATATATTTTGAAGGTGTACGTGTATTGAGAAGGAAGAAATGGGGAGTTGTGGTAGGAATGGAGGTGTGAGGCAATATATTAGATCCAAAGTTCCAAGACTCAGATGGACTCCTGATCTTCATCACTGTTTTGTTCAGGCTATTCAAAGACTTGGCGGCCAAGATAGTAATTAAGCACATTCCTTTCTCTTCCCCCCCCCCCCCCCCCCCCCCCAAAAAAAAAAAATGTTTCTTTTGTTTATTTATTCCTTAAATGCTGTTTTTCTTCTTAATTTGTTCTGAGGTCTTTGACTTAGTTCCGACTAAAAATGTGCAGAGGCCACTCCAAAGCTTGTTTTGCAGATGATGGATGTTAGAGGGCTCACCATTTCGCATGTCAAAAGTCATCTCCAGGTTTATCTTTATTTTGCATGTGATTCTTCCATTGTTTGTATATGATTGATTATTTCGCAAGATTCTGAAGACTGGAACTGTTTTTGAATCCTTGAAATATGAACTCTCTTTTCTCTACAGATGTATAGAAGCATGAAAGATGATGTGAGCACAAAAGGTAAATATATTTTTGTTTCTAACTTTCAAGTTTCTAGCTTTCTCCTAATCTTTCCCTTTTTAGGCCTTCTGAAACCTTGCACATTGTCTCTCTAAAACTTCTTCATATGTAAATATAATTGAATGGACAAAACTTCTATTTCTGAAAAGACGAGTTCAAGCAGCCTCTTCCATCTCAGTTTCCAAACTAAGTAGTTTTTGTCAATAGGAGTGTGTGTTGCTATAAGGATTGTTCCTTGTTATACTTCCATTTATTATTTCTTTCCCAAAAAAGGTCCCTTTGCAGCAAAAAGTTTGTGGTTGTGTAATTCGACTACTAATACTCCCATTTTAAGCATTCAAATGTTTGTTTTGTTCTCCCATTTAATGCAACTTTTGTCTTTTTGCGCTTTTATTTTCAGTGCATTGTTTGAAAAGAAGCAGCACACATAAAATGAAGCAACCTATTGAAGAATGTCATGGAGGTATTAGCTTTGAACAAGGAAAAAGCGTTGCATGCCTTTCTTCTTTAGATCACGCCGAGACTTCAGATGCTCACTTCATTTATAGCCCTCTACCTACAAAAAGGTTTGCTTAGGCTACTCCCTTCTTTTTTTTTTTGTTTTTTGGTTTCTGTTTTTAAAATCATTGAGATTCCGGTCATCTCAATCTACAACACATAAGTTGAATATTAGAGTTTGGGTATGTTCCTCTGTGCTTGTAGGTCAAATAGCGTTGTTTTCCTATTGAATCTCTACTTGTAGGCCAAATAGCGTTGTTTTCCTATTGAATCTGCTAAATTATACTCGCCTTGTTCAAAAAACATTGTTATAAGTAATTTATTATTTAAGAAAATATAAATTAATTATATTAACAAATGAATTATTATAATAATTTTGAGATGTTGAGTCATACTATCAACGAGCTTTTATTTTTGCCTTTGTTAGGTACTAACTAATGCTATCAACCAAATTTCAAGATTATATAATATAGCCATTTGCTAGGTGACATGACGCAGTGCTATTAAACTTGGTTGGTTTTGTTTCAAATCTTTTTCACAGAAGTCGAATCGAGAAGGTTCATTTTGACTCAGAAGAGCTGCAATGCAGCCAAAGAATACTTGGGCCAGTGTCAAAACAGTACAGTGATGATGGGTGTGATCAGACTATAGGTGAGAAAAGTGAACTGAGAAAGGAGAAGGAAGATAGGTGTTTCAGAAGACAGCAGGCTAAGGAAACAAGTCTTAGTAACTCTTTGCCACCACAGGGTTTACTTCATAACCTCAAAACCCGTGCCGATGGATCTCATTTCTCTAAGGTACATTGTCCAAGTTCTAAACCCTCTTTTTCTTGAACCTCATCCTTTCTCTTTGCTCACCTAGAAAAAAAATGCAAACAAAAAGTAAATAAGCAAAAGAAAAAAGGTTTGTGATGCTGCATGCCCTTTGTAAAATATAATCTTCTAAAATCATGACAAGCTCAATTAGCGTTAAGTCAAAGAATATATTATGTTTTTTTTTAAATAAAATTTTTGGCACAGAGAGTCGTTTGAATGAATGCTTGAAAGTTCGACGTGTCGCTTCTATTAAATGTTTTACTATGTTGTGTCTTGATACGGGGACATTTTTTCCCTAGTTTGAGCACGTTTGTATTTGCACTTTTTTAGTGAAAAGAATTCTAACGTTGCATTGAAATTCATACATTGCAAGGATAAGACGAACATATGAGTAAGAAAAAGGTGTTGAGTTTGGTGAGAATATTGAAAATGATGTACCGTTTTTTGTGAATAGTCATAGAAAGATATGAACTAAACGTCCTTGTGACAAGCTCGTGCCTAATTAGGGGAGCGTTCTTGTTGAAAAATGCATGGGGCATTTTCAACCTTGCTCACATGCTATTTATTCTTTGCGGTCCAGTGGCTTTTCCTATTGAATAAATGCTTTTGACTAGTAGTATTTTGGTTTTTCATAATGGTATTCCTTCATTTGTTTTATCTTATCACTATTTTCTTGTTGTATTTCTAATATATAAGTATGGTTGCGTACATTCGACCTTCCATACTCCGTCATAGGTGGGAGCCTCTAAAGTAATAGAGTAATGTTGTTATTGTCGTATTTGATTAAGTTATGTATGTAACTGTTTGTAAATAAAAAAGGTCACCGCCATCATTTTTAAGTCGTGTAGACGGACGAAAGAAATGAAGTTACATAACGGGATAATAGTAACAAAGACTCGCAAAGTGTACAGCAAGCATTTATTCAACAGGAAATAGCCAATGAAATTTAACAATACAAAAACATTATACTACAAATTAATATCAGATGTTGAAAACTGTGGAAAACTATAGGGTGCAGCTTCAAAATTCAACACACACCCAACAATAGTGTCAGATACGCACATAAAACCGCCCCAGGGGCATAGTCCAGTGGTAAGTGGCAAAGGTGATTGGGGCTAGAACCCCGACGTCCCGAGTTCGAGTCCGTGTAGAGACAATCCTTGTTGAAATATTACAAGGGTTGCCTCTGGGCTGGCTGAGTCTCGTGTGTCCTCTCCCTTTGCAGGGCTGCCGGTGGAGCACATCCCTCGATTTACATCCCACCTGCTAAGGGGCCTCTGTTATAGGTGGGGGGAGAACCCACTCCCTCATCAAAGATACGCACATAAAACCGATTTAACAACCTTCTGGTGGGAGGGCGGTGGAGGATACCATTCCACATACTCAAAGACTAATTTTTATACTTTGGGGTATTGGGGGGGGGGGGGGGTTGGGACATTTTGACATGGTCCAAGACTGTTTCGTTTGATGATAATAAAGCCCGTTTTTGCCTCTACTAGGAACACGAATAAAGGGTTGCAAATTATTGATGTACGGTAATGGAGTACAAATTTAATAGAAAAAAATAGTGCCTATAAATGCAGGCAACAGGTGGACCATTCATTCGATAGTAATTCCCTGCTCCTACTCCATTTTGGCTTTTTCCCCCCTCTGCCTTGTGCAACTAATAATGCTTGAACGTTCAGAACCCTGTAAAGTAGTATCAGATTGTAATAACTGTGAAGGCTTCTTATTTCTACATTCTGAGGTAGCGATAAATGTCACTACTAGTAGGATAGTTGTGTTTCAAATGAGACCCCCAGTATTACATTAGATAGTCTTTGTATATGATGAGATTTACTGGCAGACAAATACTATTTGGCCCCAGATGACACTACAACTAAATAATGATTCTTTTGCAATGCCTTAAAGCGTAAATCACTTTTTCCTACTTGTGCCAGGTTCTTAGCCAAGAAGGATGTGAATCAATGCGTAAAGAAATGAAACTGCGAAATTCAAGTGAGAGGCATTGTGCAGGTGATGGTCAAACGGATGATTTGGGATTGTCATTGTCTCTCTCGTTGCGCCCTTCTGCTGACATGAGCAACAATGCTTCTTCAGCAAGTGAGATCAGTGAAGCCATTTCGCCATACTCCAAGCCTAATCTTGTGGAATACCCTCCTGGTTCTTTTATGCACTGGCCTCGCCTTAATCTGAACCTTTCAATTGCTATATGAAGCCGGAAAAGTAGGGGATGGGACTCCTGCCCCCTCAATCCTCTCATTCCACTCATGACCACGCGACACGTGGCAGCATGGTGGGGTGATGAGACTAGATGCGGGTGATCCCCATCTAATCTCACCACTCCTTTGCTGCCACGTGTCGTACTGTGACGCGTGGGGTAAAGGAATATGGGTGAAGGGATCCTATCTCGAAAAGTAGATGCAGTGTTTTTACTTGTAGTGAAAAGTAATACACCTCTAGTTTTTCTTTTGGGGGTGAAATCCTAGGTGTATTTTAATCCTTTAGAGCTCTTGCATGTTGAAACAAAATGAATGATATTTCTTATTAAACAAGTAACCGCGTGTGAATCAATTAAATAGTTTGATGTTACCCAATTAAATATTGATCACATACTTGAGCTCTCCCTTATAGATTCTTTTGAGTCCACTGTAGATCGTGTATTGTGTAATCTCTATGGATCTTATACCATCCCACAAGTATTGGAAATGAAACCCATTTTTATCACGCTGTCCAATCTAATCTAGAGGTCCAGTCATCAAATCCCAAGTGTCATGGTTTAAGATGCCCCATGGGCGTCATGGGTACAAATAGCTTTTCCATTTCTACTACTAATCATGTGGTGGGTATCTAAAGACTTCCACATGCATAAGTTTCTTTCGAACCCGAAAAGTCTGATTTTTACCTCTAAAATTCAGTGATTACCCTGTAACCATTAGTGTATAGACCCTGCTTTGCCATTCTCTCTCTCTAGCCGTAGCTAAAAGAGCATCTGTTTTTCTAGAGGTCCTCCTTGGAGGTTGAACATATATCTGGCAAAGGTTAGCAAGCTTCCACCATCTTCACGGTGAGACAAAAATAATCAATAAAGTGGGTGGAGTGGGAAAGGAAAATTAAGTTATGCTCTCTTCAAATGTGAAACTGCACAGGCTTCAAGAGTCTATGCATATGATTATCTTGTACATGCTGTAAGTCAGTAGCTGTGCCATACACGCTATTATACAAAGCTCGGAAACAACATCAACTTTTATGTCTAGTGAAACCTATTTGCGGATAGTGTCGTCACTCATGGCACCCTAATTTGCAGAGGACATTTAACAAGCACCTGGGCCATGTAGTGCCTCGGGATAGTATATCCTCCAGTGCCCTCTACACTCTCCCCCCTCCCCCCCCCCCCCCCCCCCCCCCACCAAACCAAAAAAAAAAGAGAACCCAAAAAGATAAAAGAAAGAAAAAGGAAAAGGAAAATCCTGTAGATGGATATAACTAAGATTACTACTATGCCTCAAAATTTTAGCAGTTGCTCTTCCTCAAAGAGTATGGTCAAGCTACCAAATCATATCAAGGATTGAAAATGCTGGAACCACTGACATTAAGAGCAATCAAAACTGCAATGCTCGTAACCACTGCTAGCCACATCAAAGCTCTTCCTGCACGTACAATTAAGAATATGAGCAACATTGTATTTATAAGATATCAGAATGACGAAAAAGAATGATGATATGCAATGAGACTTCAAATCAAGATACCTTCAGAAGTAGTGTCACTTGCAGAATTCTGGACAGCAGGCCCAACATTGGTACTACTCAATCTTGTTGCTGGCAATACCGTTTTGGAGCTACCTGTAGATTTGCTGCTACTAGTTTCAGATGCCACTATACCCTGAAATTCCTCGCTGACAATTAACGCGGCTAGGACATCCATAAATGATTCTTTCTCTGTCGTATTCTTCTCGGAAGCACCAAGAGGTGGCTCATCAAAATCAGACAATTCATCATCTGAAGTATCTGTATCTACCAACTTGCTATCAACTGTTTCGTCTTCTTCATCCTCAACATATGCTTTATAAGTCAAACGCAGGAGGAGCTCTCCAGCAAATCCCCGGCCAAATAATCTCCACCCACCTCGGAGCACCACGATCCTATCTGTAGGTACAGTATCTTCCAACGATACAAGATCAACCTATGATCAATATTCAAGTTGGTTAGCATTGCTCTCTTTACCTTCACAGTTGGTAAGAGCATAGGTATTTTTATAATTAAAACCAAAAAAAGCTCCTGTCCACAGGTATAAGGCAGTATAAAACTTCAGCAATCATATCGACATGACCTGCCCAGAGTGAAAAGGATAAACAGCATATGTAACGAAGACCAACCTCTGCGTTTCCGATTGTGACATCTCCAAATCCCAGAGAGTCCTTCACTTCAACGGACAGTTTTTGTTTCCTGGGATTCTCAACTAGGAAATGAAAATCCTGCAAAAAATATAAAGGTCCATTGGCATCATTGGATAAGTGCAGGAATTTAGGAGCCAATGATGGTTGGATATTTTAAATGCACATCCAAGTGGTTGAAGCCCAACACCTTTCAGTACTTGAGTACCTGGTTCCAAATAGGTTCACCAGGAGGTCCAATAACAGTAGTCTGACTGTTCTTCTTACTCCGTATTACTTGGTCTCCCAAGTTCAAAATAACATAAGGGTCCGTTTTGCCTGAATAAGACAGATTCTCACTGAGCCTTGCCTTTGGAAAAATATTGTTATTGATCTTCATAAGGTGGATTACAAGGAATTCTCTCATTAATGCAATATCGAAATTTGGACGGAAAACATTTCAACTCATCTTTTATGCAAACATAACAATTGCAAGAAATCTGGCAGCTACCACACATAATCTTTCAAACAAAGAATCAATCCTGTTACGGGGGAAATTACTATAGTTGTGCATGTATAATACAAGCCTTTCCATGATTTTCAAATAACATCAGCCCCCCCCCCCCTCCCCCCACACACAAAACCTTGTTAAGTAATCTTCAAATGCATAAAATTTCAAGCTCAACTGTTACCATAGAAAAAGTATGAGAGCTTTCTTGCATCTACGAGTGTCAAAGACAATTCCCCGGCGAAGTCTCTCTTTCCTTCTTGCACCTCTCCCATCTTCATATCTATCGGAACAGGTCCAACTGCTTTCCCTTTCTCAAAATCTAGCACAATCTTCTTTGGACGTACAAAGAGGTTAGGTAAGTCCTCAGTAAGAAGTTTTGTTAGAAACCTGAAATAGAGAGCAATTTTTGTTCGCAAATATTAAGTGAGACTTCAAATAGATGTGTACAAAAGATGGTTGTAACATAAAGCTGCATAAAAGGAGATGATGCATCACTTAGAATCATACTATAGCAAAGCTATAAACATTTTTTTTTAGACTTGCAGCATAGCTACAAACTAAGCTGTTGAAATTTGAAACATCAAATTATTGAGGCCCTCAAATTAAGGATGCAATGTACATAAGACTTGGCATGTCTAAACAGTAATAAATGGCTTCGAAAGCTAAAGAAACACAGGGAAGCAGGAAGAATATCTAAAGTACTAGGAGTTCAGAAGGAGAGCAAATTTGTTGTCAGTAAAATAGTAGGAAAGCAAAACATATCACAAAAGTTCAGACGACTCATAAGCCAAATAAGAGAGAGGATGACTTATTTAAAAAGGCATGAAAAGAGCATATTCTCGTTGAGACACGGTCAGCCAGGTATCACCCACGCACGAAAAACTGGAATTTCAGGACAAAGGACAATGAGTTCCTTTTGTTTTCTCATAAAGCAAAAAAGTTTACATATGATTATGGATCAAACAAGAAATTGTAATAATGTTAGGATGTTCTCATACGGAATGCACCATATAGCTCAAATGCGGTGTCTTGTAAGAACCACTGCATTTGAAGGATTTGAATGTAGTGTCAAATAAGCTATGGCTGCTGCATCTCCTAGAGAATTCGGATGCAATGAAAAATAAGCAAAAGTTCTTAGGCCATAAGTTATATACTAAGAGAGGAAATGGTAAAGCGATTGGATTGAACGATATTCCAATTGAGGCTTGGACATGCCTAAGAAAAGAAAGTATTATGTATCTCACAGATCTTTTTAACAAGATTGTGAAGACCAAAAAGATACCTGACCAACGTAGGAAAAATTCTTTAATACCTCTGTATAAAAAAATGAGATATACAAGGTTGTGCAAATTATAAATAAATTAAGTTAGTAAGCCAATCAATGAAACTCTGAGAGCGAACGATTAAGAAAAGAAGGTGCTTGAGTAGTATAAATATAAATTATTAAAGACATGTATGAGAAAACGATGACAAGCGTAAGCACTCCAAGAGGATTAAACCTAGAGTTCCCTATTACAGTGGGCTTACACCAAAGAACTGCATTATGTTCATACGTATTTGCTTTAGTTATAGATAAGCTCACTCGACACATTCAAGATAGAGTTCTCTGGAACATGCTATTTGCAGATGACATTGTGTTGGTGAATGAGACTAATGAAAGAGTTAGTGCTAAGTTGGAATGTTAACGAGAGACACAAGAGAAAAACACTTCAAATTGAGTCGAAAGAAGACATAGTATATGAAATTTAAATTTAGCAACAAAAAGATGAACTTGGAACCTTGTATGAAACTAGGAGACCAAAAGATTCACCTGAGTGATATTTTTAGGTATTTAGGATATATACCACAGAAAGATGAAAAAATCGACAAAAATGTAAATCACAGTTTAAATGCGCGGTGATTAAATTCGAGAAGTGCGTCAGATCTTCTTTGTGATAAGAAATTACATTTAAAGCATAAAGGAAAGTTTTGCATGACGCTAATAAGACATGCATTGTTGTATGAGTATGAGTGTTGGGCATTGTATTATGAACATGAATAAAGAATGTAAATGACGAAAATGAGAATATTAAGATGGATGTGTAAACATACAAGGAGGGATAAAATAAGAAATGAACATATAAAAAGAAAGATTTAGACAGCTTCCATAGATGAGAAGATGAGGAAGTCAAGTTAAGATGGTATGGACATGTGCAAAAGCGTCTTACACATGCACCTGTTAGACAGTGCGAGACAATAAATGAGATGCATGTTAAACGTGGGAAAGAAAGACCAAAAAAAGCATGCAGAATGACAATAGATATAGATTATACGACAATTAGAGAATATGTGGTCACTGATATAACAGTGTAAATAGTTCATTTATGTAGCCGATGTCATGTAGATGGTATAAGATTTAAGTGATCACTTTAGGTACTTATGACTGAATCACAGTTGAAATGATATGATAATTTTGAAAGATCCGTAATCTAAAGGCATACATTATGCATTAGGTATTAGAAGACGCACTAGAAAGGTAGGATTTAGGCAAAGACTCAAAAAAACTAAAAAAAACGTAAAAGAAATTATTGATCTATATAATCCATCCACATAGTGAGAAAAGATTTGAGTGTTGATGTTGTTATGATTCAAAACGGACAAAAGAGACAAACCATTTTGGGAATCTGAGTGCATGCTTGGACTGATTAAAAGAAAAGGAAGAGAAAAAGAAAACCAGAAGAGGGGGGAAGTAGTTGTTGAAGATCTCATTTAAAAGGACAGCCCATAGCTAGGCAAGCTTCTCACTGGGAATGCGGACCTTTTGCTTAATACTTATGTTGATCTGACTCATTTCTCGAACCCACTTGGCAAAGGATGCATTCTCTCCCTGGATCTTCTAATTCTTGAAGCAGCACTTGTCCTTCATGCATGAAGTTTAATGAATTGACAACCACATATATTTGCTTCTATCCTACCTTAATATGGACTAATGCATCCTTTCCAGTATATGAGAAAGAGAATCTGGCAACTGGCACCAAATTTTTACGGCCTTAACCACATGTTTCAATTTAAAAAAAAGTCAGCAGATTAACTCTGCGACCTCAAGTCACATGGTGACAGTTTACCACATAGTTCCCTCGTTCCCCTTAGCTATAGGTAGAAGTAGAAGAACACATAGCTTTTGACCTTAAAAAAAGAAAAATGTTGGGGTCGAAGTTAAACCATAAAACCTAATTTGGACACAAATTAAGAAACACAAAGCATTACACATTCATATCATCCCTCATAATATAGGTAAATATACCAGCTAAAAAGGTCATTAGATAAAACAAAATGAAATAAAATTTAACATCTAAATGATAGTTGAAAACAGAAAATCTGTTTTTTCTTACAGAATGCAAATGCAGCGAGAGCACTATTAAATAACAAGATCATCCGATGAACACTTGAAGAGGAAACAGGCATAAGAAAAGATTACGGTACAGGAAAGAAAAACAAGGTATTTAAACAGGTTACACAAAATACAGAAGTACCAGATAGAAAACTAGACTTACATTGATAAAACAGGTATAGCTGAAGTTGAGCCATTCCCACATGCAAAAGAAGTAACGCAAATTAGTAGAACAGTCCAGGCATGGAATGAAAAGGGGAAGTTCTACTCTTGTACACCACACAACACATGATCAGTCACACAGGAGAACCCATACACCAAGATGTAATGGATATTTGCACAAACCAGAGAAAAAACTTCAAGACAAGCATGACAATAATATCACAGGCGAAAGCATAACAGTTGCTGTCAATTTCTATCTCCTACAACCCCATAATTTTACACCAAATATGCCTGATATACAATAATCGCGTTCTAATGCAATTTCACATTGAAAGAAAGAGGACAGACAGAACTAGAAAACAAATGTCCTAAAAAGACACCAGGCAATTTGGATGGTTTTAATAGTATGATTTTACACAAATACAGACTTTCTGTCTCCCACATTTACCATGGCAGTACAAGATGCATGAAAGAAGAAGAATAAAAGAGACTGAAACATACAAGTAGAAGAGAAGAGGGAAAGTTGAATGAGAGGTACACATTTAACATTTTTCTTCCGCTCTATATTTTATCAATCTACGTCAACTTGAAATTGTGTTATAAAGTCAATTACATCAAAGCAAACTTCACAGGGAAAACACAGGAGCAGTCCATAAACTTTTAATTTGCAGTAGATTGATTCAGCCCAGAATTTTCTGCTACTAATAACTTGGACTCTCACAGAAAACATCAAATGAAAGCATATGCAAACACTAAGCTTGATCCGCATAATCAGTATAGAGAAATAATAAAGCTACTGAAGTATGGCATACCCATCAGATTGAACAGGCGAAAAGGAGACAGTTCAAATTTTATCTTTGGAAGAGTAACAAATGCCCAAGAAACTGCTCCCACCCATGGCTCTGAAGGTATCAGTCTCAATTTCACCCACAATTCGCCATCAATGTCAAAGTCTCTGACACCAACAGGCACTGCAACTGGAATAATACTAAACTTCAGTGACAGCAATAGCAGCATCCGCGCACCACCAGTATAGCGAAGACCAATTTGGTACCTTCAAAGCACAAAAGAAGACAAATGCGGATCAATCAAAAGATAAATGCTTAACCTCTCCCATGCAACCATACAAGGTCATCTATATCAACTTTCACGTGATGAAGGGAACTCCACGCCATGGCATACAACACAAGCAATAACAATGGATCGACAGAGATGCACGCATAATTGCACCATCAAGCCAAATGATTTAACCAAAGTTCTACTATTGGCAGGTTGATCCAATACTCTAGATTCTTGGTTGGGAACCATAGGATGCGATATGTTTTCAGAAACTAAAAGGAAACTTAAAATTCTAAGGGAAGCTAGAGTTGCCAACATAATAAATATGGCATATAGGTATGGCCTGCCTGAAGAAGAAGAAGAGGCCCTGACTCCAGAATATGATTGATAGCACCCCTCAACACCTTCTGAACACACTGCAATACGATGATGCGCTGATTTGGTGCCAATTACGTCCCCCAATTTTCTACAAGGAGCACATAGGAATCACGGTATCAAGACAGACAAGAACAGTAAACCAAGGTGGTCTAGTGGAATGTGTTTATGATCTGGACACTTAGAAAGAGCAGAAATTGATTTTCTCATCTTCCATAGCACTTCGGAATTTTTTCTGGCTGGAGAGGAGATATGCTGATAGAGGATAACGCAAGAGCACTTGATTTGCAAGTACTACCTAGCTCAACATTAAGCAAATTTGAAGTGGTTTATCCATATTGTGGGTTAACACTCAAATCTGCCCCTCAAAGAGATTGGAAGACCTCAAAACCCCCGGGGGGGGGGGGGGAATCAGAGGCATTAAAGGAATGGAAATTCAGATACTGAAGGTTAAACATAAAAAATTCACCTAACAAACAAAAACCAAAGGAAGGAATAAAACTTTTGGTGAAGTGATGAATAACATGAAAAGAATCCTGCAAGAAAAGTATAATCTACTCACTGCAAATCATTGTCACGACGAGAAGTCCTGCGCTCCACACTCCTAACAGACAACGGTTCGTCCCCTAAAGAGAACTGCTTTATCTCAACTCTCTGAACATAATCAGGCTTCTTCAGATCATCAATAACAGGTTGCAGCAAACCAATGATCCAATTTTCAAGTCCACCTCTATAGACCTTCCACAGCTTCCCCAAAACCATATTCACCCATTCCACAGACTCCTTCCTCTGCAAATCCCTCTCCAAAAGCGTCGAAAGAGTCGGTGGTACCTTCACTTGTCCTTCCCTCCATATTCCCTGCCAATAGCCCTCCTCACCACCACTACTACCACCTCTCCTCTTCCTAGAAGTCCATACCTTATCAAAAATAACTCCCACAAAGAAAAAGAACACAAATAAGCCTACAATATTCCGATTTATTGGAGGAGATGGAAGAGGATGAATCACCCCTAATTGAGTCCTCAGCTTATCTACAATCGGGTCTTCTTGGAAACTAGCAAAACTGTTACCACTACCATTACTAATAATATTAACATTCGATGAAGAAGCTGTAGATTCCTCCTCCAATTTGTCATCAGAAAATCTCTTCAACAGTATTAATCTAGCCCCAGTTGCAGCTGAATTGACAGCACCATCTGAATTTAAATTCTCATGGTTTGCCCTCCCAAGAATTATCCATTTCCTCCTAGAGAAAGTACAATTCCTACCATACTTCCTCCTCCTATTGGGTTTTAAAAATTTTAAACTACTGTCTAACTGTTGGTCATTTGGGACAAAAAGGGATGGCGAAAGAAGCAAACTTTCTGAACCTGGAGCAGAGATTGACCAAAAAATCATCAAGTATAAAGAAACTTGAACAAATTGATGAAGACCCAACAAAAACCATTCGAATTCGAAGCTGCGGGAACGTTATCGGTATAAAGAAAGGTAAACATGAACAATCTTGAAACTTCAAAGAGCTTCCAAAATAAAGTTCCGGTTCCTTTTTCTTTCTCCTCCTTTCTTGGAAGCAGTCTCTATATCTTTGTTTTTTTTTTTTTTGGAATTTATAGCATCCGAGAGAGTAAAAAAACTGCAAGATATACGAAGAAAATCGACGTCAAAAAATGATTTGTTTTAGTAGATTTCAATTTTTATGGAAGAGAAATTTTGGTTGGATCAGATGTAACGCAGAGGATCACATAAGCTGCTCTGAGGCCTCAGGATTTGCAAACGTGTCCGCAGTCGTGGACGGTGAACACTACACAAAACAAGAAACTTGCTTCCTCCCGGCCGCCCAAGGCAAATTACGGATTTGCATGTAATTCATGGTCAAATAAATAGCTTGAAAATTATGAAAAACGAGGATTTTGAACTCCAATTTTTTAACATTTATAATATTCATTGTTAACATTTTGATTTAATATTTTCACATTTAATGGTTGTCACTTAAACTAATTTTATTCTAAGTGTACATCTCCAAAGTTTCAATCTTTTTAATGTTTGAGTTAATCACATTTTCTAACAAAATGTTTGCTTGTTGTTCCATCTCCAACATATATTTGCTCCTATATCCTCTCTTAAAATGGACTAAGCATTTCTTGAAGAGTTAATCATATTTTGTGACCCAATTGCCCAAATTAACAGCTGTTGATTTTTAACTAAGTTTAACTTTTTTGGTATATAAAGAATGAAAAACATAATGACATATCATTTTCTCGTAACTGGATATTGTGTGAGCATTTCTTAGTAGTTTTAGATAAAATTTATAATAAAATTAGTTTTAGACATTTTGAGAAACAATTAACAAATGTTTTGTTGCAAAATGTGATTAAGTCTTCAAGGTTTCGTCTCCAACGTTTTAATCTTTTCTAGGTTTCATCTATGACGTTTTAATATTTGTCAAGTTCCATCTTCAATATCACAGTTTTAGTGAATTTCTTTCCTAACTTTTCCTAAATGAATTTTATCCCAACATTATTATGATTTCTTTAATACAAAATCAATATTTAACATTATATTGAATTTGGATTGCAGAAGTGTTATTTCAATGTGTAAAAATACTTTGATACGTCTAATCAAATTCTTTACCGTCAATTACTTTACCATTCTATTGTAAATACAATTATACATACATCACATCCAGAAGGAGGTAAAAGATGTTTGTCTTTTACCATAAAATTATGTCATTGTTTTCGGTTGTGATCTCCAGATATGATATGTTTAGATTTGCTCTTGCATATTTTTTCATTTTTTGTATCTGTGAGCCGAACTAGTTAGCGCAATATTAATCAGGTGAGTGGATTAGTTGTCAAGGTTAATTTCGGGTAGATTAAGTGCCTGAAGTGAAATGAAGACACACAAAATTCTCCTTAAATTGTATTATGTTCATTTTTTACATCGGTAAAATAATTTACAATCTTGAAATTACCATGAAATGCTCCTTAATGAGTATTAATCTCAAAATGAAGGCTTTTGACCTTAAAATAACGCAGAATGTGTTTTAGGGTTGGTATTGTTGAGACGTGTGAATCCATGTGAATCGGTCTAAATTATGTAGAATAAATGTCATATCATGATAGTTAGGGAAGAAAATGTAAATTATGAAAGTAAATATTTTTGTATTATCGTAGAAATCAAATATGATCTCCTGAGATTCCGATTCCATCAGATCCCTTTAGTTATATGGATTTTTATTATTGTAGTTGTATCATAAATGCATCAATTTTGTACGAGAAAAGAGATAAATTGTTTGAATACTCAGTTCCTACATTGTATCAAAGCCAAACGATTAACACACACTAATGGATGATATTACTTCCACTGAGAGCTTAACCACCTCCTCCAAGGGTTGGAATATGGCTGAGCCTCTTCCACTGAGAGCTTAACCACCTCCTCCAAGGGTTGGAATATGGCTGAGCCTTCTCAATCTGCACTGGGCCAAGGCTGAGAAGATGCCTCTCGTCTTTCACTTTAGCTTACCACCTATAAACTCAAATATAAGAATCTCCTTGAATGGGATCAGTCCATACGGTTAGCCATTGATGGCCGGGGTAAGCTAGGATTTATCAGAGGAGATATTACCAAGCCAACAACTAAAGAAGATCAATTAAGAAGTGGGGGTGGGGGGTCTGAATATTAATTTTCTGGTATATTAACTTTATACAAACAAATGTGGGCAAATGCTATTTGTTTCTTTCCACTACGAAGGATGTTTGAGATGCTCTCAAGGAGACTTACTCTGATCTTGGAGAACTTTTTTCAGATCTATAAGTTGAAAAACAAACTACGGCAAACTAGGCAGGGGGAGAGAGAACTCACTGATTACTATAATGAGATGGTCTCTTTATGGCGTGAACTTGACCAATGCACTAATGATGAATGTGATAGCTCCACTAATAGTGCTAAGGTCAAGAGGAAGGTGAAGAATGATTGTATCTATCTATTCTTCGTTGGCCTTCAGCAGGCTTTTGATAAAGTCAAATCTCGCTTCTTGGTTCTTGGCATAAGTCTTCTGCCTACTTTTGGAGAGGCCTTTTCTGAGGTATAAAAGAATATGCCAGAAGGAGAGTCATGTTGAAATGAGAGAAAAATCACCAACCTACAGATGTTTCTGATCTTATGACCATTAAAGGCTCCTTTGATGTAGAGGCCAAAAGAGACCATGATGTGACCACTGCAAAAACCCTTGGCATACTAGAGAGGCTTGTTGGAAGATTTGGTGTAGAAGGAATAATGTAGTATTCAGTCCAAACAGGTGAAGAAGGGAAGGCGTTACCAACACAGGACCAGTCCCTGTTTACAAAGGATCATCTAAAGCAGTTGTACAAGCTTCTTTAACATCCATCACCTAAACCATCTACAAAACCTTCATGTTTCCATGTCAATTCAAGTAGCCCCAAAAGAGCCTCCTTGGCATGCGCTGGATCGTTGACTCTAGAGTAACATACCATATGACTAGTTGCTTCACTTTTTTCTCTACATACTATACATATGTAGGAAATCAGAAAATACGAATAGATGATGGATCTTACTCATCTATTACTAGGAAAGGATCATTCAGATTATCTGCATTCCTCATCCTACATAATGTTCTCCGGGTCATAAAATTGACATGTAACCTTTTGTCAGTAAGTTAATTTGACTCTATGAACTATGTTCTAATATTTGAACCCTCTTTATGTTTATTTCGTGACAAGGTTTTGGAAAAGATGATTTTTTGGTGATGAGGCTGAGGGGGTCTCTATGTTCTCAAAGAAGATTTCATCACTGGTCCAAGGACTTCAAGTACTTGTGTTAGCTATAATCCAGATCAACAGACGTTATACTTTGGTACTCTAAACTAGGACATCCTAGTTTTCAGTACATGAAGTATTTGCAATCTTCTTTATCCAATAATAAGACTAATTTTTTGTTTCAGTATGAAGTGTGTGAATTAGCAAAACCACAACTAATTTTCCTTCAAGGCCATATAAAACTTCTAAACCATTTTTCCTCATACACAGTGATGTTTGGGCCCATCCGGGGTCTTCACCATGTATGAAAAAGATGTTTTGTAAGTTTTATAGATAACCACACTAGATTTTATGAGTGTTTCTATTTAAAGACATAGCCGAAGTTAAAACAATTTTCGAACTTCTTCATGAGAATGTACAAGTGGTAAGAAATGATAATGGTAACCATATACCAGGATATTTTTCTTTGACCAAAATGGCATTATCCACCAGAGTTCTTGTTCTGACACACCATAGCAAAATGGTATAGTAAAAAGAAAAAATAGACATCTAATTAAAGTAACTAGAGCCCATATGTTCACGACTCATGTGCGTAAAAATTTATGGGGTGAAGCTATATTAACATAATAAAAATTTGCAGTAGTACTACTGGACCTACATAATTATCATCATCAATCGTATCTGTTAGGATTACAGGTGTAATTTGTGTTAATATGTAAGGAAAGTGTATATTCTAGCATAATTATAGAAACGTAATCATAGGACTGTAATTATTCTGTAATTATTTACTTACCATTTTGTATAGAAGAGTAGGCCTATAAGAAAGGATGTAAGCAAGGAGATTATACACATAGAAAAATACAGTTTTTTCTGCAATACATTCCCTTGTTCTATCGTGTTTGATCCTAAAATTAACATGGTATCAGAGCAAGCTTTGGCTCAAGCCTACTGTGATTTCTGAGAATTGTATTGGCTCAGAAATATTCTTCATCCTTGCCATACCTTACCCGATCAAGTGCTTCTGAGAAATTTGTTGGCTCAGAAACACTGTTCATCATTGCCTTCTTACCTCTGATCAAGTGTAACACTTGAATCAAATACTATTTGCTCGGTTCTGAGGCTCATAAGGCTCAGAGTTTGTGTTTCTCTTCACTGCCTACCATACCTATTCCCATTTTGACTAAGATTAAGGCCGTCTGCCCAAATCCGCATAACCTGCAAAACATCAGCCATGTCTCAAATTTCAGAAAAACCAGAAACCTCTGAAAATAAACAAGACTTCCCTGCAAGTTTCGATTTCTCTGAACAGTTTGCACGATTTTTGCAACAAAGCCTAAATATGCAACAGCCAGCGGTCACATCCGCAAATCTGGTGCTAAAAGTGAAACTGAACAGCACCAATTATAATCTGTGGAGTAGACTTATGAAGATGGCCATTGGAGGGAGGGGGAGAAGCTCCCATATCACTGGGGTGCCTCCACCCCCTACAACCACTGACCCAAAATATCAGATCTGGGAGCAAAGTGACCAGATGGTGTTCACCTGGTTAATAGATAATATAGATGATGTCTTGGTTAGCAACGTTTCGAAATATTCGACTGCAAAAGCTCTTTGGGACGGGTTGGCAGTCACATACGGGTCAGGGAGTGACCCTCTACAGATTTTCAATCTCCACAAACAATGCTATACAATCAAACAAGGGGGCCGACAGTTAGAAGCTCTTTGGGACCAATTCCAGGGGCTGTGGATGAGTATTGACTCCATGGATCCCAACCCCATGGAGTCACCAAATGATATTGCCATATACGCGAAAAAGGTGCAGGAGCAAAGGTTGTACCAACTGCTCCTGGCAGTGGACGAACGCTTCGCAGAAACGAAGAGGGAAATTCTCAAGCAGGATCCAAAGCCCACTGTGGAAACTGCCTACAACGAACTCAGAAGGTTCGAAGTGCAGAGTGGGGTGTTGATTGGTGTCCCATCAGAACGAAGTTCATCATCTGGGACTGGGACTGAGATTGGACAGGGACTGGTGATGAAAACACCAGTAGAACAGACCAGACGGCGTGAGGGACAACCCCCTCGCTCAGGCAAGCCATCACGGAGAGGAGGAGAGGAGAAATCAAACATGGAATGCACCCATTGTAAGAAGAAAGGGCACACCCGCGAAAAATGCTTTAAAATCCATGGTTACCCAGAATGGTGGGCAGATTTCAAAGCAAAATCACAAGCGTCCGCTGCTCAGGCCACCATGGATGATGGAACTGGCAACAAGGACGAACCAGAACCTGACAGGAGAGACGAAGAAGACACAGCCGCAGCACATGCGATAGGCAGCCAGACAGGTAAAGGGTTAGGGCAGCCAGCCCCCAACCCTAATTTCCTTAAATATAAACAGCTTTCTGATATTACCCCCCAACCCCTAGATAATCATTTTAATTCAAATAGTGCCTATGCATTTCTAAATTGTGACAGTGCGATCCCTCCAGTAATCCCTGCGCCAGAACAGTCCCTGAAATTTCAAGAAAATCCATCCGCACCCCTCATAAATGCCAATTCCAACCAAGAGTCCTTACACTTTGAATCTCGACTAGATTCGGTCCCCAAGTCCAAGTTTTCTCAAAAGGACCACCCTAAATGTTATACTACGTCCAAATCCACCCAGTGGATTTTCGATTGTGGAGCCACAGACACCATGACTTACGATCCAAATGACCTAATTATCCACACCTCACCTAACAAAACACGTGTCGAAACCGCAAGCGGAGATTCTATACCAGTTGCAAGTGAAGGCACTATCACCATCACTCCACACATTACCCTAAAAAATTGTCTTTATGTGCCGTCTTTATCCACCAAACTTTTATCAGTGAGTCATGTTACCAAAGAATTAGACTGTATTGTTATGTTGTACCCTAATTGCTGTTTTTTGCAGGACATTCATACGGGGGCGATTATTGGGCGTGGTACTGAACGCCATGGGCTCTATTTTGTTGATGCAGTGGTGCAACAGGGACAGTCCAATCTTGCCACCGGATCGGTTGAAAGACAGGTGTGGTTGTGGCATCGCCGGTTAGGGCATCCTTCATTTAGTTACTTGAAACGTTTATTTCCTACCTTGTTTTCTTCCGAAAAACTTGACCTTACTTGTGATACTTGTCTCCGGGCAAAACACACTCGGGTGTCGTATTTAGCTAATAATACTCGTGTTGATCACATGTTTACTTTGATCCATTCTGATGTCTGGGGACCATCCCCGTATAATACCCCACTTGGGTTTCATTATTATGTTATATTTGTTGACGATTTTTCACGAATGACCTGGTTGTATATTATGAAAAATAAATCTGAAGTCCATCAAAAATTCGTTCAGTTCTACAATATGATACTCACATAGTTCAAAACAAAAATCCAAATTCTTCGATCCGACAATGGGGGGAGTACATTGACACAACCTTAAGTCAGTTTCTCAAAGAAAAGGGTATCATTCACCAAACATCATGCCCTTATACTCCTGAGCAAAATGGGGTAGCTGAAAGAAAAAATCGTACTATCCTAGAGATGACACGAGCTATGATGCTAGATTCGCACGTCCCGATGAGTTTTTGGCCGGAGGCGGTATCTACTGCCACGTACCTTATAAATCGCCTTCCTACTAAAATTCTTCAATATCAAACTCCCATTCAGACCCTAGCCACACAATACCCTATCCCATCCATATACACCCTGCCACCTAAAATATTTGGTCGCACAGTCTTTGTTCATACCCCTCAACATGAAAGAAATAAACTTGATCCTTGTTCCGATAAATGTATCTTTGTTGGGTACGCTGTTACTCAAAAAGGATACCGTTGTTACAACCCCCGAACTCATCGTATACATGTCACCATGAACTGTACCTTCCTTGAAACCGAATATTACTACATCACCCAATCTCGAGTTCAGGGGGAGAACCATAGTAACAGTGACGGATCTCTCGATTGGTTGATACCACCACCCACCTGTACAACGACTGAACCAACAGGGCAAGTAGGTGGCGCCGACTGCACTGCAGCTCCCAACAAGGTACCTCTCATGGCGCCAGATCAACCCAAGGGTTTGCCACCATTGAATGAAGTGCCAAAGGTAACATTTTTGGATACAACTAATGAACTGTCTGTTTCTAGTGGTAATCATGATGACTCTGATATTATCAATTCTGTGCCTCATACCCCGAATAATAATTCCCATGCTGAACCTGTACTTGAGATCCCAAGTGATAATCACTCACCTGATCATAGTTCAGAAATGCATATGCCTATTGTATCCACTAATGTCTTTGGTGAGCAACAACAGGTACAGGTACGAACTTTACCTCCAAGGGCGAAACGAGGAGTGCCACCCAAACGGTACTCTCCGGAAAGAATTTCAAGAACGGTTCAGTACCCAGTAAATATGCCTATGGGTGGAGTATCAGATATTGCTAAGGGCTTCTTTGTGACGCTGTGTTCTAAAAATATTCCACGAACAGTTGAAGAGCTCATGCACATCCAATGTGGAGGGAGGCTATGTTAACTGAAATGAAGGCACTTGAAAAAAATAATACTTGGGAAAAGTGCTCCATTCCTCATGGAAAAAGGTCAGTTGGGTGCCGCTGGGTATTTACTATCAAGTATAAAGCTGACGGAAGTGTCGAAAGATACAAGGCCCGCCTGGTTGCAAAAGGATATACTCAAACATATGGGGTAGATTACTCTGAAACCTTTTCACCTGTGGCCCGAATTGATACTATCAGGGTATTATTCTCAATTGCAGCAACTCGAGACTGGCCGCTTCACCAGTTTGATGTTAAAAATGCGTTTTTGCATGACGACTTAAAAGAAGAAGTATATATGGATCCTCCACCAGGTTTCTCAAGTGATTTTGGAAAACAGGAAGTCTGCAAGTTGAGAAAGGCTCTGTATGGGTTGAAGCAGTCCCCGCATGCTTGGTTTGGAAGGTTTACTGAAGTGATGAAGGAAGATGGATATCGCCAGAGCAATGCGGATCATACATTGTTCATCAAACGACAGAAAGGATTAGTAACTTGCTTAATCATTTATGTTGATGATATGGTAATCACAGGAGATGATACTGAGGAGATATCTAGACTTCGAAAGCATTTGTTTACCAAATTTGAAATGAAGGATCTTGGAAGTCTGAAGTACTTCCTCGGTATTGAGGTTTTGAGGTCGAAGAGGGGTATCTATATATCACAGAGAAAGTATATTCTGGATCTTCTTACTGAGGTTGGGATGCTCGACTGCAAGCCAGCTAACACACCGATAGCAGTAAACCTCAAGCTATAGGATGTTGATGGAGCAGCTCCGGCAGATAAAGGACGGTATCAGCGACTGGTTGGAAAGTTGATTTACTTATCTCACACACGGCCCGATATTGCATTCTCAGTGGGTTTGGTAAGTCAGTTCATGCATAGTCCTCAGGAACATCATATGGATGCGGTAATGCGTATCATGCAGTATTTAAAGCACACACCAGGGAGGGGGATTCTGTTCAAGAATAATGGACACTTAGACGTTCAAGCATATACAGATGCTGATTGGGCAGGAAACGTAGTGGATCGAAAATCCACGTCTGGGAATTTCGTGCTAGTTGGAGGAAATTTGGTAACATGGAGAAGCAAGAAGCAAAAGGTAGTTGCTCTATCTAGTGCAGAAGCGGAGTTCCGTGGGATAGTAAAAGGAATAACGGAAATACTGTGGATCCAGAAACTATTTAGTGATATTGGCCTACAAGTTAATCTACCCATGCCGTTGTATTGCGACAATAAGGCGTCTATTAGCATATCTGAGAATCCGGTACAACACGATCGCACCAAACATGTGGAAATTGATCGTCACTTTATCAAGGAAAAGCTAGAAGGGGGAATCATTGATCTACCGTTTGTTCAGTCTAAAGATCAGCTGGCCGATGTGTTGACGAAGGCAATCAATGGAAGGTCGTTTGAGGACATATTGTGCAAGTTGAATGTCGTGGATCCCACAATTCAACTTGAGGGGGAGTGTTAGGATTACATGCGTAATTTGTGTTAATATGTAAGGAAAGTGTATATTCTAGCATAATTATAGAAACGTAATCATAGGACTGTAATTATTCTGTAATTATTTACTTACCATTTTGTATAGAAGAGTAGGCCTATAAGAAAGGATGTAAGCAAGGAGATTATACACATAGAAAAATACAGTTTTTTCTGCAATACATTCCCTTGTTCTATCGTGTTTGATCCTAAAATTAACAGTATCCAGTATATCCCAACAACAGCAAAAATATCGTTACCGGACCTACATAAACGGAGGGAATTCGCATTTATTTTCTTTTAACATAATAAAAATAGTTTGAAATAAATATTTTTGAAGAAGAATCGAGACTTGGACAAATAAGAAGAAAAGGGAGAACTTGAAGGATAATTTAGATTGAAAAGAAACGAGTTAAATCCTACATGGCCGTTAAACCTCTGCAGTTATGCCAAATGGTAATCACCTGCATGGAAAACACTCATAGTTACGTTGTAACGCCAACTAAACCATTACTACACATATTGCCACCAACACTTTTTGACATTTTCCTCCACTTCCTAACGGTAATCTCAATCGATTTCTTCATATATACTGACCCCCATCAACCCATCTCTGCATACTCATAGTACTACCTTTTCAAGACACTCAGTTCTCTATCAGTCTAATCTTTTCTTTTTTGATATCAAATTTCTGGGATTTTTCTATTCTTTATCTCTCTAAGTATAATGGGGTTTAGAATGGGGAAAGAAATGAGCTTTTTCTTGGTAATTTCATTGGGATGTTTCTGTCCTTCTTCCCTTTCGTATAAATTCTATGTGGGAGGAAAAGATGGATGGACAACTGCCCCTTCTGAGAATTACAATCACTGGGCTGAAAGGAACAGATTTCACGTCAATGACACTATCTGTACATGACCTCTCTTTCCCTTTTCTTTTCTCTCTTGCAAGCTGCTTGTGTACAAGGATTTATCATCATTCTGCAACTAAAATTACCACCTTTTTTATTCATCAAGTCTTGTAAATTTGAAATCTTGTTAAACTTGACGGAAAGAAGGTTACAAATTCTTGCGTATATACATATATTCATATACATGTGTACACACACACACACATTAAAACACATACATATGTATATATAGCACGTTGATGGTAGTTTTAATCTTCTTTGTTGTTGTTAATAATTGGAGCTGTGTGAACTTTTTTGTGGGTGCAGGTTTCAAGTACAAGAAAGGGCATGATTCAGTGTTGTTAGTGAGAAAAGATGACTACTACAAATGTTACAAAGAAAAGCCATTGCAAAAATTGAAAGATGACGAATCGGGTTCAGACTTCAAGTTCGAAAGGCCCGGCCCGTTCTTTTTCATCAGCGGCAATAGCAATCACTGTGAAAGGGGACAAAAACTCATAGTAGTTGTCTTGTCTCCACGTACCAAATCATCTACTTCTCCTTCGCCGTCTCCGGCGGGTACATCCCCGCATCCTAAATCACCTGCCGGAGCACCGATACCGACACCACACAACATTGCTCCTGTGCCTGCACCAGCGAATTCCGGTGGATCAATGGGGTTATCTTTTGGAATATCAAGCGTTGTTATGATTATTATGGGTTTTGTTTTTTTGTTTTCTTAGATGGGTGTTTTAGTAAATTCTTTATAAGTAGCTTTTGGTCATAATGTTATCAGGAATTTTATGATGTTTGTTGTTTTCTAAGAACTTAATTTGATGTTTCAAATTGCTTGGAAATTTACTAGTAATGATACATTTTGCATGGTCTTTCCCATCGTATTGTTCACAAGAACCATTTGAATTTGCATTACCTTTTTAACGTTTTTAGCGGCCATAAAGTTTAGACAACTGTAGCAAATATAAATTACAATATATCTTATGAATTGAAGGTATTGCACAACAAACAAAAACATATGCTAAATCGTAAACCGAGTGTAAATGCTTATTCAATAGTTGTTAAAAAGAAATTTAATTAGATGCTAGCCTGCCTGTCAAGACACTGTAAAAACTACTACTAATAACTCTGGTTGCACCAAAAGGCAAAATGTCTAATACCTCCACAAAGTTTCCTTGTAAATAAATACATGTAACAACCCTTTTAAATGGTCTACATTAATGCAGTAAATAATAAATATGCCGGTTAAGTATAGGCTTAGATAAGTACGTTAATGCCTTATAGACGTTTTCAAAACTGAAAATATGAATATGGGCAACAAAGAAAGCAGTAAATACTAGAAATGAAACGGAGTACTAGTAGAAAGTAGGTTGGCGGCAGGTGCTTAACTGATTTTTTTTTTTTTTTAATATGGCATTTATTTACACCTAAGAGATCAGCCGAAAAGGACCCAGAATTTCTAACAAGTAAACGTCTCTATTCCCTATCAGAAGTCATAACATTTATAATAATAATTATAAAAAACATAGGAGTGATGAGCTTATAATACAGAGGAAACCGAGTTGCCCTAATGTAACTTGTAATACAAATTCTTTAGTTTTGACATGAGCTTTCCAACACAAACGTGAAGAAATACAAAGCACCTTCCAAAATACTCAAGATGCTCTCTTGGACTTGTAGGCTTTGGCACAGAACACATAGATCACCATGTTGAAGAAGCTAAGTCCTGCCAAAAGCCAAAAGAAGTAATCAAGATGGCCTTGATTCAAGTTATCTGGAATCCAACCCGGGTTTCCTCCTCTAGTCGTCAGGCTTGTAACCACTGTCAATATAAACGAGCTCAAGTAATTCCCCAGCGCGGTTGTTAACAGCGATAATGCACTACACAGGCTGCGCATGGCATCAGGAGACTGATCATAGAAAAACTCCAGCTGACCAATGAACGTGAAGACCTCCGCGGCACCTAGCAAGAAGTATTGAGGGATTTGCCAAAAGATACTGAGGGGAACTGGAACGGCTTCATCGGTAACTCCAAGCTCTCTTGCCAGATTTAGTCTTTTGATCTCTACCAAAGCAGCAGCTGACATGCACAAAACAGAGATGAATAGACCGATTCCCATGCGCTGCAACTCTGAAAAACCTCTTCCTTTGCCAGTAATGTTTCTTGCGATTGGGACAAGGACTCTATCGTAGACAGGGACCCAGAAAATGACGCTGATCACGTCAAAAGTCGAGAGAGACGCGGCAGGAATGGTGAAGGAACCTACGGATGTGTCCATCACCATCCCTTGTTCCACAAACATAGTCGACATTTGAGCATAAACAGCAGAAAAGAGTATTCCTGTTGCCCATATGGGAAACATTCGGATCAAAATTTTGAGTTCTTCAACCTGTGTTACAGTGCAAAGTTTCCAAGGATTGGAATAGTCTTCAGCAGTATTCTCGGCATTAGATATTACAGCAGCTTTGTCAAGACATCTGCGCAGCAAGTCTTGGCATTAAATAGTGTCACAAAAAGCAGTTCAGGAGGAGAAAATACAAGGGCAATCCTTGCATGAACACTCTGTAAGGGAACTCACAATAGAAATAAAATGGAGTAATATGAAAATCCATGTGATACATTTCATAATACTTGAAACAGTAGCGTTAAAATTGGAAAAGGTTAGTAATCTGCACTCTCCTTGATATTTTAATTGTGCAAATCAATGGTTACAATACGAAAAGAATATCAAACCAATCATAAATCGAGAAGGTGAGCATGAATCACAAAGACAGGACGATTATCAACTTCACAAAAGTCTGTCTGTACAGCTCCACGAAACCCACCTAAGAAAAAGAAAAGAAGTGGACGACCCATAATTTAGCAAAAGTCAAGAATTGAATGAACAATTTCAGACCGGACCAAGAACAAAAAAGAAAAAGGAAAGAGAAAGAGAACAAATCATGCAATTTTTTTAAAAGGATAAGAGGCGCACAAAGGGGGGGGGGGGGGGGGGGTTGAGAGAAAAAGCATGAATTGTGGTATCAGGAGAAGAAAACAAGAAAGCATGCAGACATATTTCTACTAAACATCACGAACATCGATTTCACAATAAGATTAAGCAAACACAAGAAGATGATATAGATTAACACGCTAGCATTCCAAATAGAAAAGACAATATATCCAAAAGAACGGGTTTATGCAAAGGACTTTACTTCAATTCATCAGTGTGAGATAGCTTACGGCTCCCTTCAATAGCAGACATGCTGTCAGGCGTTTCATATAAGAGATGACTATCCTCAGGAATATCCACTTTCCACTTACAGCAGGTAGCTACCAAAACCTGGCACATTCTTGTGAGAGGGCTTCCTCCAGGTTTCTGGAACCTATAAATTGGTGTTCCTGAAAAGAAACTCAAGATAGCAATCCCCATGAAAAGTGCAGGAATTCCAAAACCAAGACCCCAACCGGCATTATCTTGAATCCAGACTATCAAACTGCTTGAAATCAACGCGCCAATATTGATTGAGAAATAAAACCAATTGAAGAATGATCCTTTTTTAACTCTCTCCCCCGGATCTGTATCATCAAATTGATCAGCGCCAAATGATGACACACAGGGTTTAATTCCCCCAGTTCCCAGTGCTATCAGGTATAGGCCTAAGAAAAATACGGTATATTGAGCAGGAGTTGCTGGAGGGCACGTAGAACCAACACACTCGGCAGGCCTAAAAGTAGGAACTGATGCTGAGAGAGTCAAGGTGCACATTCCCTACATGTCCAGGTAAGCAAACAGGTAAATTCTGTAACAGGATATCTTTTTTCTCCTCTGAGGCTGGGATGAACGGAATAAAAACACAGGCATTCACTCACACCAGTTTTTTCACTTCACTTAAATCAGGAAAACAGCTTATCCAGAAAACCATGTTACGACAGAATATAAACGAGATACATAATAACTTTCAGGATTACCCGGAATCATAGATTCTCTTTATGCACTGGATTATTTTTTCCAAGTATAAATCATGTTAATTCTTTGACACACTTATCATCCTGAAAATAGCATTTTGGGCAAAACTAACACACCCAGCAACAGAATTATCTAAATAAGATTGTAGGTGGACGTTAAGAGTTTGGACGCGTTCATCCACTATATTTCGGCCATTCATTTAGACCCATATTTACATAGTAGCAAGTTCTTGGGGGAGTTTATACAACTGATACACTTGGAGAAGTCTGCAGCCAACTAACTGATTGGCTTGATCTGAATTTGAAAGAGCAGCAAAACTGCATTCCGAAGCAGGCAGCACAACAGACCACCGATGCATGACAACATTGATACAACTATACTAAATTATGTCTATAAACTAGTGTAGTTAAGAGCCAAACAGCGAAAAAGCACAGTACATAAACTCGCTGATTGCAGATTCATTTGACTTTGGGTACGTTGTAAGATGTATACTGGCAGAGGAAAACGCCGGTTCTGCCACAAGTACTTAATTTTTCTATCACGCGCCATGAGTTTTAAGTAGAGAAATTAGAGAATAAAGCATAAAACATTAAAGGGCCCACCACGCTTTATCTGAGATTCACTGCCATGGCAAGTTGAGTTTATTCATAGTAGTGAAGGCTACACTTAGTTGAAAAGAAGTAGCATATCCATACAACACTCGATGCTCAACGAATTTCAATTAATTTAAGCAACAAGAGGCAAACAGACAGAAATAACCAAAGCTTCTTCACACTCCATCTAATGGACTAAACAAAGAAAATAAACTTCTGGAGATCAAAATCGGATGAGAATACCAAGCTAGCAGCCAGACTTCCGTCAAAGAGAAAACCAAAGAAGACTTTACCATGTAAAGCATTTAATCCAGCATGAAGAAAGGAAAGTGTTTATAAACTAAACTAAAAACTCTTTTCGTAATTAACTAAACTAAAAACTCACTACGAAATAAAGAGTGGAGAAGGCAGCAATCGTCCAATATCTACCCCAATATGCATCTGCAAGTACTGCTCCGATAAGAGGAGTTAGGTAGCATGTGCCTTGCCATGTAGTCACATTTCTTGCAGCTGATACATTTCCTTCATGAAGCTTTTTTGTCAAATAACTAACTAGATTAGTTGCAATTCCATAATATGCCAAGCGTTCACAACACTCAGTACCTGTTAAAATATTAACGATGCATTAGAATAAACGAGCAAAAAAAAAGAGAGAAAAAAGAGCAGCTATGTACTACCAAGAATGAAGGGGCAAGCTTTCCAATTTCCTGTGTTGCTTTTCAGAACAGGTTTCCCCTTAATATCTACAGATCCATCTGCAGTATATAGTCCCCTGTTTTCATTCTGAAACCAAACATAGGCGAGGAAAAAGTTAAGAAAAAATCCTGTGACAAGAGGGACACATCTCTGTAAAAAATGTATTGTCATGTCTTTTTCTGAAGCTATAATTACACGAAGACCATCATTCTCATTACACTCTCTAGACAAGGTAAACTTGATCACGAAACAACCAGAATAGCACAAGCCAACTGTCTATAGAACCAAAAATATGCATCCCAGGAAAACTGAAAACACATGCACAAGAATACATTATGCAAAAGAACAATTTGAGGTCACTGCTAAATACCACACAAAAATATAAGACAGCATACAGACACATGTATCAAGTAAAGTGTCAAATTCTCTATGTTCTGTTCATGAAGACCTCAGCCTAGCCATCAATCATATATGCAGATTTGCCTTCCTGATAGAATCCCCAAAAACATGAAGCGTTCTACTCTGCACCAATCAAGCAACTAAAGCTGTCACCTAACAAGTTCAGACCCTAGAGATAGTTTTTGTTGTCGTTGGCATATATTAGGTATGTGTTGTTGTTGTTGTTGTTGCTGCTGCAGTTAGCTGTGTAGGCCTTCCCTACTGTAACTTAAAGGTTCGAACCATGTGGCCTGCAGCTCAAATTTATTTAGCAAAATTCTAATACTCTATATTCAACTTCTAACGAACCCTCACTGGAAAAGAACATTCCATTTATGCATTCTTAGCACATATCCTTTTAGAAATTAAACCCCACACCAGCATGAGCTAGGGTTAGATTGACAGCTACGGTAATGTGCAAAGTTCCCGACTTTATCCTACTTCAAACGAAAATTTATATTAAATAACACTGATAATCCAACCAACTACAAAAATATCTCTAGACAGTGGGAAAAATGCCTCAATCTAAAACACAAGAGTCTCAACAAGCTATCAAGAAAGACTCCTCCATACAAATTAATGGACGAAGACCTTCCTTTTATCATCTCAATAATAAGTAGTATATTATGTTGTCTACGTTCAAAAATACCCACCCATCAATAATCATACATTAGGACTTTAAGAGTTCCTCAGAACTTTTATAAAAGCTAATTGACTTCCACATATAGATTATAAAACATCTCTTAAACCAACAAAATAAAACTACTTTTATCTTTCGCTTAACAAATCATATCATTGCTACCCAGAACTCAACCACTGAACTTGAAATAAATAAGCAAGGATATTGAAATGCCTCGGCTTTACTCAACAATCATAATCCAAGAGCCCAGAAGAAGTAAATACACACAAAAAGGAAAAAAGCCAGAGACTTGCCCAACTTCACTACGCCTCGGAAAACTCACAAAAATCACAGCAAAAATTTCAAAGTCGGAGATTCAATTCAATTTCTAAGAACCTCATATTATCCCATCAAACACATAATGAATAAAATTGTAATCTAAAATCCCCTTTTCCTACCCCAACACCAAATCAAATACACACACACACATACGTATTAGCGAATCTTATGTTTCATCAATTACATCTTTCTTAGATGAAGACGTCACATCAGTAAGCAAAACGATAGGTGGGAATTACCTCAATAAGGCCCTGTTCTAAAAGTAATCTGTCATCTTCTTCAGAACCCATTAGAGCAAGATTTGATGGGAGTTTCTTTGATTAACCAGCTGTTTCCTTCGATTTAGTAAACACTAAATAAAGTTTAGTTCCTACAAAATAACGTAAGAGATGGGATAATGGATGAAGTCATCTGGATGCTTTTTCACGACAACGATGCTCGCTAGTCGCTATATGGATTATTCTTTTTCCTGCTACTGTTATTAGTTATTACCATAAAAAATTATATATGGGATAATAATAATTATTTCGAAGAGTTAATTGAATTGTATATGATTGGGTATGGAATTCCATCTTGGATGAAACTTGTGGTGGCGTATCAAATCAGGAGGCGTTCATTAAAAATGTTTGTTAGAGTATATTGAAATAGATATATGGCTATAGAATAAGAATATTAATTATTCCTCTATATATCTTTTGATATATAGATATCATTTTAATTTCACTATTAATAAAATTACAATTGAACATATTCAGTAATGTTGATATTTTTATTTCAGTATCCGTGGAGATGAAAATAATTTTCGTGTATTTATGATTTTTATGCCTTCTATGACTTCGATACTTTATTGAGTTGTAGCTGAATCAAAGAACAAATAAGGATAATTGGTTTTGACTTGTTTCTTGGGTTAGAAGTAAAGCAAAGGCTACCAAAACGTTGCTACTGTGAATCAGACTTGAATATGATAGATGGGACAAAATATGATAATATATGTAGTCCTACCAAAATGGAACACAAACTAATGGAATACAAACTTTCTTTCATCTCCTTTTGTTCACTCGGCCAGCCCACCAGTTTGTCCAAACACGGCATGTATTATGTGGTCCTACCAAAATGACTATAACACCCAAGGAAACCCTATTATTTTATGTCAATTACACGAGAAATTGACCTTTAGATCATTGACGAACATATAAGACTTTCTTTACAACAGGTACAAGAGAAAACCAACAATTCTACATGGAGAATTTGTGAAAACTTGATACTATACATCCTGAATTTACAACAAAGGAGGAGACTCCAACATAAAAGATCGAGTGACAACAGCGTAAAACATTTTAGACCGACTCATTCCATATAGTCCCTATACCAGACTTCCTTAATGTTGTATTTTTTATAAAAGCTTTATACCTTTTTTTATGTATCGAAACATACGGAAACATGACAAAAACATTCGACTAAAACATAAAAGATAATTGGGATATTCCTACAGGAAATACAAAATTTCCCCATGTTAGACCTTTTCAGCTCAATGAGAACAAAAATCCAAATAGTCACCACACCTTATCATGACTGAAATTAAGCGTTCAACCCTATGGAAAAGCAAGTCCGCTGCCATGAAGTCTATGTTAAAGTACTTATATTAGGACAAGCACAAGATCTATAATCCTCCTTCGGATTCTTATTCATATGAACATGAATTCATTACAGAACTTTACTAAGGGCCAAAAAGCTGTGTGAAAGCACTGCCATTAACAGGGGAATATGATAACATATTGAAAATAATCTGATTCAGTAGTTATTGTACTAAGATGCACGGCGAAAAGAAAGCGTGCTTGGTGAGTCAATTCTAATGACATGATCGTCCTCACCACCAGATTCGCTTGAGTCCTCTGCTTGACTCTCCTTCAGAATAGGGTCCTGGTTATCAGTCTGGGCCGCCTCATCAACTTCCTGTTTCTTCTTCATGGTATAAGAGCCTTCTGATTTGACAGAAGATAGTGGCCGTTGATAATTTGGCGGCATCCTTGGGTAAGAGACACTATGAGATGGCTTCGGTTCATCATCTCCAGGAATCTCTATTCCGGCAAAATCTCGTGCGTTCCCACTAGCATTGTGCACCTGGTTAAAGATAATACGAGTTTCAGGGGGGCATTTGTTGCCAAAACAGTTATTAGTAAACTCAGTCCACATATGAATGCAATTAAGATTATGCGATTCAGGTGCATCAGCAAGCATTGCAGATAGTGGAGATTCCCTACGGAATCCAACAAGTTAGAAAAAAGTGCAGATTCTACAAGGATAAATCTAATTGTACTGAACCTACCATGCTGCCGTAGATGCTCAATTGCCTAGCGCGAGCAGACAAGTTGTCTTCCTCTTCTTTCGTTTTTTCCACCTCAGTATGATGTCGTTTGCCTATAAAAGGCTGCGCCGGCCAAAGCATTAGATTGCTATGCTCTCTTGGAAGGTGACCAGAGGACTGGTCGACAGAGTGTGAAATCAGCGAAGACTGCCTTCTCTGAAGCGCTCTATGGGTTTCAAATCCAGCAACGTCAAATGTAATCACACGTGCTCTTGTCTCGACTAGATAAGACAATGCCTGTTGGTAGAAACTAGCACCTGTTATCAGGAAAGACAAAAGCATTACCGACAAGAGAGATATTCTTGGCAATATATCTCTGCATCTACTTCAACTCTCTGGTTCACAGGCCCGATGCTATCCTTTTCAAGTAAATGAATCTAACAGGACCCAGTACGCAACCTTTTTAAGTCTATGCACAAAAGCTACCCACATGGAACACTCTAGGATGGTTGAGTTACTGGTCAAAGTACATCCAGCCTTACCTTATAGTCCTAGAGGAAATGTCTTGGCAATCTAATATAACCTAAGATAGCATTGCAACAGTTTTAACTGCTCTTGACAAGGCTCGCCTTCACATGAAGCTCTACCAGATCACAAAATAGAAGGGGAAAAAACCTAAATCTTCCACCAAATAAAGTAAAAACTGATGAATGTTGTTTTTTTTTTTTTAACTGGTGTTTCTGCTTTTGATGTTCAGTCAATGATCTTAATGATTACCTAGGCCTTCAATTTTTAGTTTTTGCATATGCCTGATATGCCAATACATAATGCCAAAAAACAAAAAAGGAGGCCTAGAATTCTAATAATGAGGAAACAAGGAAAGGAGCTTTAGCTAACTTGATTAACTGATGGAGATTTCCTTATGGGGAAAAAAACCACAATATTTCATGTCCCCCTACAGGATTTTTTAAAGCTGCGAGGATCAAACAGACAGAAATGAGTCTATTGGACTAGGTTTAGTAAGTAAACACTTTTAGACACCGTTTCCACCATATTCCTCAGATTTAAAACTTCTTAAATATCTGTTAGTCGCACATGATGAATCCCTAAGATCAACACTCAACCATCTCTATTCAATTGCATTAAAATCAGAAATTGTAATTGTTCTGAAGCACCTGATATTTCAGACTTTTGAAAGCCTTGACCCCCATGTGAAGGCACTAGTGCAGCTGGAGAAGCAAACAATTCTTCTTGCAACCCTTGTCCCCTTAAGTAACCCTCCAATAGAACCCCAACTGAGTGTTGAGGCAGTTCAAAACTCTCTCCTCTAAGATATGTATTCAAAACTGATCTTTCAGAAACAAGAGCTCTCAGATCTTGCACGGTGATCTTCTCAAATGGGTGAGGAAGCAGGATTTTCGAAAGAACTATAGCACTTTCCTGGAAAAGAAAGGCAATTCTGATGAAAATAATATAAGACAGCAACTATCACCATTATGGAATATGCATATCCACATCATTTTGGAACATACTAGAGTGGATAAGCATATATAATTATAATGCAAATGTACGCAACAACAACAATAATAATGGGAAAAAATTTCTGGTTATTAAGGCGCTATCCAACTCAAGCCTTTCAATAGAAAATATGATTACCTATATCATACAGTGAATAACTAAGTGGAGAGGATCAGAGCAAGAAGTAACATATGCTAACATTATACAAAATCTTTATACTTAAGATGCAATATAATTTTAATGCAGCATTATAGTTCTTTATGCTATTTACACCTTGCATGCTTTACATGAACTCAAAAATAAGTAACTACAAATGTTCCCGTAGATTAAGCAGTATCTCACCCGCCAAAAAAAATCTTCTACAACTGGACTAGATCTGACCGCATCAAGTATCTTTCCAGCTTCAATGAAAAAGCATACAACCACAGAATCTGTGACAATGTCACAGATGTATGGCTTTCCGACCAGCACTTCGTACAGGCCCAGAGTACTCCCATGAGTGAAAGTTGGGTGCAGCAAATGCTTGTTTTTTATACTCCCACTTGTCCACTAAAGGAAAAGGATTAGGCTTTGGCAGTAATATTTGAAAATTTATAATAATGAACATTCTTATCTCAATGTGAATATTTCAGATGCCACTACCTTCACCACTCCATTTGAAATAAGCCAAACACCATTTGGCTTAGACCCTTCCTTATAAAGCGTTGTACCGCGTAGTTTCACCATTTCTTTAGTGGAAACTAGAAGTGTATCTCGTACAGCAGAAGGCAGAGCTCCCAGCAAAGGGCTGGCATTGACTAATTCACGTATCCTTGGAATTTTCACCAATGGAGGATTCCTTAGGAGCTTTTTCAGGTCAGTCTGCATAAAAGCGCATGATGAGGTCAAAAGTAATCAACCATCTGACAAGAATTTGCAACTCAAGAGTGATTAGTAAAACAGGAGACTCCATACCTGGACAGCATCATGAAGATGAATCATCTCTTTTTCTTCTAACAAACCAATCTTTTCAAGATTATGGACATAATCTATTAAGTGATTCAACACGGAGTGAGTAACTTGTCTAGTTTTGACAACACGAAGAACCTGGAAAGGTCTTAAGCTCGATCAATATACATAAAGCAAATAGAAGGAAACCAATGACATAATCCAAAACAAAAAAGATTTCTGAAGATAATAATGTAACCATTTGGAAAACTAAAGAAGCAATGACTGCTATGGAAAAAAGAATGAGAATCCGCAGTATCAAGAGGAAACAAAGGAGAAATTACGACTAACAGACGTACTTCCTGTGAAGTATAAGCCTCTAAAATACCTAACAACGGGAAAAAAGAATATGTTCCGGATAAGAGGTTGTTACACTCTTAAGACTGCAGTTTCAGTTTTGTGAGAACAATCAGTAAATTAATTACAGCCCCATAATAGCTTAATAATTTTTAATAAGGAGCAATTTTAAGATTTGAGCTAAGCAATATCCAAAAAAAAAAAAAAAAAAAAAAAAAAAAA